>JAQMYJ010000004.1:23465759-23480885 GCA_030014305.1 Clarias laeviceps
TCTAGTGTAAATGCGGGCCGGTTCTCGGTGGTTCCCAGTCCAGCACCGGCCGAGCACCAGTGTAGTGGAAATGAGGTGGGAGCGTGCTGCTCCTTCACACGCTCTGAAGAAGAAAGGAGCCAAGTGGGTGTGGACCCCCGAATGATCTGAGAGCGGCTATGCAAAACACACCGGTTTTAACAGCCCCAGACTTCAACCGCCCCTTTAAGGTGCAGATGGACGCCAGCAACATCGGCCTAGGTGCGGTACTCACCCAAGATCACAAAGACGGGGGACATGTGATCGCCTACGCCTCCCAGCTGCTGCATGGGGCTGAAAGCAGATATTCAGCTTCGGAGAAAGTATGTCTGGTTGTAGTGTGGGCAGTGGAGAAATGGCGTCAGTACCTGGAGGGCAAAGTGTTTGTCATCACTGACCATGCTGCGTTGACCTGGGTGTTTAATCAGTCGAATCCCTCCTCACGCCTAACACGATAAGTACTCAGGCTGCAGGCATTTGAATTTATAGTTCAGTACCGAAAGGGTCAGTGCAACACCATGCATTTCCTGTCATGGCGCTGGGAAGGAGAGACCATAAACGCCCATCTGGCAGTACACCAAGGCAATGATCTGCAGTGGGGTCTGCCATGTGACTGGGGGAGCTGGAGAAGGCCCAGAAGGTGGATGAAGCACTTCATGCACTGTGGAGAGAGGCAAAGTTAGATCCTGATGTCAAGAAAATACACTACTATGTGGTTAGCCAGTTCCTTTACCACCGGATCCCCAAGCAGGATGGGTGTAGTCTCCTTCAGCTGGTCATCCCCACGTCTCTGCGGCCTTAATACCTGCAGTACGCCCACAACAATCCTCTCAGTGGTCTCCTGGGGCGGATGAAGACTCTAAGGAGGCTACTAGAGGTCTCCTACTAGCCAGAAATACGCCCTGATGTACGGGAGTATTGCAGAAACTGTGTTACATATCAGAAGTACAAATCTCGTATTAGTAAACTGGCAGGCTTACTGCAAAGCACACCTGTGGTAGAACCTGGTTTCATGTTGGGAGTAGACCTCATGGGTCCTTTTCCACGTTCATCCCGGCTCAATGAACATCTGCTGGTGGTCATGGATTACTGCAGCAAATGGGTCAAGATGTTGCCTTTAAGAACAGCCAAAGCTCACAACATAGCCACCATCTTAACCAGGGAGATTTTCACATGGTGGGGTACACCAGCTTACCTGGTTTCCGACAGGGGTCCGCAGTTCACTTCCCAGCTACTTAACACCATCTGCCGGCACTGGGGCGTGACCCAAAAGCTTACCACAGTCTACCATCTACAAACCAATTGCACAGAATGGAAAAATTCATGATCACAGCATTTGTCAAAGAAAACCACAAGCAGTGGGACCAATGGCTTCCTGAGTTCCGGTTTGCTATCAATACGGCCTGGCAGGAAAGCACTGGTTACACCCCAGCGAAGATAGCACTGGGACGAGAGCTAAAGGGACCACTGGAGAGAATGCTGTGTCGAAACATCTCACCTGATCATCCCGCCTATGCCACGGTGGAGCGTCAGGAAGAACTGCTCCAAGTCATCCGGAGCAACATAGCCTGTGCCCAGGAACGGCAAGGGAGGTATTATAATGCCAGATGACGGGCAGTCACGTATAATGTGGGTGACCTCGTGTGGGTCCGTGCCTTCCCTCAGTCTCGGGCAGAGGACTCGCATATGGCCAAGTTGGCTCCAAAATGGAAAGGACCGGCTAAAATCACAAAAGGTTCTTAACATGGTTAATTACCACGTAGAATAATAAAATGTAATAATAATTACATAGTGTATCCAATAATAATTAAATGTATACACGATTACAGTATAATTGAGATGTCTGGTAGTCCTTACCCTTTAATTCTGATAACAATTAACGATTATTTTGATCACAGCTAGTTACTGTTGCAATAATAGTAGGTGGTTTGTTACATAGCTGCCTCAGCAATGGAGGTCTGATAAATTTTTCCAGTATCTCTTGGAATGCAAGAGAAGCTCTGATATAGGTGGAAGTTGAAGATCTCCCAGGCAAGGGCTTCTGGTCAATGCACCGAGGAAACATTTAGTACACCTTTGGGCCTACTCGGTCTGTCTGGCATCTTCCCTTACCATAGGATCCCAATTTCCCACCAAGTGGTGATTAGTTGACAGCGCCACTGACCCCCTCATCACTCGATTGTCCAAAAAATGTGATCTTATTCTGTTAAGAGGCTCCAGTTCAGCACTAAACACAATCAATACTTAGCACTTGATTGAGAATCTAAGCCTGCTTGGCCTAAATGCCTCCCTCTGCAACTGGATTCTTGACTCCCCGACTTGAGGCCCTCAGTCAATCTGAATTGAGAGCAGGATCTCCAGCACCATCAGAGCTCAGTATACTGCTGTTCACTCACAAGTGTACAACAGCACACAGTTTGAAAAACAGTACCATGTTTACTAATTACACAACTGTGGTGAGTCTCAGAGAGACAATAACCAGTCTCTAAAAGTAGGATAAAACAGAAGAGAGAATTATTGAATTCAGAAGCGCAAGAATTGGCATTCTGTGCTGAATATTGACAGGTCCTCCATGGAAATGCAAGCATCAACAATGATCATCATTCCATTCTCTTTGCAATTTGTAAAATTTTCTCTTAACCTGCTGCTTAAACATTGTTACCAGCATACTGTACCATATTGACCACATTGTTGCTATAAACCAGCATTCTATGATTATATTTACCACATGTATTAGCATTATTATATTGCAATATTGTTTGGGCTTTATTTACATTTGTATATTAGAAATGTTTGAAATAAAGTAATAACAGCGTTAGCTATTTACATAAAGGCATAAATGAGATACAGTCAATGACTATACACAGTATATGGTTGAACAACATTGCTTGAGTGAGTTGGCTTGTTCTCCTTTCACTTATATCAGAGCGACAGCAAAGAAAATTGTATTGCGGCCAGTGATTGCCTGTGTGCTAATACCATTGGTGGAATCTCATTTAAAGGTTTAATTTTTTTTTCATAACCTGTATACATATGTCATCAGCTTTTTAAAGCAATTTAAAGTGCAAGTGATATTTTTGTACAATATATTTGTCATAAGTTATAATTTACAGTGGAACCTTGGATTATGAGCATAATTAATTCTGGAAGCGTATTTCAAAACACTCATAAACCAAATCTAATTCTTCCATAACAAATAATGGAAACTCAAATTATTTGTTCCATAGCCACAAAAAATGTATACATAAAAAATAATTAACACAAAATATAAAGTAAAAAAAAACAAATTAACCTAGGGTTAGCTAACCCTTTAAAAAAAGTTAAACTTTACCTTTGAAAAGAATCACGACAGAGCAGAGTTTCTGTGTAGAGCAGAGAGAAAGAGTTTGTGTGTGTGTCTGTGTGTCTGTGAAGTCAAAAGTAGGAGGGGTCTGTGTGTGTGTGTGTGGCACGGTGATGCGCGCACGCACACAGACACAAGGAGCAGCTGATACAGAGAGAGAAAATGGATCTTTAACCTCTCTAATGAGACTTGCTTTTGCATTACACGTGCGCTCTACACGCACGCATACAGACACAAAATTAAATATGTTTTACACACGCACACGTGGTCACAGTGTTTTAGTAAACAGTACATGCGTGCACGGATGTTGATTATACCAGTAAGAGACGCGCACTAAGACCCAGCAGGGGAGACGATCACCCACAATTCCGCATCGCAAGAGAGAGAAAAACCATTGACTCAGTTATGATCACGTGTCGCTCAGCGTCAAAACAAGAAGCGCATGCGTGATACATAATACTCGGTACTCGTAAACCAAAACTTGTTTTTCAAGTCAAAATTTTATTAAAATCTTCACTCGTCTTGCGGAACACTCGCAAACCGCCTTACTCGCAATCCGAGATTTCAATGTAATTTAAAAACATTCAATTAAGCAAATATTTAAATAATAAATTTAACATCATTATTATTTAAAGGAATTTTTAATTACATCTAAAATATATAAATTTAAAACATGTATAAAATATATATGATTATAATCTAAAATATTTGTTAAACGTTTGCTTAAAAAAGTGCATTTTTCTAAATAATTCTAATTAGGATTGTGTTTAATTAATGACAGAAGATGACAGTTAGTTTTAATTAGTTATATAATTAGTTTTGTCTTTTTTAATGAATTTCCAGGCCCAACATATATTCTTGTAAATAACAATATATCTTGCTAAGACAATCATACATGCTAAGATTTATTAATCTGGTGAAACATCAACCAAATAAAACACTTTGCGTGTGTGTGTGTGTACATTTAAGATAATGTATTACTAAAATGTGTAGTGAACCACAGAATTATTGGAATCTGTCAGGAACATTATAAAAATATAAAATATGTTTGAGGTTGGTGTTATGAGAAATAGCATTGTTCTCACCACTGTCATTTAAGGTGAAACCAATCAATCGTGACCCTCTCTAAGCACATATATGCAAAAGAGGTTAGTTATCAATTTTCTTTAATTAGTGCATGAGCAGACGTTAACCACATGTCTTGGAGTAAGCACATGCTAGTCGTCCTCACCTGTGTTATTAGCCATCATATCTTCAGGTGAATCAGGGGCCGTCACCAGAGTACTAGCTAGTGGGTGAAAATTGGTAGATGACCAAGTTGAGAGAAAATTAGATTAAAAGCTATATTTTGCCTTTCTACCAAGCAACCATAACTTTTAACCATTAACATTAAAACAAGCTAGGTTTTTAGATTCCCATTGTGCCATCGAGGCACCTCGGCGTGTGGTGCTACAGGAACTCTCGGGGTGGGCTGTGGTGTCTGGTACCAGGACGTTGGTGGCGGATCCTTTGGGTATTGTGGGTTGGATGTTGTGGGTCTGGGGCTCTTTGCCTGCTGGGCTCCATGGATGGTGAGCTGTAGTGCATTGTCTCTCGTGGCCAGCATGTTCTTTTTTTTGGCAATTTATGCTGCATTGGCTTTTCTTTAGGTTGGCACCAGATGGGCTGGTCTTTGGTCCCCTCGGGCATGGGTGAGCCTTGGGTGCCCATGATCCTGTCACTAGTTAATGTTATGGCTGACCTGTGTATATTTTACAAAGAGCTTTCAACACAGAAAAGAAAACGCTGATTAGTCAAAGGAGGCAGAAAATACACATTTATAAAAACAGTACATACTTTATAAACAGCAAAAGGAGAAATAAAAAAGGCAAAGTAAATACTCAAAATAATCAATTAGTCATTAACAAGTGCATAAAGAGCTCCAATAATTCTGTATTTCATTGCACACTAGTGACAAATTAAGGCCACTGAATTTTTAATAATGGAAATGAAATACAATTTAATTTTTTAACAATCAAATATATTAGATTGAAATTACATCCGTTATTTGGGAGACACACATTTGTATTTATTTATTTTTAATTAACCTCCTTAAAATTATTTTATTTAATTTTTCACTTTTTTAAGATTCACATTTTTTTATTTCAGGCTTTCAAGATAAATTGAACTTACATTCATATACTGTATATATTTTTTGATGTTCACAAATTCAGATTCAATAATTCATTTTCAGATATTCAGAAACTGATTTCAGGTTGCTCAATTTAAATGTAATCAGTAAACTTCACATTGCAATACATTCAGGCCAGATCCATGCTACTTTCTAATGTGTAAAGGCATTTGAGCCTGGACCATGTAGTACCATTTTGAGTACACAAAAGTACAGAAGTATGACAAGACCATATAGTACCCAATGTACCAGGCCAGTAAATGAGTTCCAGGCCAGTACATGACTTTCTGCAGTGTCTGTAACCTCATGGTAATTATGATTTACAGCGATGACCTTTTTTTTTTTTTTTTCTTTTACCATTGGCAGATGTAAAGCTCCTATAGGCAACCTGTGACTACTATGCCAAATAAAACTGAATGTTATTTGCAGCAGTATAATAAAAATATTCAGGAGGTTCCAGGACAGTGAGTCTGTGCAGGGTCACGGGGAGCTTGGAGCCTATCACAGGGCAAGGTACACCCTGGATGGAGTGCCATTCTATCACAGGGCACATACCGTACACATACTCCCACACTCAGCAGCTCATTTACACACTATGGGAAATTTGGACATAGCACTTAGCGTAATCTGCAGGTCTTTGGACTGTGGGAGGAAACCCACAAAGCACAAGAATATGCAAACTTACAGACCTGAGGTAGGAATCGAACCCAGAACCTGGAGGTGTAAGGCAACAGTGCTAACAACTAAGCCACCGTACTGCCATTACTAGCGTCCGTCCTCTGTAAAACAGTTGGGAAAATAACCTTCTTCACCTCTGCAGTCACTTTTTAAACAGTCCAGCGCAATTTTTCTCCACATTTGAGTCATTTTCTAGATTGATAGAACATTTAAGCCTTCAATGTTCCTAATATGACAGTGTGGAAAATTGGTACAGCCTTTTATCATTATAACAATTCTAGGCATCAAACATGTTTTTGATGCATTCTCGCAGTACAGCATACGTGTTATGTTCCGGAAGCTTTTATGTAATTCAGCAGACATACAGATCAACCTGATGTGGTGGCCATCCTTAGTACTGCTTCGGGTTTGCTGTGTTCTCAGTCAACATTAAGGGGTTTTTCTAGTTCCACTTAGGTACTATGGTAGAAGACTCATATGCTTTACAATCATATATACATTACACATAACCCAGTATGTTAGAAAAACCAGGGTCACAGTTCAGGGTCTGATATACTGTAGCACCCTTGGAGCAGACAGGTCTTGCTCAAGGGACCAAATTTTGCAACCCCTGCCCTTTTGATCAGTAACCCAGGAACTTGAACTTTGTGCCAATACTACCAATGGTTATGTAGGACCTCCATCAGTGCTTTTAAGTTTCAGGTCTTGAACTGGGAAAAAAAAGTTCATCATGTAAGACAATTGCAAAAGACTAGATCTTATTTTTAAGATAAATACTAAAAGGGGGAACCAGAAGGAAACAGAGACATGAGAAGTAAAGCAACCAGTCACTCCACTGTCAACAAACCTGAGTGATCAAAGAGATTGAGGAAGACAACCTCTAAAATCTAAAATTGAAACATCTAAATACTAGTTCATCATAATACACTATGTCCATGAGTCCCCCATCAGTTCACTCAGGCACTGTGGCGCGAGACCATTTAGTGTTTTATAGGTCAATTGTAGTGAAACTTGTTTATGTACCTAGTAGAACATTCAGACAGTAATGCATTACATTAGTCTAAGCTACAGGTAACAAAAGCATGAACTAGTTTTCTACATTATATTTCTTATCATGCCAATATTTCTGAGATGAAAGCAGGCTGAGTAATATCATCTACATGATCTTCTAACAAAAGACTGGAATCAATAATCACACCAAGGTTTTTAATATATAGCTTTATAAATTTATGTGCTTTATAAAGGACATAATGTCCTTTATGCCTTTCTCAATATATTAAGCTTCATTTGCCTTTATTAATCTTTCATTTGGCTTTACTGAAATTTATGTTCCTTTAACTACAAGATGATGAATGATCAGTAGTATCAAAGCTGCACTAAGGGCAAAGCAAAGAGACACAACACTGATTAGAGGCCAGTAGTAGATCGTTTAACAGTTGTTGAATATCTGAAAATTATTGTATCTAATTTAACCACTGACAATGTTATAGTTCATGTTTTATTTATGAATGATAAATTAGGAATCACTGCCTGGCCTAAAAAATGTTGCCTACTCTAATATTTCATTGGAGCCTTTAACATGATGCATGCTTTGACTGTTACATTGTTTTGACAACCTTATGCAATGTCAATGCATTTATTTCCTGGTCTGGTATTGATGACAGGGGAGTTGAACCACTCAGTAAACTCACTGGGGTTAAGGTCAGAACTCATGTGTGAAGATGATTCCTCATGCTCCCAGAAACAGAGTCCTTGAATATGGCCGTGCCATCAGGGAAGAAAAACTCCATAGATGTTATAATCTGGTCATTCAGGTGGTCAGCTGACTTGAGCCTAGACCTGAGCATCTTAAGCAACCCCAGATTATAACCCTGTCTCCTGTGGCTTGTACAGTGGCCACTATGCATGATGGGTGCATCGCTTAATGCCCTTCCCTTCCTAACCTGACACGCCCATCACTCTGGAATAGGCTCATCAGGTCACATGATCTTTGTCCATTGCTCCAAAGTCCAATCTTTAATCTCCCTAGAAAACTGAACCTTTTTGATTAGCTACTGCTCACCACATGAGTTAAAAGAATTGTTAGCAGCTAAAACATTAATTGCCATAGTGATTATACAATCCAATATGCATAAACACATTTGCTTATATAACTCCAAATAATAACTTTTTTGCCAGGCAGTGTGGTTCAATGTTATGAAATCAATGTTTTTTTCTTTTTCATTGTTCAAAATTCATTGGCTATTAAACTTGTTTTTATTCAAACCTGTATTTTTATAAGAAAAAAATAATTCTTCTATGATATCAAAGAAACTAATTTTTTTTCTCTATTTCCCTTTCCTTTATATGCATTTTTTTTGTCTTTTTCTTGTTGTGACAGAGAGTTCTCTAAAGAGCGTGAAAAGGCAAAGGCGCGTGGAGATTTCCAGAAGTTGCGAGAAAAGCAACAGCTAGAAGAAGATCTAAAGGGTTACCTGGATTGGATCACTCAGGCTGAGGACATTGACCCAGAGAATGATGAGGGACTCGATGATGCCAAACCCAGAAACTGTGAGTAGAGGATGAGTTAGGACTAGGTCAAACCTAGCAATGAGAAATGTAGTTATAAGGAGGCAGAATGACGGTCTCTGTGGAGCCAGGAGAAGCCAGAATCATGGGATAGAGTAACAATATCATCTGTTCTTCATACCAACATGGTCCGAGCAGTAGAGCTTTTTCTGTCTTTACCATGATCATGGGACACGTCTTCCCACATGGCTGTTTAAAAAAAATGAGAAGAAATGAATAATTGCAGTAATTATCCAAGAAAGGGTTTTAAATATTTGTTTATGTGAATTCAAATGGTTGTGAAAATCAAACTGTTGTTTGCCCGGCAGTGTTTAATTTGTTATATGTTAAAATAAATAAAAATTATATTTATTTTATATTATATTTTTAATTACCTTACACCCCACTCTCATATGTTATCCATACAGTGAGCATTCCTGCAAGTGAGAGTGAGTCTGTGAACACTGACATACCTCCCAGTGGAGATTTAGAGGGGGAGCCCTGCTGTACCCACCTAGTGTAAGTCATTATATTTAATTTCTATTCCTTTTACATTTTACTTATCTTTGCTCACTCCCTATTAAGAACTTTCACTACTGACCATGTCAGTATTCATTGCATTTTTTGGGACAGTGATGGTCAAATGACCACTAAGCGACTATATGTAGCCTGTTAATGGCTTAATAGAACATCGAATAACAGCAAATATGCAATAGATTTTGCTTAACCTCCTGTAAGTCAGTGATAACATGAAATGTAAGTCACACTTTAAGCTTTGGTCTTTTTGTTAAAAGAAAAACTTATAATAGCATTTTGGTTTGCACATCTTGGAGCATCTTCGTACATCTGGGTCTTAGCAAAACAAGGCTTGGTTTTTGCAAATAATTTAAAATACTGCTACTATTTAATTTTATCTTATACTCCAGGATGTATGAAAGTTACGGTATAATTCTTCCTTATTCCTTTTATCTCTATATTTAACTAGCATTAGTACCCATCGATGACAAGTAAAGAGTTTTTGGAAATAGTTTAAAGGGTAAAACTGATATATCATCTTTAATTTAATTGAATGAGCACATAACAGTATCAGTTCGGTTATGTTACATTCCCTCCTCTGCATACTCTGTGTATATATGGCAAACAATCAAATTGATTGGCTCTGTTGAGTGATGCGTATAGCCACACCCACTTCAAGGACAAAAGCACTATATTGGTCCAAAAAGGTGCTGGCTGCTGTGACATAATCTGGCATAAAACAGAAATTTGTCAGAGACTGATTTCAGGAAAATCAAGTTCCGATCAATGTACAGACAAAACCTTTTTTCATTTATATATATGGTAGCCTGCTGGATGTTCAAAGTTTGCATTTTTTATAGCCCAATATTATTTTTGGCCTTTTCAAGTTAATGTTATTCTGCCTGTATTGAATCAGTATCAGACTGCCACACAGACGAAGTATTATTTGCTAGGTAAGATGACATTTGTAGCATTGCATTTTAAAAGACACATAAAAATATTCATTTGGCTGCCAGCACAGTGCCCTATAATAGTGCACTGGCTTCTGTTTGTACCTAGGTGATTATCTCTCCCTAGGACCACGGCACTAGGCACAATGGGTACTAGGGCCTGTATTACAATACCCTACCAAGCTTCAAAGTCATGGTCACTGTGTACTTTCACTGTCTAGGAGATGTCAGTGTGCATGAGGAAGGGGCAATCAAAACCCAGCTTCAGTTGGAATGATAGCCCCCTTTAATCCATGGAATGCCTGCTCTGTATATTAACCCAATGTTTTAAATTTGGCTTCCTAGGTTAGGTCAAAGATTGGATACTGCGATGCGGGATTAGTTAAGATCCCCTGACAATTCATGTACCTGCTCCCTTTTGGTAGGCTAATGATAGGTCCAGACAGCCTTCACCTTCTTCTGCTAAGGTTTCTAGAGGCCTTAACTGATGCAGTATTACATGTAGTGTGCCTTGGTCTGCCCCAGATGACATTTCTTTGTGTTTTTGGTGAGCTAGGTTTGTCTAGCACCCTTTTGAGATAGTCAAGGTGACCAGTCAGGTGGGTACCCCATCATTCAGGTAGTTGGCAGCATAAACATTGAGTGATTTAGTATAATTTCCATTAGCTGTTGGAATGTAGCCAAAGTGCCATGAAGGCTAAAGTCAAAAATCCATTACTGCTAGTGCCCCCCGCCCACAGTCTTGGCTTTGGGTGTCAGGGTCACCTATTAGTACCTGCAATCTGGAATCACACCAGCCTTTCTCATCCCTTGACACATAATGTCATTCCTTATGGCACTCAAATGGTGTCGGGGTATTCCCCTGCATACATGCCACTCACATGTGCAGAAGGGTCCTCATGGCACCATTTGAGTGCCTCAAGGAATGATGTCATGGGTGAAGTGATAAGAAAGGATGGTGTGATTGCAGCCACCGCATTGAAGGGCCGGAAGGAGCTGATGCACACATCAACGCACAAGGGGTGCACGGGGTGCATTGCATCACTTTTTTGCACATATTGCATTCTGTTTGTGCAGGTTGATCAGAATTGTCTTATCCAACCGCCCTTGTGCCGTGAGATTGGCGGTGGCCTTGGCGCCCAAAGCTTGAACACGTGCAGTTTGTGTTCTGTCTGGCCACCTTTATGCAGTGGCCTCCATCAGATTGGTTGGTGGTGCTCACAGCAGCATGCAGGTCCCAGGCGCAGAGCTCGAGCAGGTGACACGGTGACACTTTGCCCTTTCGCGGTGAGCTCAAGTGGATACGGTGGCGGCACTGATGAAAGGGGCTGAGACAGAGTGCATCAACAGTGTAGTGTGTATAGCAAGCTCAAGCTTGTGCCTCAACAGCACAGCATGCATACTGAGCTTAAACTAGTGCATTAACAGTGTAGCGTGTGTAACATGCTTGAGCTGGTGTGAAATCAAAGCTCACTTTTGTGCCATCTCCGGGACACAGGGTATTGCCCTGCTTACATGCCACTCGTGTGCAGAAGGGTCCTCATTGATGTCTTTAGAGCAAAAAAGTGGTTTCTCCTTGCTTTTGGCTCCCGTGAGCCTTAATTGTTCCTTAAAACTCCTCCATTCGCTGAAGCGCTCAGCTGGTCCCGGCCAGCCATCCATTGGCATAGCCTCTGCGAGAGCCCTTGCAGTTTCTACAATTTTGCATCATCAATGTCTTTATGTCACATTGGCCCGGTTTGATAGCGATCGAATAAAGTCCCTAGGAGAAGTATATCAAAATCCATTGGGTGCGTTTTTTGCGAACGGCGCAAAATAACCGGCCTCCTGTTTAGTTGAGCACATGACATGCAAAGTTCGGCTCAATAAGCTCTAAATGTGTACCGAGTTTTGTGTGCCTACGTGTGAAAGTGTGTATGAGCTCTGCAGCAAAATCTCTTGTGCGGGCCCCTGAACCTAGACTCCCAGGCATTAGATTTTCATGAGGTTTTGAGCATGTTAAGACCCCCAAAATGCCCAAAAGGGTGGGAAAAAAAATCCTTAGGAAAACAAGAGGGTCCTGCACACCCTATAGTGCTTGGGCCCTAATTAGTATAATATTTAGATGAAACATAATAGCAGATTGATCATTATTTTATTATCATATTTGTTGGTTAAGCAACCTCACCTAACATTGCTACCCCTAGTTTGGGGAACAGACCACACCCACTTTATATTAAAATAGATGAATGGACATCTGCTTTTTATAGAACAATAATCCATGTATGGACAAAACTCTGACACATGCACAGAACACAGGTTAGTTTTGCTGGTCAAGTCATTGTTGTCCCATTAGGTTGGTTTGTTTACTTACAGTAATGTATTTAAGTTTTTTTCAGGTAATTCCTGACTGTCTTTATTATGTTTCTTTCCCTCAAAAGTGATCTACTATATAATGTTATTTCTTTAACTGTCATATAATTATTTTAAGTAATAACATTTTTTTTACAAATTCTATTAAATAAAAGTAGATTATTGTTGAAATATAAAAATAGTTTAAAAAATGTGAAATACATTTTTTTCTTACTGATCAAATAATGCAAGTCATAAACTGAACATAATGTGAGGGTTCACTGCTAGAGGGCATTGTTTGCCCAGAGTCTTGTTTTTGTTGGTAGACTCAGTTTCCCAGAAGGCACCTCGGTCAGGTGATGAGAGTGCACACCTGAACCGAGGTAGCTCATTAGTTTCGTTATAAATAGCTGTTGGTTCTGGGAAACTGGGTCGAGCATTAATACAGGTTATGTTAAGTGGGCTTTTGTTTTCTGATTTAGTTGGTATTCGTTTTATGGAGCTGTTTGGTTACGTTTACATTTGTTTTTGGTTAAGTAGGTATTGTTAGTATGTCTCTTTGTCTCTGTGTCTCCTAGTGGGATTAGCCTCTAGGAGGATTAGCCTTTTGTGTAGTTACTAACCTGTTTAGCCACTAACCTGTGTAGTTCTTAGTCTGTTTTCTACCTAGTCTGCTGTGTACCTAGTCTATTCGTCCCTTGGGTCTCTGGCTACTAGTCTGTTTGGTGACTAGTCTGTTTAGCTACCATCCAGCTTAGCAGCTAGTGTGTATAACAGCTAGTAGGCCTAGCCAAGTCCCTTGCATTTTTAGTCCCCAAGTCTGTTTAGTTTATCTAGTCTTGTCTGATTTGTATCCCTTGTCTGTTTTGTATATTAGTATGTTTAGTCCCTAGTCTGTGTATTTGATTAATGGTTTTGTTTATAGCATGCTCCAAAATAAAGCCAACATTCTTTGTTCTTGTTTTATTATTAAAAGACTCTTTAACATTATCCCCTCTGCACCTATGCCTCTCCCACATTCAAGCCCACAGTCCAACACCTGCATAAGAGATACAATTTGGCAGCAGCATTTGGGTTTGTGCGTTTGCTGGCTTTTACCGCTGAGTGGTGCTACATAACTATAGACTGACACCTCAGGCCTTAGTTCATTCTCTCAAGGATTAATGAGCCGCGCTCCTTTAGAGCTGCACGTAGTAGCGGACAAAAGCAAGTGAAACATTGTAGTTAAACGGATTCATGATCACAGTACTAAAATTACAGTACAAATGTTGAATTCAAATTAAATCTTATTAGGGTCGAATTTAAGCGAAGTAAACGTTAACACAGTGAGCCTTTAGATTTTGTCATGTGTAATTAGAAAAGCTATGCGTGTAGGATTTTGTGTAATTTTATACTTTGTTCTTTAAATTTGTAGTAGATTTATTAACTGAAATAAATGACCATAAAATTTAAACATTGTCAGGACGTTCTACTGCGTCAGCAGATGTCGATGTTATTCAGTCCCGCTTGTGTTTTTGCGTTATAAGAATGAAATGCAGTAGGCTCTTATGATCATCATAATTTTCTTTAATAAATAATGATCCCCTGTAACACCACTGCAAAACCGAATTTACAATCACAGTACTAAAATTACAGTACAAATTTAGAATTTAACATAAATATAGGCATTTCTTATTTGCATCAAATTTAAGCAAATTAAATTTATATCTTTATATCTAGCCTTTAGATTATATCGTGTAACACTAGCATATAGGCAGAAAACAGACTCTGGGTGTGCATCAGAAAACGTTTGCCAGATTAATGTTCAAAAACTATATAAGCTACATAGCCTTACAAAAACGTTACGATTTTGTAAAATAATGAAAATAAACCGTGTGCGCTATTCTGTATTGTTTTCAGTGAACTTGAGCGCGTCAGAAAATCAACCGAAACTCATCTCGAAAGCAAAATGTCTGCTTTTATATAAACTAATGGAAAAACTATTTTAGACGTCTAATGTTTTAAATCTGTAATTCGAAAAGTGAATTATAGCCGCGTCCACTGGTGCGGAGACGACGAGATGACATGATCACCTTCATCATAGCCGAAACCAAAGAAATCACTAATTTATCAATGACTTATAAAAATGGTCAGAGTCAGTCTCCTTGTTGTTTTTCCCCAAAACATTCATAATCATTAGTCTACTTCTGCCGCTGTGCTCTGGAAAACGTTATGCGTGCGGTTGAGCGCTGATTAGACAACGTAGGAAATTAAAGAGGAAGATCACGATGCTGAATCAAAATCCCGAGGCCAAACCTCATTTAAATTAGATGAACAAATGTTAAGGGTAAAAAACAATATTCAATTCAATTCAATTTGATTTATATAGCGCTTTTAACATTGGTCATTGTCTCAAAGCAGCTTCACAAAAATGAAAGAAATTCTAAAATAGAAATGTGTGATATGTATCTTGATAATAATGAGATGAATGAATGATGAATGAAATGTCTCTGATATGCAAGCCAAGGGTGACGGCGACAGTGGCAAGGAAAAACTCCCTGAGATGGCAATAGGAAGAAACCTTGAGAGGAACC
>JAQMYJ010000004.1:23507642-23517996 GCA_030014305.1 Clarias laeviceps
TCCTCCAGCAGTTGAGAGGCTACCATGTCCTAGTGCGGGTGGACAACACTACGGTAGTCTCTTACATAAATCACCAGGGCGGATTGCGTTTGCGCTGCTTGAAAAACTAGCGCAGCAGATTCTGCTTTGGGCAAAGAACAAGTTCTTGCCCCTTAGGGCGATTTACATTCCGACGCATATGGGAGCAGGCTTGCCATCCAGACAAGCTGACACATGGGGAATGGAAACCCCACCCCGAAGTGGTCAGTCAAATCTGGGAGAGATTTTAGGTAGCAGAGGTGGACCTCTTTGCTTCGCAGCTCACGACACAATGTCCCCTTTACTACTCTCTGAATCCTCCAGCTCCCCTGGGTCTGAACGCCATGGCCCACACGTGGCCCAGACTGCGTTTTTTACGCAATTCCTCTGATAGCGCTACTCAGCGGAGTCATAGCGAAGGTCCATCAACAGGGACATTGCCTCTTATTGATAGCGCCCCGTTGGCCGACCAGAATGTGGTTCTCAGATCTAATATCCCTCCTCGACAGCTCATCATGAGCAATTCCGGTCAGGAGGGATCTTCTGCCTCAGGCGCAGGGAACAATATGCCAGATTGTTTCAGTGCTGGAGTTTCTGCAGGAGAAACTGTCCTCAGGCATATGTCCTAGCACTCTCAGAACGTATGTGGCCGCCATGTCGGCTTACCATGTTCTGATTGATGGGGTTTCTGTGGGAAAGCACCCGTTAGTTGCCCGCTTTATTCGTGGAGATTCGTGAGGCCGCCCACTAGACCAATAGTCCCTTCATGAGACCTAACTATTGTGCTCGAAGGTTTGGCTGAGACCCCTTTCGAACCTCTAGAGTCAGCCCCTGTTAGGTTTCTGACCCTTAAGATGTTTTTTCTAAATAGCCATTACTTCTCTGAAGAGAATTGTGGATTTGCAGGCTCTGTCAGTCTCATAATCCTGCCTAGACTTTGCCCCTGGGCTGGTCAAAGCTACTCTGCATCCTCACCTGAATTATCTTCCGAAAGTTCCATTCTTGACCATGCACCCAATTGTCCCTGGTTACACATCTCCCTAGACTTTGTCACTGGCCTACCTGTGTCAGATGGAAACACCTGATTCATAATAATCATAGACAGTTTCTCTAAGGCCATACACTTCATTCCACTTCCCAAGCTTCCCTCCACCAAGGAAACAGCAGAGCTGCTGATCCTTTGTCTTTCAGTTTCATGGTCTCCTCTGCAACGTTGTTTTATAACAATCCACGTCCACAACTACATCTCTGCCTAGCGATCTAAATTGATTTCTCCACTGACTGAAATCGTGGCCTTTGAACTCTCACTTCTGTGTTTTCCACTATTACTCTGCCTCGTGGTTGGATTTAATTTCCTCACTGATTAAAATCACGGTCCTTTGAACTCTGTCGTGTCCTCGACTACAGTACAACTTTGCCCTTACGATTTGCATCTATTGCTTCTCTGTCTGGATTTATGTCTCAAACTCTTGCTTTAGTTATTTATACCATACAACTGCCTACCTAACTACATACCGCAGAGCTGGTCCTGACAGGAACACAATGGCTTCTACACACAGAGTGTGTACCAGTTGGAAAATCAGTGAATGATATTGCTCACAATTCATGCATGTTACACTCATGCATTAAATTACCATTTTAAGTATATACAATACAATAGTGCAATATGGTGTTCATACAATGTCTAAATTGCATTACAGTCTGCTTTTACAGAAAAGATCTCAGATTTTAAGAGAACAGAACTTCCTTAAGAAGGTGTTTCCTTGTGTATGTTTCACTAAGCCATTATTTATTCCTGTTAAACATTTTATGTGTGTCATGAAAAGGGATTGTTTATTTGTTTATCTTTTAAGTATAGTTACTCTGTAAATGTTACCAGGGGTTGTAATGTCTCACTTAAAGCAGGACAGTGGGTTTACTTCTTATATACATCAAAAAGCGACATTTTTAAAACAATGGTCAGTCATTAGTATTTAAAATGTATTGTACGTTTAATATAATGAGACCAGATAAAACCTCTAGGTTATTAGGCTTAAAATGAGAGAGGAATAGCTTGCAGTGTTCGATATGACTCAGTACACTTACCAGCTGGCTCAAACACGTGCACACATACATACTCACAGAAATGTCTGATGTTCTCTCTTGTTTACTCACTCAAAAGAGCTATTTAAGTCCTTGAATCAACAAAGGTACATACATGTCATGACCCTCTGTTACTACATCAAAAGAGAATTGGGGCAACTGGCACTGAGCCACTGGAAGAGATGAGAGAAGAGTCTATGAGAACTGTCAGAAAACCTTAAAACATGTATGGAATCGAGAACAAGGGCTTTATGAACTATAATATTTGTTAAACAGCTATTAACGCACCCCTACTAATGAGCTGCACATTTATAAATCTTCAGAAATTTGCTAAATTAAATGTCTACAATTGAAAAAAAAAAAAGAAGACAATTGTTTATTCCATATGATACATTAGAGTATGTACCTTATGTCTTTAGGTCATAACTATATTTATGTAGACTAACATGAATGAGGATCTCCCCAAACCTCCCAGTTCAATTTATTTATTTATTAAACAAGCCAATTCTCTTTGGGCTGTTTTTGGCTTCTGATTTAAATGTCCCTAAATTCCTACATGATTTTTACACTAACAAGAATGTGTAGGATTGCCATTCAAGAAACGAACTTACTCATTTATCCATCATCTACACAGTAAATATTTCTCCAAGTGAGAGTGAATCAGTGAGCATGGATACCTTCTTCTTTTCCTCCTCAGGTTTCGAGTTTTTTGTCACAGGATTGTCAACCACAACATCTTCACCAATCTTATCCTTTTCTTCATTCTGCTGAGTAGTATCTCTCTGGCTGCAGAGGACCCAGTAAAAAGTGACTCATTCAGAAATCAGGTACATGGACACGTGTACATGACTAGGCTCATGCATGAGTTCTCTTTCTTAAGAAACCAAAGATTTGTGCTTTTATCTGTTTTACACTTACAGATTCTAGGTTATGCAGATCATGTTTTCACGGGTCTCTTCACCATAGAGATTATATTAAAGGTGAAATAACTTTACTACACTGGCTTTATTTTAATTTTGTATATACAGTATATATTTGGTTGCTGTTATTTTCACTGGCTTTGTTCTGTTCTGTGTGAAGATGACAGCATATGGAGCATTTCTCCATAAGGGGTCTTTCTGTCGTAACTACTTCAACATTCTGGATCTGGTGGTGGTCAGTGTCTCTCTCATCTCTTCTGGAATTCAGTGAGTAAAGTCTATTTATTTTAAGAAGAGGTTGTATAGCATTTTGTTTTATGACAAAATATTTAATTTGAAAACTGCTGTATGATATATGATTATGGAAAGCTGCTTTGTGTCAATGACCATCAGTCAGCTACTATCAGTCCTGTGTCATGCCAACAGTAAAGAGACCAGTCATGTGTGAGGTTGCTTCTCAGCCAAGGGAGTGCGCTTACTTAGAATTTTGCCTCAGAACACAGCCATGAATAAAGAACAGTACAAAAAATCATCTGAGAGCAACTTTCAACCATCCAAGAACAGTTTGGTGATAAACAATGCCTTTTCCAGCACGATGGAAATGAGGCAAACATGATAACTGAGTGGTTCGGGGAACAAAACAGGGACATTTTGGGTCCATGGCCAGGAAACTCCCCAGACCTTAATCCCATTGAGAACTTGTGTTGAGTTCACAAGAGGTGGGTGGACAAACACAAACCCAAAAATTTTGACTCCAAGCATTGATTATGTAAGAATAGGCTGCCATCAGTCAGGGTGTGGCCCAGAAGTTGATTGACAGCATTCCAGGGCGAATTGCAGAGGTCTTAAAAAGAAGGGGAAACACTGCAAATATTGATTCTTTGTATAAACTTAATATAAGTATCAATAAAAGCCTTTGACACTTATGAAATGCTTGGAATTATACTTAAGTATACCAGAGTAACATCTGACACAAAGGTCTAAAAGCATCAGACTTTGTGAAAATGAATAATTGTGTCATTCAACTTTTGGTAATGGCTATAGTTATGCTATAACCTTAGAGGATGACTGATGGATACACGGTCAATTGATTCATAAACAGACGATATGTAGTGCATACCTGTCCTATGATAGAGAGCTGCTGTCATGTAGAGTTTGTGTATCTTTGAATCTCTACCAACATATTACTGAAATTTAATTTATACATAAATAACCACAGGCGGATTTATCTATTGTGACAAAATTGCGGGAGGTGGAGTTATAGCACTTTGAAAAATCATACACAATTCAAGCTGATATAACCAAAACAACTTTGAAAAACATATTTAACCATTTTTTTTTTTGATAACAACTATGTGACTGAGAGAGATTTGCTGCCAAACTGTTTAAATATAGATAGCCATATAGATTTGACATGCTGCGTCCTATGTCACTGTTTTGTATAAACAAACACAAGTAGATTGACTATACTTCTTTATCTGCCCCACAGGTCGAGTGCAATTAATGTTGTGAAGATTCTGAGAGTTCTTAGAGTCCTCAGACCCCTGAGAGCCATTAACAGAGCCAAGGGCCTCAAAGTGAGTCACACTGTCTATGGCACACACACACACACACACACACACACACACACACACACACACTTTATTGCAGGATTCTTCAATGACAGATTTTAGGATTCCTGCATTACATGACAGTCTAATCAATTAACTATATATATATATATAAAGTAATTAGGTTCATATAATCTTTTATGTTTCTTTTTCTATCTCTGTAAATCCACAGCATGTAGTCCAGTGTGTATTTGTAGCAATCCGCACCATTGGAAACATCGTCATTGTCACCACTCTGCTGCAGTTTATGTTTGCTTGCATTGGAGTTCAACTATTTAAGGTGAGAATAAACATTCACGCAGGAACCATTCTGTATAAGGATTAAATGGATGTTTAATCACATGGAATGCTTTGCTCTGAGTAAAGATAATTGTCATAATTTTATGACTTCCAGGGCAAGTTCTACTATTGCACAGACTCTTCTAAACAGTCCGAGGCAGAATGCAGGTAACAATGTGGAATCTATGTACAGCTGGGGTTTTAATAAAAAGAAAAAGATAATTAATAAAAATTATGACAACAGTTACTCATTAATGTTTCACTATTAGTTATTAGTTTATGGCTGGAGATAAGACAATTTGAAGTGGTTCTGTATTATTGTTACCACATACAGTGGAACCTTGGATTATGAACATAATTCGTTCCGGAAGCGTGCTCGTATTTCAAGACAAAAGTATTATGTCTTATATATATATGAAATTCATATTATTTGTTCCATAGTTCCCCAAAAAATAAAAACATAAAAATAACTAACTTATTTTTATAAAGTAAAAATAAAACAAATTAACCTGCACTTTACCTTTAAAAGAAGTAAAAGTAAATCCCAACAGATAAGTGTTTCCTTTTATGTGTGCAGGCCCCCTTGTGTGTGTGTGTGTGTGTGTGTGTGTGTGTGTGTGTGTGTATGTATGTGAAGCTAAAGTAAGAGGAGAGGAGGAATCAGACCCCCCTCTCTTCTCGTCTTACCCTCCTCATCTCTTATTTAAGTTTCACACACACACACACACACACACATTAATGGAAAGACTATTTTATCAGAAAAATTAACAAGGAACATATAATAAACACTCGTGAGTGAATACTAAAGGAATCACTACTGTAAAGTAAAATTTAAACAAATTAACCTGTACCTTTGTAAAGAATCGCGACAGAGCAGTGTTTCCATAGAGAGAGAGAATAGGAGGAGGGGGGGGTGCGTGTGTGTGTGTGTGTGTGTGTCTGTGTGTGTGTGTGTGTGTGTGTGTGTGTGTGTGTGTGTGTGTTTGTGTGTAAAAGCGTGAGGTGGAGTGGTGTGTTTGTGTGAAGAGGCAATGATGCGTGCGCACACGCATAACAGCATGCGTCAAAACAAGAAGCGCGTGCGTGATGCATGATACTCAGTATTCATAAACCAAGACTTGTTTGTTTTTCAAGTCAAAATTTATTAAAAATCTTTGCTCGTCTTGAGGAACACTTAAGCAAGAGCAAACAATATAATGGAGTACTTTATTAATCACAAAGGAAAATTACAATGTCAGCCGCTGGTTCACAAAGGCCCCCCCCCCCCCCCCCATACAGTCCATCATAGGTCTTTAGGTACAGTTTCTCATTGCAAATTATTTTCTACGTTTTTTGGCATGATTTACAAAATTAC
Source organism: Clarias laeviceps (assembly GCA_030014305.1). Classification (NCBI taxonomy): domain Eukaryota; kingdom Metazoa; phylum Chordata; class Actinopteri; order Siluriformes; family Clariidae; genus Clarias; species Clarias laeviceps. The sequence continues at coordinate 23,513,906 of JAQMYJ010000004.1, forward strand.
CTTATTACTTTATTGTAATATTCTTTTACACTTTAATTGTTTCTTTGTACCTCTTTTGTAGAATTTAATAAAAAATTGCAACAGTTTGCTGCAAATATTAAAGCACTTGAGTTTCCTCAAGAAGCAGAGTCTACTTTCTCCCTTCCTGTAGACAATGTGTTGCATTTCTAGTCTAGTCTAGTGTTAAGGTGTGAACTATGACATAGACCTAACTCCTGGGTCTGAGTGGGCTGCCTGCATTCTCCACCAATAAATTAACCTTGTGTCTGAGAATCTCCAGAGACCATGTGTTAGTCACTTTGTCAGTTGTCCTTTTATAGCCAGTCAATGACTGCAGGACAGTGAGTAATAATTAGCTGCCGGCAACGGTGACTTAAGGTGCTCTGTCCCTCTAGCGTGCACAGCAGGGCGGGTCTTGGTTCTGGATGCGCAGTTTGCTTTTGGTTTCCAGATGAACAATGAGCGGGCAGATGATAAGAGATGCTGGCTGTTCGGCTGTAATCATGGTGTCCATGAAGGTTGTTGCATTGCCAGCTGTGTCCTTAGCCCTTTCCGTCCACTGTAGTGGAGCATGGTCAGTGACCAACATGAACTTTCACCTGCCATAAACCTAATGTCAAGGGCCTCTCACTCGATAGACACTCAGCCGATGTGAGCTTCCTACACACATACAGGACTGGGTGTTCTTCACCAGCTCCCTCCTGGGAGACGACATTTCCAAGCCTGGTTTCTGAAAAGGGTGCTGCCACAGTGGAGACGTTATGTACAAAAAGGCACTTACCTGTGTTTTTGTAGTGGGCCATGGGTAGGTTTGGACTGCTTCAACCTCTTTCTCTTGGGGTTTCATTATCGCACAGCCAATTCAGTACCACAGGTACTATGCCTCAGTCAGTCCCAGGTGACCAGGTGACACTTCTTGGGATTTGCCATTAACCCTGCTTTCCTGAGTTTTTAAGGACATTTAAGAGGTGGTGGAGATGGTCTTCCCAGCTACAAGTGTGGATGATCACATTGTCTAAGTAGGCAGTGGCATATGGCTGGTGGAGGCAGAGGACAAGGTACATAAGATGTTAGAAGGTGGCTGGGGATCCATGGAGACCAAAGGGAAAGACTTGTCCTGCCAATGGCTATACTCAGAGCTGAAGGCAGTTTCCTCCCTAGTCTTGATGGTGAGGGCCTCTTGCCAGTATCTGTTCATCATGTCCAGTGTCGAAATGAACCAGGCTTTTCCCAGCTGTTCATTGTGTTCATCAACTCGAGGCAACAGATAAGTGTCAAAATTGTAGATTTGGTTTAGATGTCAAGTTGTTGGAGAACCTTTTTGTACCAACAGCCTTGGGACACTAACTTCATTTTGTGTGAGTACCAATTAGAAAAGGTTCTGGTGTCACAACTGGTGTCACATTTCTCAGAGATAGGAACTGGCTATGACAAAATTATGGAGAAAAGGAGAGAGAAATTGTTTAGTTTTTGTTTTCCTTTTTCTTGAGAAATAGAGGCAAGAAATTCAAATGTGTAAATAACCTATATAAAACCAACTTACTAATGGGGATACTTCATCTTTCTCTCTCTGTTTGCATGCATTACAGGGGGACTTATATTCTGTATAAAGATGGTAATGTTGGGAAGCCGGAAAGAGATCATCGTGATTGGGAGAACAGTGAATTCAACTTTGATGATGTTCTTCAGGGCATGATGGCCTTATTTGCTGTGTCCACATTTGAAGGATGGCCTGGGTATGATAATGATATTAATATTAACATCAAATAGGATTCATTGAAATTTGTAGTAATCAGGTATTTCTTTATAAGCATTTTTTTACTCACTTGTACAGTAATTGCACCACAAAAAAGTGGTTGTATAGTATGTTTAGGCAATATATAAAAAATTGCATTCACTTTACCTTTGCTCTTCAGCCTCCTGTACAAAGCCATAGACTCCCATGCTGAAGATGCTGGGCCCATCTACAACTACCGTGTGGTCATCTCTGTCTTCTTTATCATCTATATCATCATCATCGCCTTCTTCATGATGAACATCTTTGTCGGTTTTGTCATTGTTACATTCCAGGAGCAAGGAGAACAGGAGTACAAGAACTGTGAGCTGGACAAGAACCAGGTACAGTACTATTACTGTCACGTATGCAAAGAATCAAGAAAGCTCCTCAGCTTTAACAGGCAGTTTTGGGAATGCAAGACAACCTGCCTCCAACTAAAGGTCATATTTGCAGGTGTTGACATAAGTTAAATTGAAAATTTACTCAGATCATCCATAACATTAACACATTCACATTCATTATACTGTATATCAGTAAACTGGAGTTGGGATCATCAGCACCCAAGGCTCAATTATGGCCAAGTTCTCACAATAGAAAGGCACCAGAACACTCAGTGCACCACAGTCCGCTATGCATGGGGACAAAGGACATAAAAGGCTGCTTCCGGTCTCAAGAGATGCCAATCTGATCAAGCACTCATGGGATGCACCGGACTAACAAGTCAGATCTACAGCGGGCCCACACTGCAACCCACAAATCTCAAAGGATCCATTGTCAACTTTGTGGTGCCAGAAACCACAGCACATCACCAGAGGCCCTGAGAAGCCACACCCAGGCCATATCTGCCTGTTTATTACATTATGGCTGATCAGCATATGTCTGCAGCTACAGACCAAATGATGGATAAATACAGTACACTCTGATAAAACAGATCAGTTTTCAGTTGCAGAAACACTGAAGCAACAAATATGGTATACAATCTTTTAGGATCACCATATTAATACTGAAAATGACTGTCCCTCTTTTGCTCTCAGACCAGCCTCGATTTATTTTGGCATGTATTCTACAAGGTTTTGGATGATTTCATCACATATTTGCTATAGATCTAACAGCTACACATGCATGCTGTCGATCTCTCATTTTACTACACCCTAAAGCTGCTCTTTTGGATTCAGATCTAGTGACTGGGGAGGGCACTAAAGTACAGTGAACTCAGCTGCATCTTCAAAATTAGTTTGAGATGATTTGTGTTTTGTAATTTGTTCAATATCATGCTGAAATTAGACTTTAAAACGTGGTAAATTGAGATCATAACACTGAGGTCACAAAAAGCTCCATAGGCATCATTGTGGGTCAGAGAACAATGATTTTCCAAAATGAGTAAAAGTCTGAAAATAGCTTTTAGCTTGTCCTGCTGTCAAACCGGTCATTTGGAAATGGATTAAATAACATATATGGTTTTATTTCTTTCTACATTGTAAATCAATGCTGAAGGCATCCAAAATAGGCAATAATTTCTTTTGAACTGTTGATATTGAGATGTATCTGCTACTCTGTGCTGTTTGGTAATTGGTGATTTCTGAGGTTGGTAACTCTAAATGAACTTTTCTGAACTCCTCTGCTGCAGAGGTAAGTTTTGGTCTTGCTTTCCTGGGAAGGTCTTCATGAGAGCCAGTTTAATTATGGTGCTTGATGGGTTTTACAAACGCACTTGACGATACTGTTATTGCACGATACTGTTCCAGAACAGCTGACCTTCATGTCTTAAAATAACAACTATTATTGAGTATTGTTGTTGTTACATAATTATCTAATTTCATGTATTATTTCATAGTTTTGAAATCCCTAGTATTGTTGTAGAATGTCAAAAATATATCACTAAACAAAAAAAAAAAAAAAAAAAAGAAGACATTTGCAAGTGATCCAAAACCTTTGAGCATATATTAGACATTCAGTAAAAAAATCTGTTCTCAAAAGTGATGTGTTTGGAAGCAGGAAAAATGAACAAGTGTAAGGATCTGAGAGACTTTGACAAGGACCAAACTGACGGATAGATGGCTGGGTCAGAGTGTCTCCAAAACAGCATGCCTTGTGGGGTGTTTCATTTCATTAATAAAATGTTTACGCATTGTCCATTTATAAATAAGAAATCTTTCTCTGTCTAACAAGTGCCATGGTGTTTTCCATACAAGTAGTGAATCTTTCTCCTTCGAGTGACGCAGTGGTAAAATGCTCGGCCTATCATCTGGAGATCGCTGGTTCGATTCCCGGGTGATGCTGTAACCTCTCGCAGCCGGAGGTCTAGAGAGAGCTG
>JAQMYJ010000004.1:23534627-23574412 GCA_030014305.1 Clarias laeviceps
ACTTTCTGTTCATGGATGATAATGCTCCACCACATTGTGGCAGAATTGTCACAGCTCGACTTCAGGAAGTTGGAGTGTTTCATATGTTATGACCATCAATGTCCCCTGACCTGAACCCCATAGTGCACGTCTGGGACCAGTTGAAGCAGAGACTGCATGATGATGGTACCCCACCCCCAGGTGACCTGACAGAACTGCATGTAGCACTTGTGGAAGAGTGGAATGCATTGCCTCAGAACAACATCATGAGGCTAGTGAGGAGCAGGAGACATCGCTGTCAAGATGTCATTGACATTTCAAATTGTGGGAACACCCACTACTGACATTGTCAATTTTTGTTATTTGGGGCTATCCCTGTTATTGTCTAAATTTATGGGGTAATAAATATTAAACTAATGAAAATGGTCTTTCTTCTCATACATTATTAGTAATATCACAGGGAACTTTTACTTATTTCATTCAAATTCAGAGCAAATAGGAAAAGCACTCATGTAAATAACAATATCCCTAACATTGTGAGTAGTGTATATTAATTTGAATAATATTAAGTGTGCAAATAACGCAAGTAATTCTGATACTAAAGATACTTCTAAGCACTAAACTGACATTCACTGCATGATTTTGCATTTAACCCTCATGCTTTCTTTGGCGTCCAATAGCCTCATAGTGGCTGAAAAAACTTTAACTGGGCATGATACTTTTTGCCATTTCCTAATTTTATGGGAACTTCTAATATTTAATGAGTTTGTATTAATATTGTGTTCCAGACATCCCATACAAACGTTTTAGTAAACACAGATAGAAATATGATTGCATGCAATACATTTCCATTAATTATTAGTTATTGATCTTAAAGCTTTTATAAGAGGTCATAAGGTGGAAAAAAGGGAAAAGTGCTCATTGAATTTAAAATCAGAAAATATGGAGCAACCACATACTGTATTCCAGCAGCAAACATTGCCTGCTAATGGATGGTGTGTTTTTTTTTTTTTGTTTTTTTAGATAGGTGCAATACCTAAATAAAAGTATAAATAGTGGAAGATCAATCAAAATTTTTCAGTCAATCAAAATTTATCTTAGACCTGCTGGGGTAGGCTTTTTGCGAAACAAATACTGTAGAAAATAAATCGCAACCAGTTATTGTCAGAGTAATCCTGATACCATTTAGCAATTGCTACAGCCATACGCCAGCAGCTCTAAGAAAGATGAAAGATCTTTATTGACATAAATTATTCGAAAAGAAATAAAATGTTCTGCATGGCAACATAACGCATACATGTTAGAATAAACAACCTCACTTACTATAAATCTGCACCACTAATAATCATTTCATTCTATCACATATTCCATAAAGCAAAACTACAGGTTTTGAATTAAATGTGCCAGTAGTAATTGATTAAATGTTATCTTTATATTAAAATGTGTGGCGTGCACCAAAATCTTCTATTGCTCCTCGCTCACTCTGGAGTTCAGTAGGTAGATGACCTCCCCCTTCCACAGCCCACTCTGCCTCTCTGCCGGCTCCCACCATTTACCAGCCTGTGCCCGCACTGCCCACAGACTTGCACATGTATCCCTTCCTTCCTTTTTTCCCTTCCTCCCTCCTTTTAAACTTTTCCTTCCCCAATACTCCTAATAAAATTTTTCATAAGACCTCACCTTGTGTTCGTGTTTGTAGTGCATCTACCTGTTACACTGGTAGAAAATGTGGTGGCACCTGGCATGGACCTTGAGTTGAATCGCTAACGCGTTTGAGGTCTTTATCACAGACAGGCAGTGCCAGCGGCAACAGTGAGCTAGGAGCTGAGGGAGGGGCAGTGTCACGACATGCACCAGTGATAGGCTTGTGCCATAATCTGTTATCATTCTTCGCTCCCTCCATAGGCTATAAGTAAATAGGTGGCCTCCCTTTCTGCTGGTGTGCGAAGGAGCGGGGCCACTGAAAACAGGCATAGCTGCTAAGTAATCAACGCTAATGGACCTCAGCCTTCTCCATGTGTTATACAATAAAGGCAGGGAGTAAAGCTTAGGGTCTGTTCTGGCACTGGAGCTCTATGGAGATGAGTCATGCAGCGGACATTTAAAACACGGAACAGTGACAAATACTATAACACTCTGCCACTCTATTTCCTTTAGACCTCACCTTGTGTCTGTGTTTGTGGTGCCACACATGCATCAAACCTGTTTCACTAGTGGAGAATGCAGACACAGGGGTTGGAAAGCAGTGGGAGAAGTGGGGTGATTGTGAATGGTATTATAGAAATACAAGCTTGGAATAAAATGATAATATGGCAAATACTTCAGAAATCCACCTTTCACTGATCCTGTTGTATTTTTTTTTGTTCTAAATGATTTATTGATTTTTTTTTTCTAAATTGTATTGAATTATTTTTTTTCTAAATTAACTAAGAACATAATCATATTTAACAATATTTGTATTTATACTGTTTCTGTTTCCAGATGATGAGGTGACAGTTGGGAAGTTCTATGCCACATTCCTAATTCAGGAATACTTCAGGAAGTTTAAAAAGCGGAAAGAGCAGGGTTTAGTGGCAAAAGTGCCCCCCAAAACAGCTCTTTCTCTTCAGGTGAGTCTAAAACTGACAATATATATGTATACTGTATATTACCTGTATTTATATTATCTGACCCTTCTACCCTGGAAAGAAGGAATGCAGTTTCTGAACCTCTTGAACCAGCCTATAAGCCATAAACATGTATCTAGATCAAGTCATTAAGAAATTATTATTTTTTAGTTGTTTACATGTTTTTACCATTGGAGTTCCAACAGCTTATTAGGTAATTTAATGAATGAACATATGTTCTCCTGTTGCTGCACCTGGAAAGAGTAGTGCTGTAGAGAGAAGAAACATGGGTGTATTGCCCAGGGTTGAATTGACCATCTAGGCAAAACTTTAGCTCATCGATGGCCCACCAATGGCAGGGCTTCCCCCTTGCTCCTCTTTTTGCCCTGGTGGAGTAAGGTTCTTGAACTTTTAGACTACTGGCATAGCACAGCTCCCAAAAAGGCCTCAGAAGGACAATCATTTACAAGGAAAGGGTGGTCAAGGCTTGGTCTAGAAATGCTGAAAAGCATTTGCTGTAGACTGCCAGCTCCAGGAAGGCACATTCAGGTTTCTTTGGCCAGGGTCAAGGGTAGGTCTTGGACACCTTCTTCCCTCTTCTCATGAGGCTTAAGGAGACATCACACATTGGGTGCCCCAGGTTCTGTGACTTAATCAGCTGGTTAGCCCAGCCCTTTTAAGTCTGGTTGGCCCAGGTGCCCAAGTGGATGAACATCAGTCATTGGAACATGGCTGGGGCCCTGTGGAGGCTGAACAGAAGGAACCAGTAGTGACAATGGCCTCTTGTGGTGCTGAAGGTATTCATGGCTTTAACCTCAGCCATCAGGGCTGGTTTAGTTTTTGTGATCTGCTATGACAAGAAATTCTGGGGCTTTTCAGAATATACAAGTGGTACACAACTGGAATAACAGTTTTACCGCCGTGTCTCTCGCGGTGACAGCATTAGGGGCTTGCATTTTCCACTAAGTGGCGCTATAACTATAGACTTAATGAACTGCAGCTCATTGAGAGCTGCACGTAGTAGCAGATAAATTCAAGTGAAACATTGTAATTAAACAAATTCATAATCACAGTACTAAAATTACAGTACAAATTTAGAATTTAAATTAAATGTAGGCATTTCTTATTTGAATCGAATTTAAGTAAAGTAAATGTTAACATGGTGAGCCTTTAGATTTCATCATGTGTAACACTAGCATAGCCAGAAAACAGACTCTGGTCTGGAAAAAGTGGGTGCTACATTTATTTTTAGATTAATGTGCAAAAACTATAAAATAAAACTATATAAGCTACATAACTTTTAAAAGTCTATATTTTTATTTTAGTGCACTCACAATGATGACAAAACCTTATGATTTTATATATAATCAAAATGAAAAAATAATGAAAGCAAACAGGGTGCGCTATTCTGTATTGGTTTCGGTGAACTTGAGCACGTCAGAAAATTAACTGAAACTCTATACTATATACTAGTTCAAGTTCAACTTCAAGTAGGCTTTATGTCACTTCAACCATATACGGTTAGTACACAGTGAAACGAAACAACGTTCCTCCAGGACCAAGGTGCTACATGCAACATAAACTTACAACATAAATTAACAAAAAAACTAAACTAGCTAACTAAGAGGCCTAGTTAGCTGGCTAGCAGAGACAAAACAGATTGACCTACCATAAATTACAACATAAATTAACAAAAAACTAAAAAAAAAAAAAAACTACCTAAGGAAGACTATCTACAGGATTTTTTTTTTTTTTCACAGACAACAAAGTGCACGTGCAAATGTGCAGACATAAGCAACAAAGTGACAGTGCGACTAGCCTCACAGACTTGAAAAATCTATACTTATAGAAAGCAAAATGTCTGCTTGTACATAAACTAATGTAAAACAAATGTCAGATTATGTAACGTAATGATATTTCGTATGAAACGTGAATATAGGCGCATCCACTGCTGCAGAGATGACAAAATGATTACCTTCATCACTACAGTCGAAAACAAAGAAAACACTTATTCATTTATTTTAAATTATTAAAATGGTCAGTCTCCTTGCTGTTTTTCCCCGACACATTCATAATCATTAGTCTACTTCTGTCAGTGCGATCGGGAAAACTTTATGCGTGCGGCTGAGCGCTGATTAGACTACGTAGGAAATTAAAGAGGAGGATCAGAATGCTCAAAATCCCGGAGTCCAAAACTCATTTAAATTAAATTAACAAATAGTGTAGGTAAACAAAAATTGCCCACTTTTAGAATTTTTTTTTAATTTAGACTGTTGCCACTGTTCTCATTTGAACTTATTCTGTATGAATAAATTGTTTAAATGTAGGTATTATGAGCTATTGATCATTGATTTATGTAAATGACTCAGATGTAAGTAAATGCTCATTGCTGCACTGTTTGGGGGGAGTGACGTGCTGATGACGTTTGGTCTACTTTTCGGGAGTTGCCAGTCTTTGTGATCTGAGTGTGTTGCGTGTGGTGTCACCTGAGAGGTGTCAATAGATCTTACATATTCATGAAAAATCATGGATTATTCAGTGAAACAGAGGCTCTGCTGAAAAAAAGTTAGGCACATCAGTCAGTTTACCCCAAATAAAAGGTCTTTCTGAATGTTATAATATAGTTCTAACATAACAGATATACAAACCGAACAAACGGTGCGCACTGAATACTAAACCTAAACCGGGCGCAAGGTTTAATAAACCGAGATGTGCGACTCTTAGCCCCACCCCCGTGAAAACAGCATATTCAGAGAAAGGATCACCCGTGAGGGGTTGTGCTCAAACCACTGAGCTTCTACAGATTCCAAAATTGACATTGTTACCATTTTTTTTAATCACTGAAATGAATGAGATTGAAAGTTTCCTTGTCATCACTTTAATCACTCTCTACATAACCCATGATTTTTATGCTTATTTTCAAATTTAAATTAAAATTTTATTTGTCACATACAGTCATACACAGTACGATATGCAGTGAAATGCTTATACGACCGCCAGTGACCTTAAAAAACAAAAAAATTAATAAAAACTTATACGTATGAAATAAATATGAATAAAAAGAAATACGAAAGAAAATAAATTTAACTAGTAAAATAAACTGTACAAATAAGGGCATAATAAAAATGTTACAATGGTTGTGCAAGAATGCATAAAAAGTGACATATTTAAGTGTCTTGTGCAATGGTCCAGAAATGAAAATATAAATATGTAGTGCAAATGTGAAAGGAAGTGGGGAAGGGTGAATTATTTGCATTTGAATGTTGTCTGACGTTGTAAAGGACACACAAACACTAAAACAACAACCTACAATAAATAGTTTAGTTTAGTTTAGTTTAGTTTATTTATATAGCACATTTAAAAAAACAACCATGGTTGACCAAAGTGCTTCACAATGCCAAAAGAGAAGATCACACACAATCAATGCATTAAAAATTGTCAAAATGTCTCAAAATCTCAACTCAGTAAAAAATAAAAGCCAAAGAATATAAGTGTGTCTTAAGTATTGACTTAAAATTTTCAACACTCTGAGCAGACCTTATGTCAGCAGGTAAATCATTCCACAACTTCGGTCCCACCACTGAAAAAGCTCGGTCACCTATATTTTTCAATCTGGCTCTCGGAACATCCAGGAGCACCTGATTAGACGACCTCTGTGCTCTAACGGGAGTGCGGATATGTAAAAGCTCTGATAAATATACAAGCGCCAACCCACTTAAAATCTTAAAAACAAATAATAAAATCTTAAACTCAATCCTGAAACGGACAGGAAGCCAGTGGGGGGTAATGTGCTCACGCTTTCTAGTCCCAGTTAAGAGCCGAGCTGCTGCATTCTGAATCAACTGCAAACGCTGAAGAGATGACTGATCCAATCCAACATATAAAGAGTTACAATAGTCAAACAAAATTACTGAAAACAACTCCTATGAAACTTTTAAACAAATGTATTGAGTTATTCTAATGTTCTATTCTGAAAGTCTATTTTTCCAGTTATTTCCATATTTAAAGTTTGATGTCTTTAAATGTAACATTTTTTAAAAAATTATAACAATAAACAGATATAATAATAACAGAACAGAGATATATAGCCTAACAGTTCATTCTTTGTACAAATAAAATTGTCAGCTAATGAACTTGATTGTCTGTCTAAACAACATTTAACCAACATTGTTTTTTTTTTTAACTCATCATTGTACAGTAAATGTCAATAGCTCTGGTTCTGATTTTTCGTTTGTTGTTTAAAGTACTCAGTTATGGAAATTACCACCACTGTAGCATTTCTTTAATACAACTTATTGTTATGACTTTTTTGTGACTTAAGCTCTAATTACATTTAAAACTGTGGATATTGAAAATGTCATTTTGCGCCACCTGGCGGTCATTTCACGAATTACTTTTGGCCGCTATCATTTTGCAGCGGCGGTGAGCACGGCAGAAATAGGCATTCTAGTTGACTACCTACTGTAGGATACATTTATATAAATTCATAACCATGCCTACTAGAATAGGACAGAAAACCATATTAACTTACTGACTTTTTACTTGTGTTACTTGACTTTTGTATTTAGGTATTGCTTTATAAAGACTATTAGCACTGACTCTGAAATAAGGGCCCATGTGCTGAAATAAGTGAAAAATACATCCATAAAGGCTGCAGTGAAGTACTAGTGGTTGACACAGGTTAATCGCTGAAACATTGGCTACTATTTATAGGCTGAAGGGGAGAGCCCAAGACAGCCAGTGTCTGCTAGTGGTGGTAAAGGCTGTTTTAAACCATTCTTCTGAGGTCACAGTAACATACAAAATTGGCTCTCCCCAGGCACTCCACCAGGTCATCCAACCAGGGAAGACAATAGCAGGTAGATTCAGAAATGTCTCGGGTTACTTTGCTGTAACCCTGTTCCCTGAAAAAGCAGAGACGAAATGCTGCGTGAAAACACTATGGGAACGTCTCTTTGTTCCACCGGTTGTGAAGCACGTGTGTGTCAAACACGCCAAAACTTTGGCTTATATAACCTCGGTCAGGTGACGTCATCTGATGAGGTGCACCTGCAGGTTATAAATAGGACTAAACCGGAAACATACTCGGGTAAATTTTTGTCTGAAAGGACGTCCAGTCATTGGAGCGCAGCATCTCGTTCCCGCTTTTTCAGAGAACAAGGTTACAGCAAAGTAACCCGAGATGTTTCCTTTCAAAAGATACACTCAATGCTGCGTGAAAACACTATGGGAACAAGAATACCAACACCGCCGCACTGCAAGTGTCTGGACCCCCATGGTTGTGTAGTGTGCGCACAGTCCCCCAAAGGAGTCTCAGACATAATTCTGGGATGCTGACTCGAGGACACGCGAGCCTGGAGTTGCATGGACATCCAAACTATAAAATCTGACAAATGTGTGCAGAGAGGACCAACCTGTTGTATCACACAGTTGCTGCAAGGGGAGACCTCTTGCCAGAGCAATTGATGAGGCAAGCCTCCTGGTCGAATGGGCCCTAATTACTAGAGGCGAAGTCTGATCACGTACCTCGTAGGCTAGGGCAATAGCATCTCTCACCCAATGTGACAGCATTTGTCTAGTGGCACCCACCCCCCGGTTGCGGCCCCCATAGCATATAAAAAGCTACTCTGATTTACGCCACGGTGGATGTAACTCTGAAGAGCATGAACTGGACACAGTAAGTGAAGACTTTCCTGATCCGGACCTGTAAATGGTGGAGGATAGAAGACTTCGAGAACAACTGGATGCATAGTTGAGAATGGAACTTTCGGAAGAAAGTTCGGGTGAGGATGCAAAATAGCTTTGACTAGCCCAGGGGCAAAGTCTAAGCAAAATGCGGAGGCTGACAAAGCCTGCAAATCTCCAATTCTCTTTAGAGAAGTAATGGCCATGAGAAAAACCATCTTAAGGGTCAGAAGCCTGACAGGCGCTGACTCTAGTGGTTCAAAAGGCACAACAGCTAGCACAACCTCTAGCACAACAGCTAGATCTCAAGAAGGGACTGTCACTCTAGTGGGCGGCCTCAACCGTTTAGCTCCATGAATAAAGCGGGCAACTAAAGGGCAACTGTGCTTCCCTACAGAAACCCCATCTATCAGAACATGACAAGCCGAAATAGCAGCTACATACATTCTGAGAGTACTAGGGCATAAGCCCGAGGTAAATTTCTCTTGTAGAAACTCCAGCACTGAAACAATTTGGCAGTGGACTGGGTCTACATGTTTTACTATGCACCAATTTTCAAATACACTCCATTTGAGGGCATAAGTTCTTCTAGTGGAGGGAGCCCTAGCACTTAGTATAGTTTCAATCACACTGGCTGGAAGACCAGCCTCTCTTAATTGGTCCCCCTCAGGGGCCAAACGTGAAGGTTAAAGAGCTCGGGCCGGGGATGAAATATTGTCCCCTGCGCCTGAGACAGAAGATTCCTCCTCACTGGAATCACCCACGGTTAGCCGTCGAGGAGACATATTAGATCTAAGAACCACACTCTGGTCGGCCAGCGGGGCGCTATCAATAAGAGGCGCAAGCCCTGTTGACGGACCTTTGCCAGGACTCCTGGGAGCAGAGCTATCGGAGGAAATGCATAGAGACCCATCTGGGCCATCACGTTCCATTCCCCATGTCACAGTTTGTCTGGATAGTAAATCTGCTCCCACATTCGTATGCCCCGGAATGTAAATCACCCTGAGGGACAGGAACTTGTCCTGTGCCCAAAGCAGAACCTGGTGCGTTAGCCTGTTCAAGCGGCGCGAGAGCAGGCCGCCTTGGCAATTTATGTATGAGACCACCGTAGTGTTGTCCACCCGCACTAGGACATGGTAACCTCTCAACTGCTGGAGGAAGTGCTTCAGGGCCAGAATTAGAGCCATCATTTCCAGGCAATTAATGTGCCATGCGAGAAGATGGCCTCTCCAGATCCCTTGGGCTGGACAGCCATCTACGACCACATCCCAGCCCGTGAGGGAACCATCTGTCGTTAGCGTCTTGCAACAACAACACGGACCTAGAATGGGACCCAAAGTCAAAAACCGGGATCTGGACCACATAGAAAGTGTACGAAGCCCCTGGCGCATAACGCTTATTTGCCTCTGGAGATTGGCCCATTTCAGCCACAACTGAAATGATCTCATGTGCAGAAGGACCAATGGTATCACCGTGGATGCAGCTGCCATGAGACCTAGCACTCTCTGGAAGTAGTAAAAAGTTACCTTCTGGCCTAGCTTGATCTCCTTTAGGGTATAGAGAATGGATTCGACACGCGCAGGAGACAGCTGTGCCCGCACTGCGGTCGAATCCCATGTGACACCCAAATATGTCTTACTTTGAGCAGGAAAGAGAGCGTTTTTTCATGGCGTTGAGTCTCAATCCTAGCAGGTCGAGATGAGCTAGGACGACATCTCGATGCCAAAGCGCTAGCTCCTGAGACTGGGCTAAAATCAGCCAGTCGTCTATGTAATTCAAGATACGGATGCCTTGGATTCGTAAAGGGAGCCAGGGCTGCATCCATACATTTTGTAAATGTGCGGGAGACAGAGCTAGGCCTAATGGAAGGACCCGATGCTGGTAAGCTTCGCCCCCCAAAGCAAACCTCAGAAACTTCCTATGTTGTGGCAATATTTCTATATGAAAATATGCGTCCTTCAGGTCAATTGCTGTTCGGTATCCTGAAACATGGCAGGAGGCATCCAAACACCTAACACTTTGTCGGAGACCACTGTTCTCGGAAACACCAGTGGTGGCGGAGATTGAACACCGGCCACCTGAGGGTGCCGGGAAGGAGATTTTATTCACTGATGGAATTTTTTGTACCCCTCCCCGGGGGGGGACACCCTCACGGTCCTGGTGCGTGCATAAGTTCAGGACTTTTTTTTAGTGGAGATAATACTCCTCAGGTCCGGTCTCCTTGAGGCGGATTGCGAAGCGTGGCGAGCCCCACCCCAGTCTCTACGAGGGGGTGCGCGGCTCGCCACACTCTCTTTCTGTGTCTCACGCCGCGTAGAAACCAGACCTGGTCGGGACTGTTGAGCACGGTGGGGAAGAAACCTGGCAAAGGCTTCTTCATGAAGTTTCGGCTCCCAAAACCTATTGATGACGGTGCTAACGGCGTCACCGAACAGGCCGGAAGGCGAGATGGGGGCATCAAGGAGGAAAGCACAATCCTTGTCATTGATGCCCATGAGATTAAGCCACAGATTTCTCTCTGTCAACACCATAGCAGCTATAGAGTGGCCTATAGCACAAGCCGTCTGCTTGGTTGCGCGGAGAGACAGATGTGTGGCTCGGAGTAACTCTAAAAATGCCCTTTCATCAATGACCCCGCCGGTGCTCAAGTCATTCAGCAGGTCAGCCTGGTATGCCTGTAAAACCGCCATGGTATGCAGAGCAAAACCAGCCTGACCCGCTGCCTGAAAAGCTTTCCTCATCAGCAAAGATGTTAGTCTACACGGCTTAGTGGGGAGTGTGGGCTTTTTCAGGGAGGATGACATCCCAGGAGAGAGATACCCCGCAAGCGTCTCTTCTATCTGGGGCATCATCATATAACCCCGCACCTTTGCATCCACAACATTAGAATAGATCGATGTCAATGGCACAAAAACACGGGATGAATATGGCAACTTCCATGAATGGGTTAACTCGTCATGGTGATCGCCAAAAAGGGGAGAGAGCGTCGTTGAGGCCCCTCCCTCCGGCCACCCGACAGAAACATGTTGTCTAATTTTGAGTGCTTGGGGGACTCCTGCGGCCAATCGAGGTGTAAGCGTTCTTATCTCTGCGGAAGCGAAAGAGGAAGTTTCTTCCGCCGCTTCACAAGAAGCGCCGGAGCGCGCTTGAGAAGAGGACGGTAAAGGCTCATGATCCGGCGAAAGAGCGAGAGAAAGGGAGGATTCCGTCTCTTCCGCCAGATCAGCACGCGAACCCCAGGAACGCGCCGCGGCTCGCGGTTTCGTTTTAAAGAAGGTGAGCCGAGCGCAAAGGACTTTAATAGGGAGGAGATCGCAATGCTCACATCCTCCCTCAAGCCCAAGGATAGCGTGCTCTTCCCCCACACACTCAAAACAGAAAGCGTGGAGATCACCCTCCATGAGATATCTTTCACACGGACGCACGCATCTCCTGTCTAACTCTGCCATCTTTCTAGTGAGTAATAAGACACTTTCTATTTTCGCTTTCTTTTTGCTTTGAAAAATGCTTGCACACACGCACACACACAATGTGGTCCTTGAAGACAAAAAGACCAGGATGTTTCCTGTTTGGTCCAATTCATAACCTGCAGGTGCACCTCATCAGATGACCGAGGTTATATAAGCCAAAGTTTTGGCGTGTTTGACACACATGTGCTTCACAACTGGTGGAACAAAGAGATGTTCCCATAGTGTTTTCATGCAGCATCGAGTGTAGCTTTTGAAAAGGAACTGGGTGTAGCCTTCTAAAGTCATTGTACAGCCTAAGACTGGTCACTTCTGGGAATGTTGTCAATGGACCTCAAGTAAGAACAAATACAGATGTTATAGGCTGTACCAGCATCTTCTGAGTCTGCAGAAGCAGGATGCACTAGCCTGGTGGGGAGCATTGGCTCAAGCAACCTCCCCCCAGCAATTGAATAAAGAGTGAAATTCAGTTGGTGCAGCTGAGACAGAGGCCTGCCATCACAGTGGGAAGATATTTTAAGGAATATCCATTTGGGGGAATATCCATTTTTTTATGTGAATTGAACTGCCCATGATGTTGTGCTGTCTGTACTGGGTACTCTGATGGTGCTGCAATAAACAACACAAAGGAAAACCATCTAAAACCTAATGTAGCTAAGTATTCAGACCCTTTGTGTAACTGCTTCCTGTTTGATTGTCTTGAGATTTCTCTAGAACTTAACTTGATGGTTGTCCATTAATTAAAAAGACATAAACCTTACACAGGTCCATAAGGTAACATAAGTTCCAACAATTCATAGTGCATTTATTTTACCAAAATTAATCTGTAAAGCACAAAGAACACACCACACCTATTTATTACCTACAATGTGATATGAATTAATGCCCAGTATGTGATGACCTGCAATTGCATTGAAGCAAGATTTTATTATTTAAGACATTCTATAATGTAATTAATAAATTTTGCACAGGCTGGTCTGCGTACACTGCATGAAATGGGCCCAGAAATACGAAGGGCAATTTCAGGAGACCTCACTGCAGAGGAGGAGTTGGAGAAGGCCATGAAGGAAACAGTGTGTACTGCATCTGAAGATGATCTGTTCAGGGTGAAGGTCTGAACTACTTTTTTTCCCCAATTTCTTCATGGTATAACATTATGTTCTTGGAATCATTTTAAGTATAATATAATGTGGGGCATAAAGGCTAGTCTGCCTGGCCTGCTCTAATAGAAAGGAATCAGAACACAAAGTGTATTGCAGGTTGCATATGGAGCTGCGTAAGTGTAGACTGTGTCTTCCACCAAATGCTCTTACAATTGACATGTAAGCATCAGAACTGGCCCATGGAGCAACGGAAAAAGGTGGCCTGATCTGATTGATGACATTTTCTTTCACATCATGTGGAAGGCCAGGGGTGTGTGTCGTTTACCTGGGGAAGAGAAAACACCAGGATTCACATGGAAAGAAGGCAAGCCGATGAAAGCAGTGCGATGCTCTGTGTGATGTTCTGCTGGGAAACCTTGGGTCCTGACATTCATGCGGATGTTACTTGTTGACATGTTCCACCTCCCAATACATTGTTGGGTGCAGTCAGATGCTGAGGACCCTATCTCACAACTTGCAGGTCTTAAAAGATCTGCTGCTAACATCTTGGGTTCTGATATCTGTTTCTTTGGTATTTGGGTTAACATAAAAATGTTTGCGTAATGTGACAAATGAGTTCTAGGTGTTGACTGTAAATTCCCCAAGATCTCAATTAGATTGAATATATGTGGGATGTGCTGAATAAAAAAGTCAGATGCACCGTGCTGAATAAAAAAGTCAGCCACTATCTCATAACCTACAGAACTTAAAAGATCTGCTGCTAACATCTTGAGCTTAGATATCTGTTTAGGTATTTGGGTTTACATAAAAAAAACTGTGTTACTAGTGCCATCAGTCAAACACTATTGGGAAGAGTTATTTTATAAATAATAGAATGTATTATACCTCTGCCAAATGCTGTAAATGTAAATTTTGGTGCCAGACGCCACTGGTTTTGTGGAGTCCATGCCTTGATGGCCCAGTGCTATTTTGGTGGCAAAAGAGGAAACCTACATACTATTATGGAGGAGGTTTTAAACTTATAGCTATGGCTGTAGGTATAATTATATTATTATGTTAAAAAAGTCAAAATGTAACTATGCAAACATTCTGCATATAATAAGGGCAAGATGGTAGCGTGTGCGGACGCAGCTCGGAGCTCTCAGATATTCAGTAGCGTTTTTGTTTTTTTAGTGTGTTAAGTTTATTTTCTCAGGCACTAAGTCAACGGTTACATTACAGACGAGCCGAACTGCTTAAAATCGGTAATTGATGTCAGGATTATACCTTCGCAAACCTAAATTCCATCCTATTGGAGATTATGCGCCCTGATGAGCCCAGCGGAATGATCATCATCCTGCCCATGAGCATCAGAGGCAGCATATAGAAAGGAAACAGAAGTGGGGCAAGAGAGCCAGTGTGCAGTCTAGGCTACAGGCTAATCCACTTAGACCAATGCTTCCGAATCTCTTTCTCATGAACTCCCATTCACTCGTCAACAGGATGGGCGAAATAAGACTAACGATTACTTTACACTGCTTAAACAACTGCGTGATGGTAATCACAGACATTTGGCTGGATAGTGCTGTGCCCAACGTGGGTTTCAAGCTAGCAGGCCGCTTCCATTTACTGAGCAGATAGAACGGCTGACTCCGGGAAGAACAAAGGTGGAGGAATGTGTATATATGTTAATAATGCCTGGTTATATCTGCAGACATTATTAGGACACATTGTTCTCCTGACATTGAATACATGACTCTAAAATGCATACCAGCATACGTTTTCCAATCAGAGACAGTAACATACTGGACCAAGTTTATACCAACATCCCAGGAGCTTATAAAGCTTCCCCATCTCCACACCTTGGCTTATCTGACCTCATCTCCATAGCAGTTACTTCATCCTACAAACCTCTCATCTGTAGAACAAAACCAACTGTTAAAACTGTCCAAGTCTGGAGTGAGGAGTCTACTCCATGACTGCAGGACTGTTTTGAAAATACAGACTGGGAGATGTTTTCTAGCACATACCTGGAGGAATATAGTTCATCTGTTTTGGCATACATGCCATCTACACTGATTCTGTGCTAACCACCACAGCAAAGACCAACAAGGTGTTCTCAAATCAAAAACCAGGGCTTGATAGGAATGCCTACAACTTGTTCAACTTGTCCCTGCAGCAGGCTGTAGTCCCTACATGCCTCAAATCCACAACCATTGTTCCCATGCCCAAAAAACAAACAGTAAGGTGTCTGAATGACTGTCGCCTAGTTGCTCTGACACCAACTATCATGAAGTGTTTTGAGAGACTTGTCCTTTCCCACATCAGAGCCAACATCCCCACTGATCTTGACAGCCACCAGTTTGCCTACTGTAGGAACAGATCAACAGAGGATGCAATCTCAGTCACACTCCACACAAGCCTGTCTCATCTGGAGCATCCCAACACATATGTTAGGATGTTATTTGTAGATTTTAGCTCTGCATTTAATACACTAGAACCCTGCAAACTAGTGGACAAGCTAAGCAACCTGGGACTAACCACCACACTCTGTTCATGGATCCTGGACTTTCTCACTAACAGAACACATAATGTCAGGGTGGGCAACCACACATCCTCCATTCTCACCCTGAATACAGAAGCACAATTCTCAGTCCAGCTCTTATCACCCTATTCACACATGACTGCAAACCCTTCCTCTAACACCATAGTGAAGTTTTCTGATGACACCACAATAGTGGGACTGAGCTCAGAAAATGACGAGACACACTACAGAGAGGGGGTTCAACATCTTACACTGAAACACATTCACAAACTGACACACACTCACACACACACATAGCTACTGAGAACTGAAGGCAGTTATAACAACCTTAGCTGTTTGACCCACTTCCCTATGTGGCTGCTAATGCACCAGGCAATTTACTGCACCAAACACTTTACGCCAAGACTGTGTTATTCTGGCTATTAGTATAATTTATAGCTTGTATTTTCTTATCTTACACAATCATGTTTGCACTTATTGCACTCTACTGTTTGAACAAAATCCAGGTCCCACTTCACATACATTCCATTGTATATAATGTTATATTTATTATATTTTAGTGCAATTATCTTGTGTTTAGTCTTTTTTTTATTTTTACATGTATTTTTGCTGCTGGTCTCTGAGAGCTAGCAAACAACTTTCGTTGTATCATTACAATAACAATAAAGTCACTCTTGATGAAAGATGATCTTTATCTTCATCCTGTTTGGTTTATAACATATTTAGGTGTGTGGTTTCATTATATGTGTATTTGCATTTATTGTGTGGTGATCATGTCTCCTTTCCTTTGCGCAGCGATCAGATGGTTTCTTTAAAAACCACATGAATTATTATCATCAGAGTGATGACTGCACTGATTTTCCACCATCCTTTACCAGTCAACGACCACTGCACATCAGCAAGTCAGGCAGTCCTGGTGAGGGCAAGTCACCATCTCGTGAGAAACTAGTGGACTCCACCTTCACACCAAGCAGCTACTCCTCCTC
This sequence comes from Clarias laeviceps, assembly GCA_030014305.1. NCBI lineage: Eukaryota > Metazoa > Chordata > Actinopteri > Siluriformes > Clariidae > Clarias > Clarias laeviceps. Next base: position 23,550,978 of record JAQMYJ010000004.1, read on the forward strand.
AGGTTCCAATGCCAACATCAACAATGCTAACAACACATCCATCAGCCACTGCTACCCATCCATAAGCACAGTGGATGGGCACACCAGGCCCCTGCTCATACCTGTACTACTCCCGTGTTCATCATGGTCCTTCCCCAATAAAAGGTATGTCCATGAGGGAAGTATAGTGACATTGTATATGCATGGTATGGGACTTCTATAACCCTGTGTATTGGTCTCCTGTCTGTGTCTTTGTGCCTTTGTCTTTGTGCCTTCTTTACTTTTCTTTGCCTTTTCACTCGTGGGCATGCGATTTTCTCTTAATCATGTTTATTAGCCTTTGAGTGTCTTATGAATATTAAATGAGACACTTGATTAGACTCAATGCACATATGTTAATGTCAGTGCAAATACTGACATGTATTTCCCTCTTTAGATAATACTATATCACTGCTCCCTCTGTTTAATGTTACAGCAGGTGCATGTGCGTTCAGCTTTTGCATATGACTGATGTCTTCACACAGCTGTAAATGTGTCTTAATTACAACAGGATTACGCAAATATAATTTTTCTTCACTTAGAGAGAACAAAGTGGAGCCAGCTTTGTCAATCCCTTTTTTCTCTTTGCAAGTGTATTTTGTAAATGAAATGCCACACGCGTTGGAGACCCGCCCCCACGCTCAACGCTTCAATCACATGCAAGCTTTATGTTAACAGCTCTATTTAGATGTAAGTAAATGCTAATTACAAATTACAAGAATTGCATGCCTGAGCCCAACAAAATTGCTTGAATGAAGAAACAAAGTAAAATCTTCAATATCAATGTAAGAATCTTGTCCTTAGAAAATGACTCGTCACATAAATCCACACGAGGCTCATCTCACATCGCGCACGCTTTTCACGTGGTAAAAGGTGATAAGAACAGCTTGATTTCAATTATAAAGAGTAGAAATCTTTGAAAGCAGAGCATGAGACCCCCCCCCCTCCCTCTTCTTGTCTTACACAGTAACTCTTCCTCCTCTCTTATTTGAGTCTCACACACACATGCATGACCACACACAATGGAAACACTGTTTTATCTGGAAAATAAACAAGAAATCTCTCTAATGACATTCGAACGAGCGCACACTAACGGAATCACTGATATAGTAAAAATAAAACAAATTAACCTTCACTTTACCTTTGAAAAGCATCGTGACAGAGCAGTGTTTCTGTGTAGAGCAGAGTGTGTGTGTGTGTGTGTGTGTGTGTGTGTGAAGGCGAGAGGAGGAGGAGGGTGTGTGAAGGGGCATGGTGTCCAATGACGCGCGCGCACACATAAAGTGCAGGCTGACACAGAGAGAGAAAATGGATCTTTATCCTCTCTAATGAGACTTGCTTTTGCTTTATACACGCGCTGTACACACACGCATACAAACACAAAATAAAATGTTTTACACACACACATGATCACAGTGTTATAGTAAACAGTACATGCGTGCATGGATGTTGATTATACCAGTGAGAGCGCACTAAGACCCAGCAGGGGAGACGATTACCCACAATTCCGCAGCGCAAGAGAGAGAAAAACCATTGGCTCAGTTGTGATCACGTGACGCTCGGCAAAAACAAGAAGCGCATGCGTGATACATGATACTCCGTATTCGTAAACCAAGACTTGTTCATTTTTCAAGTCAAAATTTATTAAAAATCTTTTCTCGTCTTGCGGAACACTCGCAAACCGCATTACTCATGATCCGAGGTTCCACTGTATGTGGATATCAAGTCCTTACTGTTCGTATTACTTGTGTCAAAATATGCTGTGGATTCATTTTCATGTATTTACGAATTAATTTACATCGTTAATGGCTTGATGTGGGGGTCACTACTGAACTGGTAGCGACTGCAACAACAGGTCTGTAGCAAATCTGGCTCAGTGGAAGGGGGGCCTAACAGAATTACGCCCAAGTTTACATGAAGCAAGTCTCATCCACCATTTCCAGGATCAGCGTGTCACACTTGGGACTGTTATGCATGTTGAAATCAACCTTTCCTAATAGACTTTTATAGATTTGTTTTCTTCTTGTGTCTATGTTCAGCTCAGACTCGGATGAATGTCATTTCCCAGTAATCTCTCGAGGAGAAGGAGCTAAGGATGAAATGCATGACAAGATGGTTACAGAGAATGAATGCCAACATGAGAAGGACTTGCTCTCCACTAAAATGTAACTCAGTTTCCCAATATTCTCAATTATTTTTAATTTCTATATTATATTTATTTATTTTATGTTTGGCAGGTTGGTGTTGCAGAATGACGAGTGTAAGCAATTAGCTGTGATGGAAGAGACGAATGGGGGTGGGGACAGAAGACCATGGAAGTTTCCCCAACAAGCTGTTCTCTGCCCAACTGCACTAAGTAATATTGTACACACACAAACAAATGAACAGACAGTCAAAAAAATCAATCTGGTTTGTTAACATAAAATTTTAATAGTTGACACTTTTAACCTGCCCCACTCTCTCACAGGTCGACGATCTTCCTTTCATCTAGAGTGTCTAAGGAGACAGAGAAGAAGTGAAACTCCACATAAAACAGCTTTGCCTCTGAACTTTGTCCAGCAACAGGTGAAAAAGTTACAGATTCAAATGTTACTATATAGTTTTATGAAAATATTGGAATGGGAAGGCCAATTTTGATATTTTTGCTATACAGTGAAGACATTTAGATTTGAGATCAAAACATGAAATAAGACAAAAAATCACGAAAGATCAACATTTCAGCTTCCGTTTTCTGATATTTACTGTGTTAAACCTTAGTTAAACCATATAACATGGCACCTTTGCCAAATAGTATTGAAACAGCCTTAAAGCAAATTAAAATACGTAGCACTTAATATTTGCTTGATTATCCTTTGCTTGCAATAACTGAATTAAGCCAGTGACCCAGTGACAGTCCTGAACTGATACATTCCTTTTTTTTATGATAACTGTACCACTTCTTTCAGTCCTTGTTTATTTTGGATGGGTTTCACCTTTTTCATTCAGACATTAAATGCCTGGTCATTTTGGTCATTCGATTGACTTGGCCAGTCTAAACCCTTTCTGTTTTCTCCCTGATAAAGACCAGTGTTGTGTTGAAGTGTGTTTTGGGATGTTGTCTTGCAGCATGATAAAGTTCTTCCCAGTTAGATCAGATTCATTTCTTTGTAAATCATCAGACAGAATGTTTCTGTAGATTTTAAAATAATTCTTCTGCTCAATCATGAGTTCCATGTTCAGTAAAGATCAGTGAAAATATTCCAGAAGCAGCCATCAAGCCAAGCCATGACAAAACCTCCACCATGCTTCACCCATCAGCTTGTATGTTCTAGTTTGGGAGCAGATCGGAAAAAAACTTGGTTGCAAAACTTTTGCGGCATATATTTATATTTCTTTGCAAATTCTAATCTGGTCTTCTACATCAGACTGTAAAAGTCTTTTTTGAAAGGTGTATTGTGATACAGTATCATCACAACTGCTATTTTTTTCTACTACGAAAAGATCTCTGGTTTTCATCTTGGTTTAATCATTTCACAAATGTAGTCTTCACAGGTTAAATGCAGGGCTCAAACCAAATGTCTTTAGTCTATAGCAAAACAAAAGAGTTGACCCTGATGTTCCGATGCTTTGGAACTTTCCAAATTTCCAAAAAGAAAATTTTGTTTCAGCATTTTGAATTTTTTTTACAATCAAGTTATTATGCAACTAAATGTGACAACTAATGTAAGGTGTCTGTCATACGTCTGGGCTGCATTTCAAGCCCTGATTTATATATATTTTTTCCAATGCTGATCAGATAAATTACAAATAAAGGCAAAATAATAATTTTGCCTGTTTTGCAGATCACCTTCAACACTACAACAGAAATTGTTGTTACAATAGATTTGACAACATGCTAAAATGTACTGCACTTATCATTTGCTTCGAAGAATATGTTCTTATATATATATATATATATATATATATATATAATGTTATTGTTTGATACAGTTAAATGTAGTGTATGTGGTGAAGTCTGCCATGTGTGGTTTCTTTCTTTTCTCACCATGTTTGTTAGAAAATTGATTGGCTTTTTGTTTATTTTCAGTGTGTAACTGTTGGTACACTGCTACAAGAACTAATGTCATGAATTGATTATTGGTGTTTTTGTTATTTGTTTCTGAGTAGAATGGTGACCTTCTTGTTTTGCCAGTCTTCAATGAAATTGGGCAATAACCTGACCAGTGCCCAAGTTGTTTTGGAATTTCATCAATAAGAACTTATGAAGCTTTGCCCTATTTGCAATATAATGACAGAAGTAATGCGTGAAGCTTGTATTTATTCACTTTTCTCTCACACTGTGTTGTTGCAGTGGGGTACGATGCAGACAGCAGACATGGTTGTTCAGCCTCCTACAAATAAAAAGTAAGCACCTTTGCTGGGGTGAACAGATTTGCAGTTTTGTGTGTTAGAGCATGAGATGAAAAAAATTGCAATCAGCATGAACCAATTTCAAAAGCACTTAGCAGCGAAACATCTGCAGACTGACCTCTCAGTTCTTCAGCTTGTGTTGGCTCTATCACGGAGAGTGCTCCCAAAATGGTGAGCAATCTGCCTTAAAGTTCTGCAGTGAGGAAGCTTTTGAGATTGTGTGTGGAAGTGCTTTCACACCTACAGGCTTCAGTCTGTGAATTAAACTCTAGTTTTCCCTCTTGGTGTGGTTTGTTTTGTCTGGTATGAACACAATAGTTACACCAGGTGCAGACCAAAACAAACGCAACCAGACCGATCTGAATCATCTGGCAAACACTGGTGCGGTCCTCCTATAGAGGAAGCATACCAAACCAAACCAGGACCAATGTACATACCTGAGGGCTCTTTTGAAACATCTTGATCTAATGAGTGTGTCACAGTTCAGTAGGATTAATGCACTTTAATTCCTATATTGTCTTGATATGTGTCTTTGGTAAGTCAGGTGCTTCAACATGCTGTTCTCCCACAGTAGCCACACTTCACTTTCAAACAATATAATTTGCCTAAAGTAGCAAATGCAAGCAATGAATAACCACCAGGCCAACAACCAACCCCGTGTAGGTTAACCTACATCTTTAAATGGTCTCTCCTATGTAATACAAACATGTATTAATGCACAACACAAGATCTTTTTCCTGTATTTTCTTTTTTTCTTCCCATGGCATAGAGATCTGACCAATAAGAGAAGAGGATATTCTTCCATGGTTTGAAGTGACGCATTTTGGTGCACTTGTATTTTTTTCTCTGTGATAAGAATCGAGTCAATGGGAAAATGCTACAAGTTTACAAACTCTTTAAATGATTCTAACCAGAGCAAACAAACTAAAGTGGGAAAGCACCCTAAAAGTCAACAATTAAAAGAGTTACCTGCCTCTTTCACAATTGTCTCATTTGCTTTACTGATCTTCATGTTGTCTATGATGACTTTAAGTGATACTCATTATCACTTATGTTACATAAAAGTTGTAGGATAACTGATCATCATGACCTTTTTGATATGCTGTCTCCACTAGGTGATCTTTTTCCATCGCTCCAAAGTCCAATCTTTATGATGAGTCTAACTTACTATAGCTGTTTAGTCCTCATCCTGTGAATTCTCATTACATTGTGTGTGTATGGAATTGCTCTTACCTTTACTATTTAACAGAGCTCTGGTTTTTACTGTTTATATTTTATCATTCAACTTCACCAAGTGTTTAAATAATGTCAGATATCACTGATCCTTTTTTCCTCTGGGATGCTGTAAAATTGTGTTCTTCCAACCAGAAAATCCTTAGTCATATAGGGTAGATGATAGAAAATATGAAAAAGCTAACCAGAAGAAAGTATGATGTGCAATAGTGGAATTCATGATGATGAATGGAACAGCATTATGCAATTATGGAAACTATCAGGTCAATTTTATGCCCATGGCAGTAGCATTTGAAAACAAATTTTCTTGATATTCCATTTCATTGTGTTTTAAAGTTAGTGAAAACTCTGCAAAGATTATTTTGTTTCGGCCTTCTGGAATATAAGTCAATCTCCGTAAATGGAGAAACAAAAGGAAGGCAATGTGACATAACAAACGAGCAGATGATAAGATAAATCAATATATTTTTTTCCTTTAATTGCCTACCGCTTGTAAAGCAAACAGACTGATCCCAAACCAACACTACCAATTAACCAAGTAGACTCAATATTTACAGACAATTAATACAAACAAAAATCATGCACAACATTCACACCCTGGACTTAAGGTGAAGAGGAAAAAAGAAGGTAGGTAGGTAGGTAGGTAGGTCCCACATCCGCTGCAGCGTCTTTTCAAACTCTCCACCAATTATCACTCTCGTGGATTAGTGCGTCAACCTGAATGAAAGAGAGGGCGAGAGAGAGAGAGTGCACCAAATTCCAGAGAAAAAAGAAAAATATATCTCGGGTCATAACAATTTTCCAGTGCTGACAAAGTGCAGCTTGAAAGGGGCAGTTGTTTTAAAATTATTTGTGGTAAATAAATTCTTGGCTGCATCATTATCAATTCTTTCCCATGTGCCACTGGGGCAGCTCATGCCCCTTGGGCATGTCTCTGCAGAGCTTCTGGGGGTGTGTCTGCCACCAGGCATTGGCAGTGGATCCATTGGGAGCTATGGGTTGTAGGGTGGGGTCTGGCCTTGTTTTACCATTGCATCCCACCAGCCTCGACTAGATTGGTAGATGGGGAGTTTGGAGACCAGATTACTGGCCTTGGACTTTTTGCTTGCTGGGCCCATTGTGTGGTGGGCTGTGGTGTACTGGGTTTTCTGGTGCCTTTCTATAGTGTTGTAATAGGTTCAATCTTTTGCACGGGTGGCACCCCGGACACACGGACACGAGGTGAGGATTTACAAGAAAAAGGTTAATTTTATTTAAGAAAAAATGGAGAAGAAATGGGTTTAAGAAGGAAGGGAGGAAAAACGTGGAGGAACAGAGTGAAGGTATGCTCATACAGGTCCGGTGGCAGTGCCCAGCTGGCATGCGGGCACATGGCTGGCAAAAGGTGGCGGCGGGCAGAGTGGCAGGCTGGAGCATGCGGAGTAGCACTCCTCATGCTTGCTGAATATGGCCCCTCTCAGCTCTCTCTGGGCGTGGCCACAGGCGGGAGACCATTTTTTTACATCCATCGGCTGGGAGGCTTTTCCGGATGGGATCAGGGGCCTTAATGTGATCCACTCTGCAGTCTTTTTCTTCTGTGGCGGGGATGCAAAGGTAAGCTCTGAGCAGGAGTGAAGGTTCCATGGAAGCTCGAGCAGCTCTTTTCCTGCACTGTCCTCATTGTGGAGATCAAAGAGCGGTCTTACCTATAAAGTAGAAGGTAAAGGGCACATAACATCGTCCCGCTCACAGGCCTCTTGGTTATAGCTCCACCGCACAAGTCTTTGGTTAGTTCCTGGACCTCAGTCTAAACTCTGTGCCTTGCTTTCATAACGTGGAGAAAGCCTGAGATCTATTAACATTCATTTAAGCCAGCCGGCCTGATGTGGCGCCTAGGTAGGGAGCCTTCGGAGTGAGTGAGGAGCGACAAATGATTGAGGTGTACGCCCCTCACAGGCGCACGCTGTAACAAGGGGCCATTGGCTTTTCTGTGGGATCGGACAAGGTGGGTGCATGGTGGGCGAGCATGGGTGCATATAATTTGTAATCAATTTTATACAGCAAAAAAAATTATATGAAATAACAGAACAGAATTTCTGCTTAAATCCTTTATCCTTTAAATTTATATCTGGATTTGTTAAACAACAGACAAATAGTATTAAGGTTATTTAAAGTGAATAAATCTTAACAAGTTAACAAGCTATGGCGATTGACTTGCCCAGAGTAAAAGCTTCTACTTTCCCTGATTAAGACCTTTTGTGTGTTGTGCTGCACCGTGTTTTTAGTTGTTGTCTTGCTGCATAAAGTTCCCGTCAGTTAGACTGGATGCATTTCTCTGTAAATTGTAAAACAGACGAGTAATCTTGTTTCATATGCCTAGTGCTTGTGCAGTGGCTCTGATTGATTTTGCCTCTTTTGTTAAATATGAATGATTTTCTTCCATTGTCAGCTCTCTGGTATTCATGGTTTGGTTTATCCTTTTTAACAAGGCTTCACAGGCTCAGACAAATGGGTGTGTTCAACTAGAAGGCGTTGCTCTAAAGAATTTTGAACAAACGGTTGTAAATATCAGACAATGAAAGCTGAAATTCTGATCTATTTTATTCAGATGTCCACAATGAATCGTTTAGATAGATAGATAGATAGATAGATAGATAGATAGATCATTACAGTACAGATTCTCTCAGCAATGAACTGCAGTTTACCAGAATTGCAAACTATAATGTATATCATGCCAAAGTTGGCTATGTGCAATTTGCAATAAATTAATAACTAAATTTAAAGTTGCAGATATAAATAAAGTTGCATTTTAAATTGGTTCATCACAGTCTAGGGCAACATGACATATAATAACCTGACACTTATTTAACAAAGTTCTTTCTCTCCCTACACAGGTGTTGATATCACAAATGTTGGACTGCTTCTCACCAGACTCCTCAGTCATCAAAGTGGCCGGGCAGGAGCTGGCTGCTACACATGACATGACCACGGAGGTGATGGAAAATGTGACAGAATGCATACTCAATGCCAGTGGGCCTCACAGCCCAAATAGCAACGTCCTGCCATATACGCACTGCAGCAATGGAGTGAGAACCAGCCAGGGACAAAAAAGAGCCTGGAAAATAAAGGTTAATGAGAAGGACGTGGGAGGAATGCAGGGTCCAATGAACAATAAGCTAGTAGTTGATGAAGACATGGAGTGTGTAACAAGCTTGTAGGGAGAACTTCAGCACAGAAGATCTTTGTTTCACCAGACTGTCATCCTGTCAAGAGTTACCCTGCTCTGTCTGAGAGCACTGGAGCATCTCTTAAGCCAGAAATGTATCTTTAAAACCATAGTTATTATAGGAGTCTAATGCAATTTGACTTAGCTAAAATGAAAAATGTTTTTTTCCTTTCTTTCTTACTTTCTTTCTTTTCTTTCTTTTCTTTCTTTCTGTGTGAATGGCTGTGAGCAAATTTGTCTAGTATGTGAATGTGTGACTGAGAAGGGAAAATGTGTCTATATAAAAGTGCCTCTTAGAACCTTGACTGAGTAATGATGCAAAGACAAAAACAGACTTCAAACAGGAAAAGCAGAACTCTGCTTGTCATACATCTTTCACTTTGTCATTAGGGAATGATCAGCAGCAAAGGGCCATTTGCAAAGTCTTAGTGAAGGTTTAACTTTGAGCTGTTGTGTCTCCAGCTCATGTACAAAATGTGGCCGGCTGCAGCTTTTGCTCTGTTCCCCCTTTCGCCTCTTTTTTTTTTGTTTTGTTTCTTTAGTGGACAATGCCACTAAACAAAGAAGCAGTACGCACGCATGCTCTAGCCAGACTCCTCCTCCAGGCTCACATTACAGTTTAAATTGTAATTACACTTTGGATCATTTTTAGGCTCGGGCTTCTCTGAAGATTTGCTCTTTGGGGTTGGAAGTGTATGAGTTGATCGGTTAGCAAACTGCAATCACATGGGCAAAGCTTTGCATTAATAATGGAAACTGAGAGAAAAGACAGTGATGCGTCTGAGTATTTTGCACTAAAGAGACAATTTCATCATATGCTGATATTTATTTGCTGGACAAGTCATCGATGTGGGCTGTTGATTTGATCAGTTGATCAGTTTGAGCCTCTACCTAAAGGTGCATACAAAGCTCCTGGAGATTTAGATGCATTCACGTGAGTTAAACAGGTCTTATAGTAAATGAATAGAACAAACTGTGATGTCCTGGGCTAAGGGTTTCATATAGTAAAGAAACACCCAACTATTAACTGTTTATTGCATTTATTACAATTTCTATAATTAGTGATGTCAGTAGTGTATTAGTCTAGCGATCATTTTGCTCATTAGCAATCTAACACTGATATTTGTAGTTATGGCACTATAAAGAATTAATTGATGACTATTGAAATATTGCTGTCCCTATATTATTATTATTATTATTATTATTATTATTATTATTATTATTATAAATAATCACCACAAAGACGACCTTACAAATTTCCACGCTGCTCTTATTTTTGTGATTCTTAGTTTAATTGCTTGCCAAAGGAAAAAAGTTTTCATTCAGTAAGTTTTTTTTATTTTTATTTTTTTTATCTAGCAGCAAGATTACACGGTATGGACAGAAATGATCCCCTTAATATTTTTATAAGATCTCCATTGTGTATAGCACATTTATGCACATAATCATAATATAAACTCTCCAGCTGCTCTGTTGTGGTGAGGGGTGGTAGAGCAAGTCATCACCGCAGGGCAGTAATGTTGCTTGAATAATTTAAATAATGCAAAGCTCAGTACTTGGGTGCCATGACACATTTGTGCATAAAGAAGAGTTGAAGTAGCAATGGTTAAAAAAATTCCATTATGTTCAGCAAGACTGGGTCTTCATAGTTATAAATAAAACAAGAATGTGGTTAATGTTCTTATAAAAATATCAATTTGAGTTTTTCACTAAAAAATAAATTGTGGTGTAATTACTGTTTAAAGTGTTTTTGTGTGAGCTCTAGGAGGAGGCTCATGAAGCAGAGAGATTTTAAAGTACAGAAAATATTGTACAGCTATTGCAAGTTATTCCTGTTTTTCCAAGGAGTCCTTCTCTGTTTAAATAATTGTTAAGAGGCAGTTTGTATCAAAATGCACCATATATCTGAATTTCTCGAACAGTTTCTTTTCATTTTCCATGAGCATTGCGTTTTATAATTCTTTGCGGGGCCCCTCGTCATTTTCATTTGAGGACCATGCTCTTTTAAGCTTTAAACTCTTTAGTATGTGAGATAGTAGAAGGAAGTTGTGGTTAATCCTATGTTTTCTCCTTACAGCTCTTCTCTATATCTCTGTCAATTATGCAGTGGAATGGATTTCACATAACTTTAGAAGGTTCAGGTCTGAAATACATTTTGTCCATGCATGCTATATTCGATAATGGTATTTTAATAATGCTATATTTTCTTGGACTTGTGTTGTATTTTTGTAATGTAATTTATCCTGCTTTTAAGAGAACACAACCAGTGCCCACACTGCTATCCCCTGTTTTTACTAAGGTGAATAAGATATGTAGTACCGTGCCTAAGGCCAACACATTAAATGTATTTATTTATTTATTTTTCCTAGAGATGGTGTGTGTGCTCATTGGGGAAGCACTGTGTTGTTGTGTTTTGTTACTCATTATCATAGAAGATGCGTGCTAAGGAATGATAGCCCACCTAGACAATAGTATCAAAGGCGAATACGCAAAGGCTTTTGTTTTTATTGCTGCTCCTTGCTGGTTGATAGATAGTCTGAAGATACTACTTAAGTACCCAGATGGCACAAACTGCCAAAATTATTTGATGTAGTGTGACTGTCCAAGTCAAACTCTTATTGCAGTTAATTTTAGACTACATATATAAAAACATCTCCCAAAGCCTGGGAGAAAACTGCTAAACGAATCATGACAATAATGGTGCACTTTGAGGAGACAGGAGAAACAAACGTATTTTATTCAGGGACTCATGGGTAGCCTATCATTTAAGATACTCTTTCCAGCATAGTTTAAACAACAGGGCTAAGTATATCATTAAAGCCACTATTATTATTATTATTATTATTATTATTATTATTAAACCATTGTTGTTGGTGGTGTTACTATTGTTAATGTTGTCTAAAATAATTTCACTTGGTTTTAGCAGTGTATTCAATCACATTAACGAAGAAAGAATTGGTGATTTATTATGCAAATAAGGTGTTCAAATGTTCTAGGTAATATTGTTATAAGAAGATAATATGATGCCAGAGTGACTTATATGCTTATTAACATTTTGATGATTATGAAATTATAACATACTTAGTACAGCCTTTGTTATTCCATACATATCACAGTGAATTAAAAAAAAAAGTTTCATAAAAGAGGTCTGAAATTTAAACTCTGAATTAAACACTTATTTTTTTGTTTGTTTCTTTGTTCCCCCACCCACCCCCCGCCACCCCCCAATATTCTGTGTTCTGAAGCTCCACTTTGGCAACACTGTATGTCTGTTTATAGCATTTTTATAGTTTTTTTTACAGCTGTTGTGGATGAATGTATTCCTCTCCACTGTAAGGAAATGTTTATGGTAAACTCTTGATAAACCCGCAGCCAGTGTTCACCTACTTCCTTTGTTACTTCCATGCCATTTTGTAACTTTTGTGCCACTATGTGCCTCCATGTCCTTACAAAACACAGGACATGAAAAATTTATGCTGATGGTCCTCACATATCCCTCTTTTAGCTCCCTATCCCTTTCCTTAGACATACTCAAAAAGATGTAAATCTACAAGTGATGGTGAGCCCAGCCAAACAGGATTTCTAATAACTTCATCCTGTCCAGAAGAAAAAAACAGCATGACAGCACTGACCACCAGCAATGATGTGGAAATGTACCTCAATATGATAAATGCCATTACTGAAAGCAAAGATTGGGCCCAGAAAGGCTAAACCCAACTGGTATGTTGTAATGTCTGCCATCACTGGGAGCAATTAGTCTAAGCACAAAGTAGAGATCCGTAAACAAATACAACAAACGTACCACCTTCAGTTGAGTCAGCTTCTATGCATCATATGATGCTGAATGTGTTCTGAAGAAGAGACTGCCATTCAGGTGATTGCCAGGTGGCTGATAAAGCATTCCTTAAGGGTGATTTATGCTTGTGCACCTCCACAGAAATGTAACTACACGTCGCACCAACGCAAACTGCAACAATTATAATCGGGCCAACTGGTAGCAATGCATTTCCGGTTTCTTCTATGCTTCCATTTAATTGCAAATTTAATTTCTGACTCCTCCAAAGTCTTCTGTAATTTCTGAATTGCAATCATTTTAGTAAAAGCAACTGGGTTTTTTAAATATCTATTAGCTTAAACTCCAAAATGATCTGCTCAGTTTCATTTGCCATTGTTTGTTGTATGCCAAAAACACTCACCAGAGGGTAGTGAAGAAACTCGGCTCAGTGGCACAGAAAGTCCGCCGCCAGTTAGTGGTGCGTGATGAGTGGTGAGTGCAGAGCAACACAGACACACAGGCACACAAGTATAAATGGTCACAATGCTTTAAATTTCCTAACACATGACAGCAATGACTAACCAAGCTCTAAGAGAGAAGACAATAAGGGTTTAGGTTCCTTGTGAACATTATCGTGGACAGAAAATCAATTTAGGCATTTCCATATCCATGTGCTAAGCAACATCTATAAATGCCCCTCTAACTAAGTGTCTAGCAGATATTGGCATGAATTAAAGGAAACTAAAGCAGAGAAGCTTCCAGGATGGCAGACTAGCAGTTTCAAAGTCAATCTACTGTTTGGGACGCAGACATGCGTAAAAGGTAACTACGGTTGATGGTAGTAGAGCCTTTGTTTTCTGAAAGTTAATTTAGAGGCTGTGGCAGTGGCATATGTTGCAAGAAAAAGAACAGTAAGTGACATAGTTCATTGTCAAATTGTCGTGAAACCTTCAATATATCTCAGGGAAGCAGTCACTCCTTGAGAGAAATCATCCAATTACACACCTAGGACAACTTAAAAACCACATTGAAAATTAACAGAGCTAGGGTCAATAAGTAGTGAAAGAATGAAATATGTAGAGTATATTGTAATGTAGAGTACACATGCACTAGGGAGAATGTGCCATTGAACTAATCCACCATGGTATCTTACTTTTTTGTTGTTGTAGAGGTTCGACAAGGCAGAGTAAAACATAAACACTAAGATCCCAAAAAACTTAGTGCTTTTCATTTAAAGAGTGTCAACAGCAGCGTCTTCTCAGTGTAGCTATTCATCAGACACACTCTGTGTGAGCAGTTCTTCGGACCTGCCAATGGCAGGTAGTGGGTCCTGCTGGTAAAGTACTAGGTATAGTACTGGTATAGAGTCTGTCTGCATTGTTGCACTCCACCTCTGTGAACCAAAGAAAATGAGAAGTCCTGCAGTGTAAGAAACCATAATGTTATATGAGGTTAGTGTCTTTCACCCTTGCCAGCCACTATAGAGGAACATGGTTGGTAACTAGAGTGAAGTGGCAACCTTATAGATAGTATTTCAGTTACTCTATGGCCCACTTAATGGCAAGGTCCTCCCTCTCCATAGCTGCATGTTTTTGTTTGGTGTTGTAGTTTTTCTAAATTTACTATTCACATACAGGACTGCATGCTCTTTGTTGCAGTCGTATGCCTGTGACAGGATCGGCTCCGTGCCCAGTCTTGGAGGCTTCTATGTGAACCAGGAATGGGCAGTCGAAGTCGTGGTTAAGGAAGACGAGGGAACTGGTGAGGTGGGCTTTTAGCTGCTGAAAAGCTTTCTCCTCCTTTTCCATCCAGTGGACATTCTTTTCTGAGGAGATGCTAAAAGGGGTGCTGTCACAGAGGAGAAACATGGCACGAAACATCTGATAGTAATCATACAGCACAATGGCGAGCTTCCAGGGCTCTGTATGGGTGTTGTCAGATTGTTGTTCCAGACGGCATTTTAATGCCGTGCTGCACTAGGGAGAACTGATTGGACTAATCCATCAGCCCTGGCCAGTGGATGCGGTCGCGGATCTTTTCAAATCACATTGTTTGATCCAATATTTCCACCGAGGGCAGTTGTGTGTAGGGAGTTTATCACTGTGTCGACTGTGCACCACTAGCAAAATGCACTGCTCACCTCTTGTTTGTGTGTGATAATACAACAGGCCATTCTGCACCAGGAAGTACTAGGTACTACAGCACTTCCTGTTTTGAGCAGCAGGGGGAGGGGGTCCATTTACCCGAATCAGCATGTGGGTGCCATGAGATGCTCTCCCAGACAGCTGTGCCTCACCAGTGAGCAGAGATATTAGGATGCTGCTCCACTTCTGTCGGGGCCAGGTATCCTGCTCTGTGGTTCTCTTGTTTCCTCAAGAGATATCTATTGATGTCATCATGCATCATGAGTTTGGCTAACAAGTGTTGCACTTCTCTGCATAGGTCTGGTAGAGACACATCCCTTGCTCCTCAGTGCTGGAGCCACATAAGCTCAACCACAGTCCTTGGGAGAGCTTCTGTTGGATGCTTTGCTCATTTCCAAGAAGTGCCCCAGATACTCATCTGGCATTTGTTGGTGGTTCAATTTCGGTCATGCAGTGCTTTCTATTTACAGAGTGCAACCAGCAGCATCTTCTTAGTGTAGCTCATTATCAGACACAGTCTCTGAAATGTCAGCAGTTCTACAGGGCTTCTAAGGGCAGGTTCGGGACCAGCTCGTGTAGTATTTTGTGCATAGAGTCCTTGTGGGGCAAGCAGGTGAGTCAAGCAGAGCAGAAGGCGCTTTGTTTGAAGGGGCAGTGGGGTTTGCCTTGCCCATTTTAGGTGGTATTTCAGACGTTAGGTAGATGCAGAGCCCCTGCCAAGAGCCTTGAAGATTCCAGCCAGACTAAACCTATGACAGGCCACATACTAAATGGCTGATTAATGTTCCTGGCTTTTACACCTGTTTTCTGTTGATCTTAAAAATTTACTGAATTTGTGCTTGCTCTTATCCAAGACATCAACCAAATGGAGAGGATCTAGTACCTCATTTGTATGTATACCAGCACCAGGAATGGAAGAGCTTAAAAGTACAGGAATTACACAAATAATCCCACACCAAATCCTAACACGTGGACCTGTAAGACCGAGACCTTACTGTAAATCACCAGGACTGGCAAAAAAGAGGTAGTGTGAGAAATTAAGAAATGAATGGTACAGCCTGTCACCATGATACCAAAACAGGACAGAAACCTGAGTTTCTGCAATACTTGCAAAAGCTTATTGAGTTTTCAGACTCAGACTAGAACCTACCCACCTTGCAGATGGATGCAGCAGACACGGGACCGAGAGCTGAGCTGTGCTGTCACAACATATATGAGGTGATGGATATCCAGCTGTTTATATTAGCTGGATATCAGTGGCGGCTGCTCTAAGACTACAAGGGAAGCTCCACTTCCTCTACTATGTCAGAAAATAAATGCTCATATATGCACTGTCATATTTATATTGGTTTTAATAAAAGTGCGCTAGAACGCTCGTTCAGAATCAGGTATTTATTGTAGATTGTTTGACGCGATTTTCTTGTCATACATTTCCGAGCAGTGGGCGGGCCAGGACGCTGGGCTGCTGCATGATGATTGGAGGAGCTGTTTAAAGGGCGGAACCCCTTTTTTGATTGACAGCATGTCTTAAGTATACATCAGCAGGTGTAGAGAGAAGCTTCTCCTGTTTAAAACGGGTCAAGTCATACACCTGCAACATGATGGGTCAAGATCGTTTAAGCAATCTTGCTCTCCTGGCTATTGAGAGGAAACTGTTAAGTCCCTGGAAAAGATGGCCAATTGGTACGACAGGGTCACAGACCTAATATGAGCTTCCCCTGTTTCAAAAGCTAGCAGCCGCCACTGCTGGATATTCATGATGTGCAGAAATTTGTGACACTGAAAAAAGTGACTCTGGCAAGACAAACTCTGTTCTCTAGTTTTATTCATTTATAGTATCAACATTGCGCAGTCTTCATTTTGTTAATATTGTGAAATGTTATTGTGAAACATATACTAAGAGTGTACTGTATATATGATTTAATCAGTTTCACTATCCTCACATGCTGTTTCAGTTACAGTTCTGCTGAATTAAAAATAATGGCACATAACCCCATTCATGCACCTCTGCTGAAAAAAAAATAACAGTATCTCAGATTACACTCTAATGCATTTTTCTAAAGTCTAGAATCTAGACAGTTCTTGAGTATATTTTTTTATTATTTCATAGGTTAATTTCTAGAAAGAAGCAAAATTACCTGGCAGTAGAATATGAATATTTAAAGCTTAAAATAGTAAAATGTCTAGAAATAAGTTCTAATGTTTAGTTTATTGTTATCTTAAAAAAGGTAGTACATAAATTTGCCCAGATTCAAGACATTTTCATTTGCTTGGATGTGTTTTTTGTTTTGTTTTGTTTTTTATAAATTCCAATAAATTTAATTCTCATTTATGCACATTAAATAATAACTATAAAACCCAGATTTGCAAAGATATTTTATATATGTTCATTTAAATGGCACTAGTGTTAATTTATGACATCTTTATGTAATAAATGTCAAGGAAAGTCTTTGATCAAAGATGGAATGACCACAGTCACTAGTTAAGAAGATAAGAAGCGAAATACAAAAAGACAGGCAGGGCCAACGCACAGAGTAATCGCTAGAGTAATTGGCAACAACGCAGAACACACTAGAGAGATTGTTTAAAGCCAAGGGTTGATTACCTGATTTCAAGTGCACAGGGGTGGTTAACTCAGAGAGTAGACAGAAAGCCTGTAGTGGAGTCCTGACCTGGAGATGCCAGGTTGTTCGGGCTGGCTCAGGACAGCACCCCAAATGCTGTTTTTCAAGTTTCATTGTAACAAACTGACTACTATTGTTAAAAGAGTAATTAGCCGTTAGCAGAATCAGGGTAGAGAAAGGACCACCAGAGGATTATATTTATATCATCAAAAAGTGTATATACATTTATTTGTGCGGTGTCACACCATTCACTCCCTGTATCTTCCAGCACACATACACATACACACACATACAAAGTCTATGGGCTTAGAAGACGCTGCGAGTCCTTGACCTCTTTCCTGACCAAAGTCCATATAAAAGCGGTAACGTCCCAGGACACACTCATGTTGTCCTCCGGACGTACGTCTCCTTAATGGCGGCACGGCGCACGCCGAAGACCCATTCCTCCTGAGCGCCGATGGCTAATTTGGCCATGTGGGAGTCCTCCGCCCGAGACTGAGGAAAAGCGAGGACCCACACTTGTTCGCCCTCATTGAACTTGACCGCTCATCGTCTGGACTTATAATACTTCCCCTGCCGCTCCTGGGCACGGGCTCCGGTGCTCCGGATGACCTGAAACAGCTCTTCCTGACGCTCCACTGTGGCGTAAGCAGGATGATCAGGTGAGATGTTTCGATGCAGCATTGTCTCTAATGGCCCCTTCAGCTTGCGTCCCAGTGCTACCTCTGCTGGGGTGTAACCAGTACTTTCCTGCCAGGCCATATTGATGGTAAACCGAAACTCTGGAAGCCATTGTGATTTTCCTTTACGAAAGCGGCAATCATGAATTTTGATTCGTTCTGTGATGCTTGTTTGGGGATGGTAGGCGGTGGTGAGCTTTTGGGTCACACCCCACTGTCGGCAGATGGTGTTAAGTAGCTGGGACGTGAACTGCAGACCTCTGTCAGAAACCAGGTAAGCTGGCGTGCCTCACCTTGTAAAAATTTCCCTGGTTAATATGTTGGCTACGTTGTGGGTTTTGGCTGTTCTTAAGGGAAACATCTCGACCCATTTGCTACAGTAATCGACGACCACCAGCAGATTTTCGTTGAGCCGAGATGAGCTGGGAAATGGGCCCATAAGATCTACTCCCAACATGAAACCAGGTTCTACCACAGGTGTGCTTTGTAGTAAGCCTGCCAGTTTACTAATAGGGGGCTTGTATTTCTGACACGTAACACGCCGTACAGGAATTGGTTAACCACACAGTAATGAATTTTATTAACATCAGGTTCTAACCTTGCTTCGTTCCACAGTGTACAAAGTGGTTCATCTGCCTTTTGGACCCTCTCTAGCTCCCCCCAGTCACACGGCAGCCGCCATTGTAGATCATTGCCTCTGTGCACTGCCAGATGGGCATCCGTGGTCTCTCCCTCCCAGCGCCGTGACAGGGAATCGGGTACGGTGTTGCACTGCCCCTTACGGTACTGTACCACGAATTCAAATGCCTGCAGTCTGAGTACCCAGCGTGAGGCGTGAAGAGGGGTTCGGCTGATTGAAAACCCAGGTTAGAGCAGCATGATCAGTAATGATAGTGAATACTTTACCCTCCAGATACTGACACCATTTTTCCACTGCCCATACCACAGCTAGACACTCCTTCTCTGACGCCGAGTATTTACTTTCAGCCCCATGGAGCAGCCGGGAGGCATAAGCAATCACATGTTCCCCATCCTAATGGTGGACATGCCGATGTCACTGGCATCTGTCTGCACCTTAAAGGGGTGGCTAAAGCCTGGGGCTGTTACAACTGGCGTGTCCACACCCACTTGACTCCTTTTTTCTTCAGGGCGTGTAATGGAGCAGCACGCTCTGAGAAGTGGGGAATGAACCGGTGGTACCAACCAGCTAGACCTAGGAAGCGCTGTAGCTCCTTAAGGTTGCAGGGAACAGGGTAAGTTGAATAGCTGCTACTTTGGCTTCTTCAGTTTTAATGCCTTCAGCTGATATGATGTGTCCCAAGAAGGAGAGAGACATTTGACATAAGTTAAGTTAAGAGTGAGACCAGCAGCTTCAAGGAGCGAAAACACTTGTTGGAGATGAGTGAGGTGGGTACTGATGTCTCTGGAATAAAAAACAATGTCATCTATATAGATGAAACAACATTTCCCAATGGCTTCTGCTAACACAGGGGTCATTAGCCTCTGAAAAGTAGCTCCTGCGTTTGGTGGAATCTGATATTTGAGGCATCTGATTTGCCACATAAAGGGAAACTTGGCCATGTGTAGAGGTACAAAGTGGAAAATTTTCTCCTTCTCTCCCCGGGATGGTATAGGAGCGCTGACTAAAGTTGATCTATAACCCAGCCTCTATTAAAAAATCCAGCCCTAGTACGCAGGCGAAAGCAAGATCACTGTCTTTCATAATAAAAAAAACAGATTCTACTCCCTGCAAAGAACATTGGGCATGCACTTTACCCATTGCAACCTGGACCAAGCCATTGGCTAATGAGAAAGACTGCCCCCTTGTTGACTGGCATTTTTCGGTCGGTTTCTTTATCTTCTTCCACAGGGTTTCGGTTATGAGGGAAAAGGTGCTGCCCGTGTCGATAACTGCTCTACAAGGAACATGGTTTAGGGTGAGGTGTACCATCAGCAGTGAGGGACTAGCCTGAGTGAGGCAGAGGTTGGAAGGGTTTTTTCTCTCCTTTATCTGCTTGGGAGTTGGAACAGGGTTTTGTTTTTGCCTGAACATTTTGGCTGCATTAAAATCCCTCTCCACCAGTGTTCCAATTCGCACCAGCTCGCTTATGGTAGTTACTGTGCTTCGCAGCAGGCTGGCAATATGGGGATTACAGTTCCGCAATGTTGCTTGCACTCTGTCATCTCTGGTTTCCACCTTAGCCACAGAGCACGATACTGAAAGGCAAAGTCCTTCACGCTCTCATCAGGATGCTGGATTCATTCCCTCAGACGCCTCCCAGCTTCGACGTCGTGGTCTTCGGTACGAAATGCCTTAAACAAAGCAGATACCCAGCTTCTCACACTGTGTTTTTCTGCCGTCCACCAGTCCTTCGCAGTATGGAAGAGCACAGAGGGGAGTGTGGCAAGTATCTCACCATCAGAGAGTGGATGTAGGGCTAAATATTCTTCGCACTTCTCCACAAAGCTAATGGGGTCTTCCCCTTCAGCCCCGCCGACCCTGGGAAAGTCTAACTTTACAGGGGCCTTGAAGGTAGGAGCATGTGAGCATCTATTAGGAAAGGGGGGGATGAGGAGTGAACCCCGACCGAGGGAACCGAGTGGATGTAGCAGCTGGTTGTGCACTTATCATGGCTTTTAGTTGTGAGTCTCGCCTCTTCATGCACACTACCATGGAATGGCCTGTGTCATTTAACTGCTCCTCACATTGCTTTTTCGGGTTGCCAGCACCATGGAAATGAGGCTTTGATCGTCCTCAGTGTCGACAGGTGGAGGAGGTGGATGCAGCTGGTCATGGGCGAGCGGTTGTTCTACCCTCTCGTCACCTTGTGGGCCTTCATCATCCACCCCGGAACCTTCCTCATCATCAGTGTCTAGACAGAGGCGGCTAAGGGTGTTGATAAGCTCTTGGATAAGCTCATCGGACTCGGCCATAATTTACTTCACTTTACTTTTAATAAACAGTGTGATTGATCAAACCCTTTAGTGAGTATACTTTGGCGTGTAGGATGGTACAAGAGATGGCTACGTAGGTAACAACTAACACCAACTATGCAGCAATGTACAATATACACAATGTATGATAATAATAATGGCACTCTGATGGCCCCACGTTGGGCGCCACTGTAACAGTAATTAGCCATTAGCAGAATCAGGGTAGAGTAAGGACCACCAGAGGATTATATTTATATCACCAAAAAGTGTATATACATTTATTTGTGCGGTATCACACCATTCACTCCCCGTATCTTCCAGCACACATACACATACACACACATACAGAGTCTATGGGCGTAGCAGGCACTACGAGTCCTTGAACTCTTTCCTGACCAAAGTCCCTATAAAAGCGGTATCATCCCGGGACGCGCTTTGCTCCACTCTCGTTGTCCTCCGGACATACGTCCCCTTAATGGCGGCATGGCGCACGCCGAAGACCCACTCCTCCAAAGCGCCGACCAAACACAGCACGCGATGCGCTGACACGCCTTGGCAGAAGACGTCGGAGGAAGAGTCGAACCAACAGAAGACAGGAAGAAAGGCTATTTATGTTTTCAGCCATGTTTAAGTTGTACCATTGTACAATATTTTATGTGTGGATTTAGCATTTTATGAACCTGTTAACTCAAATTTGTGTACAACACATTCAATTGTCTACATATGTGATACCTATGATATATTTGGATGATAATGTGCATTTTACCTTTTTGTGGACCTGTTATTTATTTCACATTTTGCCTTAAACTTCTCTTACTGTCTACATTCACTCACTCCCTCACTCGGTCACTCATTCCCCATACAAGTTTTTCTGCTCAGGGTTCCAGGAGACTTGGGTGACTAGGCAAGGAACACCTGAATGTCTTTGGACTGTGGAAGACAACCGGAGGAAACCCACCAAGCACAGGGAGATTAAACTCCACACACAGACCAAAGGCCCTTCAAGGCCACGGTGCTAAGCACTATGCCATCATGCCGCCACGTTCACTTCAGTACAATTCCATTTCAAGCAGCATTACAAAAAGGAATGTGTGGATTTAAATAGAAAGATATAATAAAAAAGAATAAATTATAATTATCAGTTTGTTCATGATGAGCAGGGTTAGTTTTTTTGCCCAGGGGCAAAGGTGGCATGGAAACTCTCCCTAAGATGACAAGAGGAAGAAACCTTGAGAGTCACCAGACTCATTCCCTAACTCCCATTTAACAACATAAGTGTAGACCTATGTGTTAACCCTTAAAATTGAGATGGACAGAGCAGTACAACAGAACGGGACAGAGCTTCAGATGTCAATGTTTTTTATGTCATTTAGATTCAAAATTATTATTACTTTCAAAACACATACAATTTACCACTACAGAAATATTTAAATGATTTTGCAAAAATGTAGAACCATAAAAATATGTGATTATGTATCTATTTCATAAGTAATCTTTTTTTTTTTTCCATCAGTCATCGTTGTAAAGATTTTATAAAATAAACTTGATTATATTGCTTAGGTTGTGCTAAAAAAAAGATATGGCTAAAATGCTTTATGTTTTAAAGGCTAAACATCGATATTTGGGTATTAAGGCATATTTTGAGGTATTCTGGAAACCCAATATTTAAGCTCATGTTTAATGTTGTTAAAATAAACTTTATATTTTTTTCACAGATGATTTGCATCAGGAATCTGTAAAATTTAGATCATCTTAAACTTCATTTGCAAGTTGCAAACCAGCTAAATACATACTGCCATATGTTGTATCACAGTGTGTAGATATTTGAGTGTACTCAGATATGCAACATTTCTATTGTGAAAGCTGACCAGCAGGGGAGCAGGCACTCTTACTCTGCACCACTGCCATCTCCTTCTGGCTACCAGTGGTATAAAGGAACTATTTTAAGAACTCTGCCTTAGGGGCGCATCACAGGAATCTAACTATCTAATTCTCAGTTAAATCATTGTGTTGTAAAACCAAAGCAAAGGCAGTAAAGAAAATTTGGAGCTTTTAATGTAGGAGATGGATATTTTAAGAAAATGCAGAAGAGAAGAAACATGTGAAATCACCTAATGTTGTGAAAAAAACATTAGGCAATCAATTTGTAATCAGATTTGTACTAAACCAAATCTGATAAAGAAAAAAAAATGCTGTCATTCTATTTTAGGTCACAGAAGGACATATAAGCATTTCATTGCATATCATACTGTGTATGGTTGTGTAGATGACAAGTAAAATTTTAATTTAACCAGGTTTGACCAGACGGAAAGGAGGCAAGCCCAGAAGCTTAGGAGCAGGGTTTAAATTGTTTTACCATGGTGTGGATAGGAAAAGAAATGAAGTAGGAGTTATTCTGAAAGAGGAGTTTGTAAGGAATGTTCTAGAGGTGAA
>JAQMYJ010000004.1:23576816-23594505 GCA_030014305.1 Clarias laeviceps
TGTTAGTCCATTTTTATTTTATTATTATTATAACAGCTCAAGGAGCAACATGTTTGTGCACTTTCTAAAGATTTTAGGTTTTGAATAAAGGGTTGGAAATGAATGCTTTTCTTGTCTTTTTTTGTTTTTTTATCCGATTCATCGGTTAATCGAAAAAATAATCGACAGATTAATTGATTGTTAAAATAATCGTTAGTTGCAGCCCTAATAAGAACATGATATAGAGTTAACAGCTCAGTCACAAGCATAAACACTGCCAAGTAAATTTTTATACAGAGACAGACAGACAGACAGAAAGACATACAGAACTAGCCATCTAGCCTTATTTTGTTCTGGAATGTTAGACATTTCTAAACAAACAAATTTAAAGAAAAATGCTATAAATCATGTTGGTGTGCATGCATTGGTGTGCAAGCGGCGGTGTGTATTCCCATAATGCGCCTATAATCATGTGTTCATGGTGAGCAATATGGCAAAAAAAATGCAATGAAACTGGGGACATTTCTTTTAAAAAAAAAAGTTAATATCTTAAATCAGCAACATCCCATACAAATGTGTGCAACATGTATTGAAAAAATAAATTATTTATACAAGAGCAAGTCTTTGAAATGTTTTTGTAAAAACAAAAATGTTGCTAAAATGATTTAAATACATTTGTTTTAATTGCTTTTTAAATGTGAATCTTGCATAGTTATGCAAATAAAGTAAGAACTATGAATATTTTTTATTAAGGAAAGGAAAAAAGATTCAGGGTTTCATTGGGAAAAAATGTAGAAATGTGGAAAAAGACTTTGTTTAGCCAGTAATAATTAGATTTGCATCTATTCATTTCATTCGACTGATGCTCTTATCCAAAGCGACTGAGCAAACTACAAAACCAAGGTCCTCACTCAAAGAGCATGCTGGGAATTAAACTCAGAATCCTTATCAGTAGCCCACATCCTTAACCACTGAGTTATATAGCAAGACTTGAATAAATATCATGGTTTGGTTTACATTTGTCTCAGGTTGTGTTGCTACACTTTGTAAACTAAGCACAACTTTTGTAAAGGCTCCATATACAGTATATTACTCTCATCA
The DNA here is from genome assembly GCA_030014305.1 of Clarias laeviceps. Classification (NCBI taxonomy): domain Eukaryota; kingdom Metazoa; phylum Chordata; class Actinopteri; order Siluriformes; family Clariidae; genus Clarias; species Clarias laeviceps. Next base: position 23,577,897 of record JAQMYJ010000004.1, read on the forward strand.
GCGCTCGGTTACTGGTTTACCAACAAAGAATCGTTATCAGAAGACACAATGTTCTCCTTAAACTGAAGTCCTTTTGTTGCAACTTTTAAAAGATTACGATTCTCACTCTGGTGAACTGTTACACAAGCTCCTCAAGACTACTGAAAAATACTGAAGTGTTAAAATGGCCTCTGAATGTGTTCCAAATTTCACACAAATATATATATATATATACACACACAGTGAGAAGTATACTGGTGATGCTGAATGCTGAGTGGTTGGAACTGAGAGGAAATGAGGTTGCTGCTGATGTTGTTGCATAACCAGCTTTTAAATTGTGTCTTTAGGCCCTTTGCAGCCTTTTGCAGTAAGACATTTGTTCACATTTCTTTCATTTAATCTGCTTCATTAAATTTAATTTAATGTTAAGAAATGGGGCCTCAAGACTTTAGCACAGTATTGTACAGTACAAGTACAAAAAATTGGGGCAAAATTTGGTGTAGAATTTCACATGCTTTAATAAGTCCAAACCTGAGAGGAGTGCATGCGAACTCAGCCAACACATGTGTCTAAACATAAATTTAATTTGATGGCAATAATATCTTGGCCAAATTCTATTACAACTTGTTTGATAGTAATTTATTATATGATTAGAACAATCCTCTACCTATAAACCTGCGATTAACCCTCATCATCTCTGTGATTAACGTACAATATGACCACAGACAAGCCCTCTGTATAAAAAAAAAAGAAGAAGCTTTTAGACGACAAGTAAAAGACGACAAGTTTGGAGTAGTTTGTGATCTGGGAAAAGACAAAACTTTAGAATGTCTATTCTTCAAGCGAGTTTGAGGTAATAAAGACACTTCTTTCTGTCTATTGGTGTGATAGCCTTATATGGGGTCACCCACTGGACTTCTGATTAGAAGTTTGTTGAGTTTAAAATCTGATCAATGCTGAGGTGTCACTGCAGGGCACCTAAGCAAGACTCTTTACACTCACTCACACTTATATCACTTTAACCTGTATGCAAGGTCGTAGGGAGCCTGGAGCCTATCCCAGGAGACAGGGTACATCCTGGATGGGGTGCCAATCCATCAAAGGGCACACACATACACTCACAAGCTCATTCACGCACTACAGGCAAGTTGGAAACACCACTTAGCCTAATTAGCATGTAGGACAAACAGTAATACACCAAGCACGGGGAGAACATGCAAACTCGAACCCGGACCCTGGAGATGCGGGGCAACAACGTTAACCATAAAACCACTGTGCTTTCTCAACTGCTCACTTTTGTAAAAAAAATTAAATAAAATAAAAAAATATATATATATAACGTCGTTAAGGACGAGGGATAAACGTCATGAATGTAAACATAACTTATTGTTACGTTGATTTTACATGGACTATAGTGTAAGCAAGGTGCACACTTTGACACTTTAATCAGACACCGTGAGAACTTTAGCATCATCCATGTTATGGTTTCACGGTGGCTCTAAGTCAGTCTTTTTCAACGTGCAATTTCTGTCTTTGATTGCAAAATTAAATCTGAAAATCCTACAGGATAAATCCGGTTTAACACCCACTCGCATACCCTCCTCCCCTCCCAGCATGGATGTTACCTCGGGGGAAATCACCTCACTGAGGTGGAGTGGACTCTGTGACCCGTGCGGGCGTCTCATATTGTCACAGTAGTAATGACACACTTCTGCCGGAGAGGCCGCTGTTTCCTCCCGAAAGAGTTCTACTTCTTTCCATTTTTAAAAAAAATTCCAAACATTCTTCGGCAATGAGACTTTGTCACTTTGAGCACAACCGCTTGTACAGTCAGGGTAGACAGAGCAGTGGATAACAGAGAGCTGTTCTTTATGGATGTGCCTGCTTTCCATGTGTGAATTTAATCCTCATAGACAGAAGTGGGTCAATGGAGCAGCCGCTGACACACTTCAGTACTGCCGCCATGTTGTGCGACACACACACACACACACACACACACAAACACACACACTTGCAAACTGACACTTTTAACAAACCTTTATATGTCATTAATAAAGAATTGATTTTAACAGATTAATTAGAATTATCCGTTTTTAGGTAACCGCAAACACCAACTAGGATAAATATCTTTATTTAATAAACTCCTAATGTATTGTGTAAAATGAAGTTGAGAGACATTTCTAGTAGCTATAAGACATATCTCACTTAATAATCACGCTGCTTCCCTAAGAGTTACATAACTAAATCTGTATCCCAAATCACAACAGAATAGACGCTTAGTGCACTAGATAGGGTGTAGAACTCTGGTATTGTAGTGCACTTATAAAGGGAGTATGGAGAGGATCAGAAGCCTGACTGGGTTACGGGACAAAGTAAACACCGAGCCTCAACGTCACACACTCTCTCACGGCTGTCAAAACTTCCCTGGAATAATGTGCATTTAAAAAAATACATAAACTCAGCATTTAAAAAAAATTAAATAAAATAACAATCTACAGCAAAATGCGTTTTATAGGAAATGTTCAATAAATAAATAAGTAAGTAAAGATATCTATAAATAATAATAATAATTCTTTGATCTCACCTCTCATGTTGATGATGTTTTTTTTCTTATTATTTTTAATAATAGAAATAATAATAATAACTCCAGAACATGTGCACGCCGGTGGAAAAGCTCCGCTCAGAGGCGAACCGGCACCCGAACCGCATGAAGTTCACCGGAGAGTCGCTCAACAGAACAAACAGTGTTCAAAGGCTGGAGTTCATTTCCGTTTCAATCCTCGTTACTTTGTTTCCCCCTGCGGTCTGCTGCTCTGTGCGCGCGCTAGCGTGCGTGAACGCGTGAGTGTGTGTGCGCGCTTCAGAGAGAGTGTGTGTGTGTGTGTGTGTGGTTTTTCGTCTTCTCTCTCTCTCTCTCTCACTCTGTCTGTCTCTCACTAACCTACTTTTTTTTTCAGCACATGGACTCTCACATGATCATCTCCTCCTCCTCCTCCTCCGTTCTCACCCAGGGCAGTTCAGAGAGCACGCGCCTTAAAAGGGGCAGTAGGTGCACATTCGGGAGCCCTGGTGGTTACAAGCGGAAGTACAAAAACATTGCGCGTTTTTTTTTTTGTTTTGTTAATTTAAATATTGACACAAAAAAACTGGTTGTCAAAATTTATAGTACACGTGTAAGAATGTATGTTAGAGAGAGAAAAATAGAATAAAGTCACTATAGCAAATACAGCGTGTTTTATACTCAAATACTGAAATAATCAAACACAGACAAGGCTGATCCTGTGTACATACCCATCTTTGGCAGATGCTGATGAATATTAATAAGTATGCAAATACACTGGTCATGCGACAAGGTGCCAAAACAAACAAACAAGTGTCAGAAACCCAAACAAGTTAAGATTATTCTTGGCAGATTTCTAAAAAGCTTGTTTTTTTTTTTTTTGTTTTTTTTTGCAAGTTGGCTCTGTGCTCACCATGATGGTTGTTCTAAAGAAAATAATGATAAGGTATCAGGTCACGTGATCTTAGTGCCATGGAAGGGAGATTACCTAATTAGCATACTAAAAGTACGGGCTGCAAAAAACAACTTTCAAGTAATATTTTTTATAGCTAGATGTACAAGGCTAAGACAATAACAATATCACTCGTTATTCTTATGAATATTCTTCTCATTGAGTGTGCACTTGCATAATCTGAATCAATCTTTAATTCTATAAAAAAAAAAAATCATCCTCTTGAGACCTGAATGTCCTCAACTTCAACTTCATTGTATTGATATGACAATTTCAACTTCATTGTATCTTTGTACCATCCTGATATAAGGGCTGTTTGAAGACAGTGATTAAATTTTATTCAGCTATGAATAAAAAGAAACATTCGGTAGAGATTGCAATGTACACAACAGTGGAGTCCAAGTCGCCGGAGGATATAGCACGTTTAACAATGGTCATTGTCGCAAAGCAGCTTTACAGAATCAAAAGAAAATATTGATGTTAAATGTAATCTGTTCCGGAGGTGAGTTCTTAATGTAAAATGTCGTATTGTGAAATGCATTTTCCCATTGGAAATATTGTAAATCCAGATAATCTGTCCCAGCCTCCAAAAAATATTACCAATATTACCAATTTCCAACACTATAATCATATAAAAACAATCAAAACATTTAGAAAAGACATGTAAATGAAGTAAAATATGAAATTAATACACCGTAGACCTCATTTGACCTTAATATATGATTCCTCTTTGCACCGGCTGCTTTAAAAACATTCTTGGGACCCATGATCCTATGTCTTCACTAAATCTTGCACAAAATGGAAAAAAAAAAAAACACCCACGAAAAATATAATTGCTTCACTTGGCTTTCCACTGACGAAAACAAGTTTTGAACGGCTCCTGGCGGTCAGTTCGACTCGGTTTGAATGCCGAAAATGCTTCATATGTCGAGGCAAATTTCTTGCAAAATTTCAGTTCTTAAGGTGAAAATTCGTGAGGCGGGGCTTTTATATGCCTAAGTACCACTGTAATTCAATTCAATAAGATAGCAGGTATTGATCTGCAGTATGTTAGGAGGCTGGAAGTTCAGTATAACAGAAGAGCCATTTAAGTTAACATAAAGTCCACTTTTGTACAAAACTGTTTGTGGGAATTTTAGTCCTGAACTATTGAGCGACTGCAGTCATCTGAGGACAGCTGTCTGCATCAGCTGATTCCAGGATCGTCTTCATTGTCAGGTGTCAAATTTAATCTTGACTCCACCTTGTACACAAAGCCACGCCCCACAACAATACGAAAAGCATATCCATCTATAGCATATACAAATATTTCGTTTCTAGAATGTTTGAATTGTGCAGTTTTCTGAGTTTGTTGTCGAATAAAGTTTCAAGTTGCCTGAACAAGGTTTGTATAAACTTTTACATCCTATATTTTTAGGTTCTGAAAAAAATGGTTGGTTTGTTGGATAACATACTACCCAACAATTATCTGGAATTTCCTTTGAGATCAATAAAGTATCTATCTATCTATCTATCTATCTATCTATCTATCTATCTATCTATCTATCTATCTATCTACTGTATCTACAGTATCTGTCTGTCTGTCTGTCTGTCTATAACAGGTTAACAAGGTTTATACAAAGTTTTAAGATGTATGTTTGTAGATTCCGGGAATGTTCTTGAAAACAGTACTGCAATGCTTCAACCAGCTTTATGCAATGTGATATACAAACTATATATTTTTTTAGGTTCTTCAAACATATTATACATATTTTTTCATAGTTTTTTCGACTCTTAACATTTTTGTTAACAACTTTTGTCCTTGTACAGTTTTCATATATGTATATTTTTGACTACGGTTAAAATCTAAACAATATTGAAAATGTAATAGAAATATATAATGGCTGAAAAAACAATAATATGGCTGATCCGAAAATATATTTATTTATTTATTTATAGTTTATTTATTAAATTGCTTTTGACATCCAAATAAAATGTTTTGAACTGGAAACACGAAAAAAAAAATACACTAATATATATACTAATACAGGGTGACAGAATAACGGGAATTTTTGAAATGCGTATTGGTAGCCGTTAGCAGGTGGTAGCACTGCGGGTTAGTGACATTTTAGTTAAATATACTTTAATATTTCTACAAGTTTTAGGTTTCAATTACTATGAATAAAATTTATTTCTTTTATCACTTCTAGTTTTATTGGATTGTAAAAAAGTTCCCATTTTTTGTGTCACCCTATATTTCATTCTATTGAATATAAAAGGATGCAGGCTGATGTGAAAATTTAAAAGACCACAAAAATGCAAAGAACGAGTACTGGAGGACTTTTTGTAACTCAGTGAAAAGAGACACAGAGATTAGTAACATATGGGGAATGATTAAAAGGATGAATTGAATCAAGAGGGAGTGTACTGTAGGTATCCAGTTTTTCAACAGCAGTGACAGATGAATGGCAGAAACAATGCTTACAATGCTTTGTAAAAATTCACAGCTTAAATATTATTCACGAAAAAAAAAAAACGATTATTATTCACGAATAAATGGAGGGAAGCTAAAATGGCAGAAAATGAAGGAATTCTACAGAATGATGAAGACACTGACAATATGCTAAATAATCTATTTACAAAGACAAAAGTGAATCGGGCTGTCAAAAAAAAACTAAGGTATCATCACCAGACAAGAACCAGATTTGTTATACAATGATAAACCATCTTAGTGATTAATCTAATGACACTTTATTTGAGCGTTACAATAAAGTGTGGGAGATTAGGAAACTGCCATAAAGTTGGAAAGACACAGTGATTGTTCTGATACTTGAACCAGGAAAAGACAAAATTATAGACTGATTGTGTTAACATACAATATCTGTAAAATAAGGGGAAAATGATCAATGAAATATTGACATATGTAGAAAAGCAAAGGATATTTGACAAACCATCATAGTGGTTTCAGGAACTGAAGAAATACTATGGATCCAGGTTTATGCTTCTAACATGAGATAAGGTAAGTGCAGACTAAAAGTAGTAGTAAGAGTAGTAGCAGTCCTTTTTTTGGTGTACGATATCATGTGGAAGGAAGGATCGGTAATTACGCTTCATAAATGAACAAACCTTACATCCACATCAAATCATATGATGTCTTTATATTTGGGAGGCCTATTTAAGTAACAATAAGAAGGTGCTACTCAAGGAATGTTGTAGTGGAAAACAGAACACCACAAGGCAGCATAGTGAGTACATTTTTAATTATGGCAAATGAAAAGGAGATAGAGGATGGGATAGAATTTTCTCCTTTTGCAATTGATGGTTTGATCTGAAAGAGAGGTAGAAATTCTTATCTTATAGTGAAGGGACAGGAAGTAATTACAAAAGTAGAAGAATGGCCATATAAATGTGGCTTTACATTTTCATCTGACAAAGACAATGGTTTTCACACAAAACAGATTCTAATAACATAAAACTGAAACTATATAATCAGGAATCCGAAAGAGTAAAACACTTTAAGTCTCGGGGTATATGGCTACGATGAACAATTGTTGGGACAAGGAGAGGAAATAAATAAAAAGCTTTGGATGGACAGCGGAATAGAAAGAAGAAGAATTAGGAATAGATCAGCTTAAAATAAGTACAATAGTGCCACTTCCAGAAGACACAGTATGCTAAAATTACTGCAAAGGATTCTGGTCTTTGTTCCAGAACTGAATCTTAATTTGAGAAAAAAGTATCAGTCAAGGTCTATCAGTTTATACGGTGACATGCAAGCAATACTTTTAGCTTAGCTTACATAGAGGAGGCAAAACTATGATGGAAGTCATTTGCTCAGACTGGAGTGTATCACTAACCAGCTTACATCACACCCATGCTGACAGTAGAACTGACATATTTAATAGAAATTCAACAAACATTATATAGAATTCAAGTGATAGGGTTATGGGTAACATTTTTGTGGATACCTGTACACATTGGCATGGAGGGGAATGAAGTGGCAGACCTGAGTGATGTTGCAGTAAGCATTAGTAGAACAAAAGCCAAATGTATAATTTAACAAAGACTGAAGGAAATGTTGCAGAAACAGTGGAAGGATGAAAGAAAAGGAGAATTGTTTTATTACATCTAGTAAAAGAAAACTGAAACTAGGGAAACACAGTCCATGTAAATGCAACTAATGTGGACATGAAGACACATTAGAGCATGTTATGCTGCACTAAGGTTGCCAATTCTGTAAAATAGAAATAAGGGACCAAGGGGAGTTAGCATTTATTTTCTTTCTTTCTTTTTTAAGGGGCTACAGTTGGTTTTATGCCTTCATTCACAAGACATTTAACCCCAAGTCCCAGTTTGACTTGAACACCCCTTGTATATCATTTTTTCATTCTAATATATATGAGCTGTTTGGATTTGTAAGATATTCATAAAGATTGTATATAGAATGTGTGTGTTATTATAAATAAAATGATTACTATTATTTGCTACTCTGTTGGATCACATTAAGTTTTATAGGAAAAATTATTAATAAGTTATTACAGACTGCACGTCCTTAACTTTGGTCATAACTTTGCTAACATGAAATAATAATAATAATAATAATAATAATAATAATAATAATAAGTTTATTTTATATAGGTTTAATTATAAAATTATATCCAATGTTATGGAAGCTAGTGACTCAGCAGGGTAAGTTACCATAAGTGTTATTCTCACCTATTTTACTACGTACCTAATATCATAAAGAGGTAGCAGCTATCACCCCAACTCCTGAAGCACTGCATTTTGGTTGTCTTTATAATTCAATATTCAATAAAAGGTTATCAAAAAAAAAATTTGCAGCTACACACCATTATATTATTATTTTATTTTTATTTTTTTGGTTAAGTTCTTTTCTTTCCTTTATTTCCCTAAACTGTGACATTAATGGCTTTGACCTTTTCTTATTATTCATTCATATATTCATTCATTCATTTGATGACCATCAGGACATTACATACTCCAAGTTAACAGTTGAGATGCTGCAATTTGCTTTGGGAGTGACAAGAATGGACAGGATTAGGAATGAATATATTAGAGGGACAGCGCAGGTAGGATGGTTTGGGGACAAGTTAGAGAGGCCAGATTTGGATGGTTTGGAGAAGAATGTTAGAGATGAGACTGCCAGGCGGGCGGAGAAGGCCCAAGAGGAGGTTTATGGATGTGGTGAGGGAGAACATGCAGGAGGTTGGAGTGACAAGGGAAGATGTGGACGACAGAGTTAGATGGAGACAAATGGACCACTGTGGCAACCCCTAACGAGAGCAGCCAAAAGAAGAAGGAGAAGAAAATCCTCTGTATATAAATGCCCTTCCATATGAATTTTCGCCTTAAGAACTAAGATTTTACAAGGAATTTGCCTCGGCATATGAAGCTTTTTTAACATGCGAACACTGGAACTGAATGGAGCATGAACTTGCACATGCATCTGGAAGCTTGACTTAAAAACTAGTTTACGTTAGTGGAAAGTCAAGCAAAGCAATTTTTTTTTACGATATTTACAACTTTTTTTCCCCTTTTTTTGCATTTTGTGCAAGATTCAGTGAAGACATGGCCCCATCGGTCCCAAGAAAGTTAGCAAGGACAGTTTCAGTCGATGAAGATTTTCACCAATTTGTCCAGAGTTTGATGGCTTGATGATAACTAAGGAAGTAAGCAGATCGTAGAGAAGTATGGAAGTGAGACATTGACCAATTAAAAATACTAGTGTAACTGCCAGCTGTACTGTAATTCTTGTGGGAATGCGTTGCGCAGGATGCACATAAATGAAAACTACGCTTTTTTTCACATCTTTATGTGTGTAATACGCAGGGTGCACATGAACAAAAATATTACTGTATTTCATACAGAACATGAGAAGCTTTTTTTTATCATTATTATCTTTAATAAGAGTAGTAGCGTAGAGAACAAAATCCTGACCCACATTCTTCACCAGTTGGTGGCGGTAATGCACCTATTCGTTTTCCACAAGGAAGAAGAAGAAGAAGAAGAAGAAGAGGCGCACCAATCACTAACGTCTCCTCGAGCCCTGTTCGATATTTCGCTCTTATTTTAAGTAGAATGTCAGAAGAGCGCATGCGTGAACTCTTGCGCATGCGTGTTTAGACAGTACACCGGAAGTACTGTCTTTCCATTCCGGTCTCGTTAAAGCTCGGGAGAGGAAACATGGCTGCGTGGAGGCGGATAACCTGTGTGTCTCTCACAGTCACGCGGGCGTCCTGTAACGGGAGCACACACACACTGCATGGCGGAGGTGAGAGAGCTGCTGCTCGTGTGTGTGTGTGTGTGTGTGTGTGTGTGTGTGTGTGTGTGTGTAATGGTTGTTATAGAGTTGTATTTACTGTGGGTTAGTTTGTGACGAATAGTTAGTGAGATAACCAGTCTACTAAACTACACACACTTAAACCACTTCTCTAATAAACGGATTAAATAAATGCAGAGTTAAACCCGGCTTCAGAGAGAACACCGAGTTTTAAAGTCCCTTTAGTGTAACTGGCTCAAAAAGTAACTACAGTAGTTTGTCCTTGTGATGTTTCTTCTTTCTCTCTGAAGGGAAGTTTTTTTTTCTCTCTTTAAATCCTAATGCAGAATCAACTCCAGATATTTTATCTTCTTAATTTGTCATGAAATAAGTAAGAAACGGCCACAGCTGTTTGTCACGCTGCTAATCGGGCAGCTGTCCGATTACTTTTGAGCCTGGCTAGTTTCTAAACCGTTAATGCAATGTTTGTATTAAACATTGTAAAAGTCGACTCTTTAGTCTCACACCCTGATCTCTTCATTTCACACTCTCTCTCACGCACACACCAATACTATCTCTCTGTCCCAATACATATAGACTCCACTGTGTATAACCTGTGGATAGATTTTTATTATATTTATTTATTTTTATTTATTTTTTGTGTGTGCAGTAAATTCCCAACATACGAATAAGTTCCGTTCCGAGAGCTCGTTCGTAAGTCCAACAAACAACACAAATGTCTGTACACAGTATAAAACTGTATAAAACGTTCCATGATCTTGTCCTAGTTCTTTAGGATCGTGCATATAGTTGAACATGTTAAAAAAAACGACTGATGTCTGCCACCTTTGTTCAATTCTCTCAATTATTTTCATTTTTGTCTCGATCTTGATTGCCGCTGCTTTCACGCTCGCCTCCGGACATCCAGTAATGCACACTGCACACACGTGACAATGTACGCCGGACATGTGACTTAACTTCGCTGATTGAACATGCTTGAACACTTGTTTGTACCTTTGAAAGTTCATAACTCGAATGTTCATATGTAGGGGACTTAATGTTTTGTGTTTTAGAGTGTTACTGCAGTTATGAGCAGTTCATAGTAGTTGATTCTTTTTGTTTGTTTGTTTGTGCAGCCCGGGCGTTTCATCCAGCAACAGGACAACATTTAACTCCTCCTGATAACAACAGGTAAGTACAGCCTTTAGGCGATGTGCTAATGTACCCACTGTGGTCTACCTCACACCCAGTCAGTGTGCACTAACGAGTAATTAATAGTTTTTTATGTTAGTCTTCTGCTCTTTCTGAACTAGGGTCGTGGACCTCGCTGTGGCACGTGACGGTGAAACCATAGTGTGTTTTCACCCTGCTCCAGACGTTGCCTATGAGCTGACAAAGGTGGGCATGACACAAAAAGGCTGTATGACGTGTGTTCTCATGTGTACATACACTAATACAGTAGTAAATATTTTGGCATTTGTACACCACCAGAGTTAATTTGAAATGTAACTATTCAGGAATTACAGCCATTTTACAGAAACACAAACATTTTGTTGGCTCATAAGTAATGGAACAAATGACTGACAATCAGTTGCATGGGCAGGTGTGTCCTTTTCCCTCGGAAAATCATTTTTTAAGCAGATAAAAGGTATAATGAATGTAAATAGATGCTTCACAACAAGCTGTTTACGCTCAAGGCCAGATTAGACAGAAAACTGACAACACTGACGAAACCAAGATGAACTTAAAACGATGGGATGATTAGAATGTTGGGAAAAGATAATTATGAAGAAGGAAAGAACCCGCTCAGAATCCAAAGCACATCATCTGTCAGACATGGCGGAGGCAGTGTTATGGCGTAAGGTTGCTGTTTATTTTCATCCAGGTGTTATAAAGGCAATTCTTATGATTGTAATTGTTAGTTTGTTCTATTATTTTTGAGCCCCAGTGAGTGTGTATGAAAATGGCTGTAATTCCTGTATGGTTAATGTCACCTTTTTTTTTTTTTTTTCAAACCTCTTGGGTTAAAGCTGAAAGTCTTGTCTTCAGTCTTGAGTGTTTCGTGTCTAATTCTGCGTGGTTGTGTTATTAATGTAGACTTCAAAACATTCCGGAGTTCATATTCATGACCTTTTGTACATTTTGTGTGATGTCCTTGTCCAATAAATAATAAATATTGTTTCTTGGATTTGCTCTACAGCCCATTCCAAGTACAGATGCTACACTTGATTCTACAGAAACGCATGATCTAGTGTTGAAGTCTCAGCTCCATAAGGATGTTTTAAAGAACCAAAAGATCCCAGCAGTAGAGGAGCTTGCCAAGATGTTTTACACCACAAAGCACCGCTGGTACCCAGTCGGACAGTGAGTTGGACTTTATTCTTATTTATGTTCATAAGGTTTAATGCTATTTTATGTCTTGGCACATTGAGGAAAAAGTTGTAGCACCAGAAAAGGATTTTTCCAGGATTGAAAATTTCATCTGATTTGATTTTTTTTTTTTTTTTTTTTTTTTTTTTTTTGGGGGGGGGGGATTGATTCGTTGATGTATCGTAATTCCTGTGAGTGGCAATTAACATAACCACACTGACTCCAAAATTTTATTTTATTATTATTATTTTTTTAAATATCATATATATCAAAATAAACAAGTCAATAAAGAAATACTTTTTCATAGCCCTGCATATTTTATCTTACTACAACTGTCAGTGTGTCTATCCGGATTTTTTTTTTTTTTACTAAAACTGTTAATCTGGTGTCATGCGTTGTAATGCTGCATTCAGCTAAGACAAGAAAATCAATTATTATTATTTATTTTTTTTTGTAATTGAATCTAAATCCATGTCTTTGGTCAATGACACTGTGCACTTGTTTTTCATGTTCATAACTCTGGCCTCTGTTTCTTTTCAGATACCATACAAGGCGCAGGAACCGAGACCCACCCAAAGACCGATAGCTGTGCTCTCTCTCTCTCTCTCTCTCTCTCTCTGTAAATGTGATTAATTCCTGTCTGTAATGTTTGCTTTTTGTTTGAACAAATAAAACATTAAAAACACATTACATTGTATTTGCTTCAGTGAAATTGTTTTTTACTAAAATATATTGTACTAAATTTATAGTTACAACTCCAAGGATTTTAGTCCAAGGACTACATTTGCCTGTTAACCACTTGTTAAAACTAAAACTTGCAGATTTAAAAGGCCGAAAAAAAGTCATACTGTCAGAGTGATCAGGAAGGAGAGTGACACATGCATACCCTGTTAAATTTGGTGTCAATCACAAACTTCCATACCAAGAAAACAAACCAATACTCTATTTTCATGCAGAAAAATACAATAATAGTAAAATTTGAGGTTTTGTAGTAGTAATTACTTTTACTGGAAATAAGCCTAAATTAACAATTGTGAGATTAACAAAATAGCAACATCCAAATGACTGATGGCAAGCAGAGGAATCCCGGAGTCCTACAAAGCCAACAGAAATTTCCATTAGGAGGGAGCATGAAGAAAGTAATTCACAAGCACTGTCTGTTTTTAAAAATGATTACTGAGCCAGAAACTGGCTGATTAATATATATATATATATATATATATATTTATGATATTGTGTGATATAAATGATATAAATATAATAGTTCTATTTTGCATAGTCATTTTAACTGGGTCAGCTAGATTAGAATTAATTAGAAGCGGTGCCGGTAACATGATCATAAAACCAGTCTATACAGAACCGATAAATGTTCTTCTGTTCCTTGGAATCATATACAGTAAATATGGTTGTGCATTATTCCACATCTACTGTGAGTGAGTGCGTTATTGTCTAATGGTATCACTCACGTCTATACTTTGCAAGAGATATCTAACATTCCTCCTTATAAAGATCCACTCTCTTGCAAGATACAGCGGATACAGACAAGCAGTTGTGTGTTACTTCAGTACCTGTAGGCTCACACTGTAGTTCAATACAGTGTAGTTCAATAGGTCTCAGCTTTGCGAGCAACCGCCTCACCTTCTGGCGTAATGCTGGAAACATTGCAGGATTTTAAAGGGGCTGATTCTATGATTCTTTTCTATACGCCCTGTATGCTGTGAAAGTTACTCAACCAGTAATTGATCCTGGAGTAATCAATCCTGGAGAAACATTGTTAAAACTTAACAGCCAAAGAAATACATTCCTCTACCCCCCACTTCAGTGTCAGCCCAGAAGCTCCACCCACAAACTCACTGGGAATTGCAAAGCCATCAAATAGAAATAGAAATGGTGGAATCAGAAGTGTCTTCTACATTTAAGAATTTAGGGGGCACTGACTTGAGATTGTCCCCCAGCATACTGGTGAATTTCAAGGGAAAATTTAAAAGTCTGCACCTCAGTCTGCATACGGTTTGCAACAGTTACAAACTCCACTATCTAATCATAAAAAAGACACCACCCAGCCAAAACTCTGCTGCTCTCTGGCCAGCTGACTTCATACTTCAAACTTAAATAATTCTTTTGATTGTGTTAAGCTGCTTTGGGACAATGTCAATTGTTAAAAGCGCTATACAAATAAAATTGAATTGAATTGAATACTGGGGTAAACTTGGGAAAAGAGAATGACTGAGCGCTCTCTCCACTTGGCTGGCTTAAGTGGCTAGACCCACTGTAAATCCTGGGGTTCACCACTGTGGTGAACTTGACTTCCAGGGAAAAAGAGGCTCGACCCTGGTCAGCTAGCTGAATTAGCTTGACTGTGGGCATGGGCTAAAAAATCAAGTTATCCGTGGGATCGCACATTTTAATGCCCCAGAAAGGCCAAACTTTACCCAGGCCTAAGTTCATCTTATATATAACTCTTTGCCTTTGACTTATCTATTGTACGATCTTTGACCCGGGTGATACCACAGACATGAGGCGAGATCTTACAATAGTTTTATTAGTAATTATAGGAAATTAAGAAGGGTAGAAGGAAAGAAGGTTAGCAAAGTAATGAGGAAGTGCCCAGCTGGCAGAGGGAAACTCGGCTGACGGGTGTTCACAGTGATGGAGTGGCAGAGTGGTCCGTGTAGGCAGTGGCTCCTGCCGGTCCTTTAACGCAGCTTTTACAGACATGGTTAGCTGGCCCCGCTCAGCCATCCATTGGTGCGGTCTCAGGCCGGAGTCTTCATGACATCCGACAACTGGGCAGCTTTCCCAGCTGGGAATGGGGGCCTTAGCAGCGAATGCAACAGCCTTTTCCCTTTCAGTGATTGGGTTGTGCAGGCTGACGCTCGGCAGAAGTGAAAGTGCCGCAGCGGCTCGTGCAGGCCTTTTTACTGTTTTCTCCAAATGGCAGCATTAAATGCTTCATTCAAAACCATGGACAGCTCTATCACCGGGGCAGGGCGCCGAAATTCACCGAA
The DNA here is from genome assembly GCA_030014305.1 of Clarias laeviceps. Taxonomy (NCBI): domain Eukaryota; kingdom Metazoa; phylum Chordata; class Actinopteri; order Siluriformes; family Clariidae; genus Clarias; species Clarias laeviceps. The sequence goes on from JAQMYJ010000004.1 coordinate 23,593,025, forward strand.
GATGGCTGCAATTAATCAGCTACCCTCCTTCGGTTGTCTACTTGCTATAAAAAGTTTGCGTCACTTGATATAGTGAATAGGACTAGTATGACAGTGGACTTATGCCTGTGTCCTCTCCCCTTAGATTCGGATCGCTCCGAGGAAGCTCCGGCGCACAGAAAGCCCCAGCTAAGGAGCCGGCCCCCATAAGTAAACTTAAATACTGTATGTTTACCCTTGTTTTGCCACGTTGCTTGCTTAGATGTCATTGGAAATTTTTTAATAGTTGTAAAGCTTATTTATTTCGTTGTTACAACTGTCTAAAAAACATAAAAACAAACTTAAGGCCAAAGTTTTCCCTCCTTTCACCCAAGGTGCCACATACATTAGAACCTCCTTTTAATACACCATGCCCCTGCCACCCTTACTATAGTACTGGAGCCCAGAGCTGCCTAAAGGGATAAAAATTAAATAATGTATTAGTATTCCAGTTCCAAGTTTTTTCCTCAGTCTGCAATAGTACTCAAGAAAACTCAACCTACCTTGTTTATTTAAAGAATGTATATAGTTCTTTCTGAGTTCTTGTCTTTTGTTAGAGAGGCATCTTGTACTTTGGAAAAATGCAGTGTTTGCATAGAAGCACAGACTATTGCTGACACATTATAGGCGAGTGAGGAACTGATCTTTTGCATAAGTCTGTAACCAGTGGGCTACATGAATGGATGGAAGTTTCAGTGCATCATATATCACAAAGGAGATGACAGCAGGAGAGTCAATAAAACTCTGAAAGAGATAAAACCAGCTGTATTGTTGATTTTTGAACAGAAAGGCAAACGGTGGCAGCGTATGCAAAGGCACACTAAAGAAAGCAAACCACAAGTCTATCTAGTGAAGCATTCATGCATGTTTCACTTGTGTTCTGCTTTCTTAAATGTGCTTGTAAGGTATGGCAGTTAAAATTATACGGACACCAGGCATAATATATAGAAATTACCACATCATTAATGATATTCAGAACTAAAGTAAATCTAAACTCTAGGTTTGGGTACCAGAAGGATATGCTGATATAAAATAAAGGGGTTTGTGGGATTAATTTCTTGCCAATCTCACCCTTGACTTGCTCATCCAGGACAGTCTGATAATTTTGATTTATACATATTTTCTCACATTTCATACACACTCCCTAACTTTATTTTGATTCTGTAAAGCTGCTTTGCAATAATGACCATTGTTAAAAAAAGAAAATAATAATAAAAAATAGAAACTTGAAAAATGTGTCCCGTTGCCCTTTATCACAGGAATAGCAGCTCTTTAAGAGGTTGTTTTGAGTTAGACCTCGGCCATCTGAGAAATATGCCTCTGTAAATCTGTCAAATTTATTCATCATTGTGTGGTTATACACGGCAGCTAACAGTTTATACTTTATCCTATGAAGTATCAACTGATTGCATTTTGACTATAAAATAATAAAATAAATACATTTTACAGAATCAAATAACTTT
>JAQMYJ010000004.1:23623466-23635665 GCA_030014305.1 Clarias laeviceps
TTGATGCCTTCAGTGAGAATCTACCAATGTAAATGGTCATGAAAATAAAGAAAGCACATTGACAGATAGATGAGAAGTTGTGTCTAAACTTTTGGCCTGTACTGTACAGTATATTCTTTATATTGAACCGGAGAAAAAAAGCAGATGTACAGTATACTTACTATACAGTATGCTTACTTTATCGGAGGGGAAACAGTGTGGGAACACAATTGCTGGGGAAAATACCACAAACCTGAAGTGATACATCAAGGTATACCATAAAAATCTCAAGGTAGTTTTAGAGCCTCTTTGTGGTAATTATGTTTTGTTTTTATTTGATGTATTTTATTTTATTTAATAGCTAAACCATTGCCAAAAACATTAATCTAATAGGCTAGCAAATGATTATGACCTATAGGAGTTATCCTTACAAGAGTCCAAGTGAGTAAATTTATATTTTATACTTTAAAAATAACTGATTAAAAAACAAAAAAAGGGTTTTGGCTAGACTATATTGACATAATAATGATCTTATTTGCTAAAATGTTATGTTTACATTGACTAGACTAAAACTAGACTAAAAAACTTAAGGTTTCCTCCGACTAAAACTAGGACTAAAATGTGCAGACTTTTAGTTGACTAAAGCTTGACTAACAAAAATAGGATAGGATTGACTAAATATGATAAAAATCAGGGACATTTATCCCGGGACTAAGACTAAGACTAAAATTTTAAATAGCTTACAACTGATTAACTGATTAACAATACCTGGTACGATACAACATAAAATCTCTACATGGGATGATCATAACATACCAAGCCCCATAGGCCTGTCTGGGGCTACCTGGGGCTCACGGAAGTATGATACCGGGGATACGGCATTGGTTGCGGTTTATTATAACCTCAGGAAAAAAGGTTGAGGCCGTCCGGGACTATCCACGACCCGAGACAAAGAAAAAGGTATGTGTTTTCCTGGGACTAGCCAACTATTAAGAAGGTTTGTGCCAAACTTCTCCTCCATGGCAGCACCCTTCTGTAATCTACTAGTTTAGAAGGGACAGCCAGAGGAAATTCACTGGGAGATGAGACAGCGTTTATCCAGATGAAGAGTCAACCCACCAGCTCTCCCATTCTTCGAAATCCCAATTTTGAATGTCTCTTCCTGGTAAACACAGACATGCCGACACTTTACTTTGGTCACTGACCATGCTCCTATACAATGGATGGCAAGGGCTAAAGACACAAACCCTCACATTACACAGTGGTTCCCATTTACTAGTTTACTAGCATCTACAAGAGTTCTCTTTTATAGTCCCGCACAGGCATGCAAAATAGGAACGGAGATGGCCTGTCATCCTGGACCTGCTCAAACCTAAGGCCGGGGTGGTGGTGCTGTGACGGCGGGCTTAAAGCCAGCACTCCACATAAATCTATAGCTTTTTGCTTGAAAGGGAAACATGCGAGCGTTCAGCACCATGGACAGCTGCAGGGACAAATATATAAGATATATATATCTTATAGCAGCTCGCTATAAAAGGCTCGCAGCCAAAGGGATACGCTGAGTAGGACTTGCATGACTTCAGTACTTACTGTATGCTTGTGTCCTCTCCCCTTTTACCTAAGGAATAGCATTGTTTGTAGTATATAATTGATGTTAACTAACTACCTTGCAGTGCTCAGTATATATCTACACTGTGTTTATAACAAGCCATGTGGATATGTGAGCAAATGAGACTGTGCGTGACATAACATGTACATCTTCTCTCTGATTCTCCTATATTTAGTGTTTAATGTGCTTGGTGAAGTTCTGGGCTGAACCTATGCTGTTACAATATTGCAGTGTTCAAGATTTGTGTCACTATACTGCTGAGACTAAACAATCACTGGTATTTATGTCAATTCATAAAGAATCAATTAAAAACAAAAACATTAATAGCACGGTTGAGCCATCCTATCAAGTCAGGGATTAAATCACACAGGTAAGTTTTGCACTATGGCCAATAGGGGGCAGTATGTGAAATGTGACAAATCTTCAATTTTAGAAAAATAATTGACAAATACCTTATATTCTTTATCCTTCAGCAGAATTGGGTAAGTTTTAATCCTAAACTTTATCTTAAAGCAATTTAATGAACACTATTCAAGTTGTTATAGAAAAAAATGCTTTTTTTATTATAAAACCTTGCTGCTGAAGAAGTTATTTTTAGTATGAGCAGGGAGATCCTCATGTCAGTATCACACTGTGGGTTCCCTCTTTCTTACTATGTCACAGAATCCTAATTTATTTATTTTTAAACATTATAGAGTAATAAACCCGGTATAAAAATTGAGCTGATTGAACCAAGAATCTGAAAATATGCACAAATCAAATCACTCAAAATGATGTGACAAGTCATATTTGTCCTAATCAGGTGAACACATCCTCTCAGTGTGTCTCTCCCCCTAGAGATGGACATGAAACTGCCAGAAAAATCAAATGTTTTTTTATTTTATTTTTAATGTTGAAAAGACAAACTATGGATGCTTTCACACAATCCATTTTAGTATTCCAAGTGCTCTCTGATTAGTGACTGAGCAACTTGTGTTCATATATGTAAGAACAAATGAACTCAGACCCCTTAAAAATTAACGACCGGTGACCAGTTTGTGTTTTATGAAAACAAAGTGGTCCCAGTCATCTTCACATTTTAATATTAATAATAATAATAATAATAATAATAGTCACATGTAGTGATAATTGAATCCAAGCGCCATTTGCAAATACTGCATGCAGTGTCCAGTTCTTGTCAGGTTACATGGAACATTAAAGAGACCATAGGTGAACATACTGTACAAGTCATGACAGTTGAATGCTAACCCTGTGAAACACCAGCTGAATGCTGATTTGCTGATATAAAGTTTTAAGATAACCCCAGTCAGCCTTAGCAGTCAGATTTACAGATTTTCACAGATGACTGAATACATTTCTGATTGATTGCACTTACAGTTCCAGCTGTGTAAACTTTATACCACATCACTTAGGATGACGACAGCTAAAACTTTGCCGATTGCCTTATTAAACATGAATGTTTAGAATCTAGAATCTCAGAATCCCTTGTCAAGCATGCCTTTGAAATATTTTCTAATTTTGTGCAATCAAACATACAGTAACTTACAGCAGATTGAGTAAATTTAAAGTCCACCTCGAGAATATATGTATGAGCACCTTTAATAACAACATCCCAGTGACAGGAACAGCAGCAAGTGTATATCACTCGTGTTTATTACTACAGCCCCTAAATATTAACACCATGCAATTATCCAATCAAACAGCAAGACAACAAATAGTGCTACTACTTGCATGTCTATCTATCTGTCTAACTATGCATAAAATTGTTTAGATGCAGGCATGTGTTTCAGTTAATGTTTATGTCAAGCATCAGAATGGAGAAATTATGATCTCAGCCCATGACATGGATGTTGGTATCAGTAGATTATCATCTTCAGTGAGTATTTAAAAAATCTCCTGTAATGGTTTTACACTTAAAAAAAAAAAAAAAAACTGTACAATTGAGGTTCGGAAAAAGACAGGTGACATATTCCCAACTGTCAGCTGCCCAGTTTAGTTAATCTGTGCCCTTTGTGGCCTCAAGCTCCTTTTCCTGGCTGAGAGGAGTGAAATCCGATGTGTTCTTCTGCTGTTTTAGCCCATCTGTCTCAGTGTCCGGTGTGTTGTTCTTTCTTATATGATTTGTGCTCACTGTAGTACTGTAGTAAAATGAGTTTTTATGAGAGTGATGGCCTTCCTTTCAGCTTGAGCTGGGCTGGCTATTCTCCTCTGATCTCTTATTGATTGTGAGCACTATTATGTGTAATATCTTCTGGCACCATCAATCATGCCAAAGTTCCCAAGACCACAACTTTGCTCGTTCTGTTGTTTGAACCAATCACTAACCAAAGCTCATTAATTCTATATTGTGTGTAAGATTGTAAGCATTGTGCTGCTGTCAGATGCCTGGCTGACTGGATAATTGCACGAATGAACCAGGGACCGGTAATCCCGTAGTGTACTGAGCGTACCGTAGGTATTGTATTAAGAAAGTGCCCAAAACTCCCAGTCTTTACTCTGTATTTTCAAAAGAAAATTAACTGGCTAGGGAAAATTAATGAACATTTTGCTAAAGACTATATTCTGTACACAATATGCTAAACACAATATTCTTGATATTTAATTGTATGTGAGTTAAACGACATTTGGGTTTTACCCAAACTAAATTTAATATCACTTAATATTTGGTTGCACATCCCTCGCATCCAGTAACTCAATGCATCAAGCCAAATTATTTATTAGTTGATGTCATAACCTTTTCACAAATACAATTCTTACTGGAATCTTTTTCCACACTTTGGAAGACGTTAATGTTGGTTCAAGGAAATTTGCATATTTATTTATTTGTTTGTTTGTTTTTGTGAATCCTAATCCTGCCTTCCAATTCTTACTCCTGATGAGTGGCTTGCATTTTATGTTATAGCCTTTATATTTCTGCTTGAGTAGCATTCTCTAATGGTGGAATGTGATACCTGCCCTGTGCGGGCTGTTGGTGATGCCACTGACTCTTATTTTGGGGGTTTTCTTTACACCTATTTCAACATTTTTGTCATCTGATATTCTGTGGCTGACCTATTCCGTGTCTGGTTATTTGCACACCAGTGGTGTCTCTTGTTTTTTTCCAGGGCATTTCAGATTGTTATATTGGCTTTGCCCAATGCTTTTGCAATTTCTCTGATAAATTTTCTGTCCTGTCCATAACTGTTAAAATAACCTTCATTTCTGCAATGTGTATCATGAAACACTGCAATATTTTCGATCACTTAAAAATTCAAAGGTTCAAACAAGGCACCTTTGAATTCACCTCTTTTTATATACACTGTATACGTCAATGAGCTCACCACAAATTAGTAATTTAATTGGTTACAATTTATTGTAAAACCTGTTTGTGTATTGCATTTCTTTTCTCATTCTGAAATGATTGTTCTCCATTATTCAATCCCGACTATAATTAAATAAAAATGTTCCCATTTGGACTTGCAGCCGTCCCAGTTTTGTAAAATGGATCTTTTCTGCACTTTCTAGAATGAAATCAACTCTAAAATGATAGACAATCTGATAAAGTATTATAAGATGAGTATTGTTAAGAATAACTCAAATAATTTGTTTATTTGGAACTGGCATTGTTGCTTTATACACTTAATATTCTTACCCTGCCTCTATTTAGTCAACTTGGATAGCGCATAAAATATCTTTCTAGAAAGTTACAGGTTCTGAGGCTGATTAAAGATAAGTGATGAAAATCGTTATCCGTAATTGTAATTGTTGAACAAAAAGACACTTTTTCCCAGCACCTCTGTTTCTTCAGTGTTGTTTCGTGTGTCTTTGCCATTGTATGATTAACACTAAAATAAAAAAAATTATAAATAACAATTTTTAAAAAGTTTGGTAAAGATGAATATTTTGAGCAGAGCACTAAACACGGAGAAATGCAAATACAGACAATGGCATTGTGTTCGAACCCTAGTAGTCGGTTTATACCAGTGCTAGAAATTACAGTAAGTGTAGAATATTTTGTTTGTTTGTTTTCTAAAATAATGATTATTTGTTACTTAATATGCAATTCAATTATTAAGAAATAATCCATGTGAGTGATTTCTAAAGTGTTCTTTCTTTTTGCCTACTCATGCTGACAAATGATGTTTACTAAGTTTTTCTCCTCTTCTGTTATCCTGACCTTGTCTGTTATTGTATTGAATATATGTTTGGATTACAAAATATTGAAGCTGTCTTTACACATTATTATATGTTCTATATGTTGGCTACTGGTTCCCTGATTCTTCAATCATCTTATTTCTAAGCTGTAGCATTGTTGTAGTCACCCAGAAATATTTACAACAGAAGCATGAGCCGGTTTCCTTACGGTACCTTGTTAATCCCCATACCCCCCCCCCCCCCACAAACACACACACACACCCACCCCTCTGGTTAATGTCATCCACAGCTACGTGATTGTATCAAATAAAATACCCTTTTTCAATGACATTATCCATGGGGTCTGAGTTCTAAAGAAGTTGTGACCTGAACAAGTGGTTAGAGAGCTTATAAATGTGCTCAACAACAAAAAAAAACAGTCCACTTTTTAAGTCCACTTGTATTGTGCACACCAAAAATACTGAGGTAATTTGCAACTAGTTCCCTTTCAGGACCACTAATGGGGCTGAGTATGGTTTATTAAAAAATAACTATATGTGAAAACACCCAAGTAGTACATAACAGTGCACACACATTTAAAAACTAAATGTGGAAGCAGGAATGCAAAGGGATAGACCATTGTCATCACATAAGAGTATATAGGATCTACATCATTTCTATGCGACTGATGAAATCTGTTTCTCCTCAGGATCAGCTTCAGCCTCGGCATCTCCCATCAGTGGTTGCCTTTTCTTCAGCTCACGTTGGTACTTAGCCATAAGGGAAGCATAGATGCATCCATAGGCAGCTGCAGCAACCATCATAATGCACACAATGCCACACACAACACCAGCAATCACCACAGTGCCAATGGCACGGCGGACACTTATAGGCTTGTAACGCTGCTTAGCGCAATCCAATGGCTCTGACTCACTCTGTACCACAGCGCTCTCAGGCAACGGAGCAGCAGTTGCACGTGCACAGGGCATAGAGCCCCCTTTTGTACCTCCAGCCCCACCCCCATTCTCATTATCCAACTGGAGGCAATAGTTGAACATCTCCACAGGAACACTCCGGATGTCACGCCCCCTGAGATCTTTAGGAAGGGTACACTCTACAGCATCCACATAACCGCCTGAAAAAGAGAGACCAAGATTGAGGAAAATTAAGAGATTTCGAAAACAACATTGTGCAGTAATGTGAATTACACATCCAAACCTGCTAAAGTCTCAAACAGTAGCTTATAATGGCAAAAGGGTCAACAGTCCAACATGTGCCTATACAATAGCCAGTCAGCCACAAACACAAATATGCACTGATGGGTCACCAGCCTTTATGTAGTCCTACCATCTCATTTAGGGTAGACTTGATCTTGGCCTTCTTCGTAATGAACCGTATTAACAAGAATAGACTTACTATTTCATGGATAATAGTGATGATACCATAAAACATTTAACTGCACATGAACACACAATCTTACAGTCTGAACCCCTGAACACTTTCCCCCACCTCGATAGATGAGCCACTCCATCCAGTTCTTAAAGTCACGCAAATTGCAGTCACATTCCCATGGGTTGGAGCCAAGCTCAAGGTGCTGCAGGTTCTCAAGTGGCTCAAAGGCAGCCCTATTCAGTGCCTGGAGTCTGTTCCCAGCCAGAGAAAGCCAGATCAGGCCATGCTGATGTTCTAACAGACCAAGAGGTACAGTACCCAGGCCATTTAGTGACACATCCAACCGCTGAAGGCTCCCCAGACCCTGCAGGAGGTCACGGTCCAGTGCTGTAAGGCTGTTGTTCCTTAGGCTGAGGTCAGTCAGGTTGGCCAGCTCAGCAAACACTTGGGCTGGCAGGTTGTCCAAGTAGTTGTTAGAGAGGTCAAGCTTAACCAGTGAGCTGAGGTTAGCAAAAGCTAAAGCAGGCAAGGAGGTGAGGTGGTTGTTGGGCAGGGTGAGGGTCTGAATAGTTGAAGGTAGCAGGGAAAGGGCAGGCAGTGAATTTAGGTTATGGCCACCACAGTCTGCCTCAGTAGAACTGCAAACACAAATGGATGGGCAAGCGGAGCACAACCGAAGGTGCAGAACCAGAAGGTAGAGCAGACAGTGTACTGCTGAAATTGAGAGATAATAACAAAAAGAGAAGTATAATTACTGTTTTGTTTTGTTTTTTATTTTATTTAGTAAAATTCATTTAGACTTCCATTTGTAAAATGTACAGTTTGTATTTTGTACATAAATGCTATCTTCATTATTTTGAAATGTGGCGTATTCATCAAACTGAACCGAATCATTAAAGCCTACTGCTGAGAGTCACATTGTGTGCATGTATGTGTGTGTAGGTGTGTTTGGAAGCCAGGACTGACATAGATTATTAAAGAGAAAGGCCAATGTCAACCAAGACTAGTGTAGCGCCCACATGATAGGCATCCTTCAGCTGCCAAGCTTTTCACAACTGTTTTCTTTCATGGCCAGTCTGAAGGATATTCACAGAAAGACAAATCTATATACTGTACAGATTATATGGCAAGTCTTTTCGTTTATTAATTAGTTTATTACTAATTTATTCTCTTTCTCTATATTTTTCTTACAATATACATTCATGTCTAAATGAAATTGATGTGCTTGATAATGGCATGCTTCAAATAAGTACTTCTTTTTCTAAATACATCAGAAAGTACTTCATGGGGTGGTTTCAAGGTGGGTACATTATGGACTCATCATTAGTTAATAAACAATTGATGAGATAAACCTCCAAGTTGTTAAATCTATTCTGGCATTACATATCCATGTATTTGTAAGCAACTTTATTTGAAGGAGGATTAGGCTAAATTAGTTTTAGGCTTTTTATGGTGTGTTACTTGATGAATAAGACTGTAATGATTTTATAGGTTCTTTTCTTTGTTCTCCTTGAGTCCATGTCCCAGTCCACACTGCTTGAAAGCCAATCACGTTTTCCTGCTATGTAATACACTCATCCTGGGGACATTGTTAAAACTTTATTTTCTTTTTAATTGTCATACTTTATTATCCAGGTTATTTGTATCAGTAAAAAATTCAAAATATATACTGTTGCAGATTTTAGATGATAAAAGTTTGTCTTTATTTTAAATGCCATGTAAATACTCGAAAAACCTATGTTTAGCCTCGTTGCTTGATGCAGATCCAGGCGGCCCACAGACACAAGATGGCATGTATAATTCTTAAATTGAACATCATTACAGTGGCACATTGGTGCAGTGGTTATTATGGCTGACAGCTCCAGAGTCCCAGGTTGGAGTCAAAGCTCAGGTTACTGCCTGTGCAGTTTGCAGTTTATCATGTTCTCCCCATCTTTATGTGGGTTTCAATGAGTGGATTGAATTCCGAACGGTTGACTAAATTGTCCTTAGGTACAGTATGAATGTGTTTGTGCAATCCAGGGCGTGTTCCTGCATCTTGCCTAATGTTCCCAGGCTCCAGATTCACCATGACCAGAATAAACCAATTGGTAAAAATGAGTGCACAGTATTAATGATGTGTTATATACTGCATTCCTCAAGTTTCATATCTCACTGACTCGCTCTAACATAGCCTTAAATATTTACCCTCTCATGTTTTTGATGGTTCTGTTTGGATCGAATGCATATCTCTACTCTGAAGTGCCATTATTACTTATCACATGATACACTACTGTCAGATTGAAAAATTAACTGAGCTTGCACATTCTCATTCTGCTGTTCTGTTACTCTGGAACCTGATCTGTCAATTTGTGGCTAGAGCTCTGTGGGTAGATGTTCATGTTTAAGGTTATATAGACACCAGTGACACCTGAGACTTGCCCTTTGGTTTGGACTTTGATCCTAACGTAATGGGAGAGTTCATCAATCATTCATCCATGTATTTCAGTTTAGATTTTCTGTCTATGAGTTTCCACTGTGCACTTTTGGCATTCTCAGTAAGGGATACACAAATACATAAGAATATTTAATGTCTGGTGCAAAGATTCCTAAGCTGTGCGTTCTTGAATGTCCATGCCATGCTATCCTGGTCAGGGTCATGGTAGATCAGGAACTCAGAAACACTGGGTGTGAAGCAGGAACACACACAATAACACACTAGATGAATGCAGTGGATCATGAACACATTCACACACTCTTGACGCTAAAGATCTGACATGGTGACGCCTTGCTGACATGGAAGAAACTGAAGAACTGGAGAAACTCTATACAGACAACCCGAGACTAGGGTCAAACCAGAGATACTGGAGTTGTGAGGCAGCAATGCTGCTGGGTTTCGCAGGGTGTCATTACAGTCTAGGTTGAAACAAGAAATGAGGATTAGAGGATGAACAACTGTGTTGAGTAGTGAAAGGGTTAATAAATGAGTTACTGTAAGTAGGATGTTTTACCTGGTTATGCTGATTATGATCATAATAACCCATAGATCTTCTCCCCTCTGTATGTTTAGTGATGTAAGTAAAGGAGCATGAAAAGCTAGTTTAAGTGTTGTTTAATGTTGTTGTTGTAATTATAGGATAACATTATTCACTTATTAATGTTGCTAAAATTTAATTGAAATAATAATGTTTACTATTTAAAACTAAACATTTTGTATATGTGTGTTATCATGCATGTCCCATACTGTATTGAATTTGCATTGGTGTACATTACAGTAAGTCTGCATCACACAGTCAAAAATAATTTTGGCTTTGGGTCAGTGGTGGCCGGTCAATAAGGGATGCTGAGGCACTGCCCCTTTAAAGTTAGGCAGAGGAGAATGTTATTTTAACATGTAATTATTTAACAGAATAATTATTTATTTTAATAATGAAATAAAGTCATTTAGTCACAATATTCCGCTGTATTTCTTAATATAATTTATTTACAATAAAAAAATCTAAACTGTATTATGTTAATTTGTATTCATGTACGCGGGGCGCCGGACAAACAAGTGTCTATGTAGGCGCGTAAATTTTTTAAAAGCATGTGATTGGAGGCTGAGCTCTAATTGGATTTTTTTCAAATCATCCATCCATCCGTGCGCCCTGAACCCTCCCACTTTTGTTCTTAGCGAATCAATATTGTTTTTAAATATTTGGGCTCATGTGATTGGATCATTCTCAACGAGTCTTATTAACGCTCAGCAGATTGTTAGTTAATGTATTGAATAGTGATTGATGTGGAAGCAGCTAAATATGAGAGAAAATTCTGTAATTTCTTTGCTAAAATACCCCTTCGCAAGGCGATCGGGCGAAGAAAGAAAAAAAGTTAAGAAGCTTGGACCAGATCGACCAGATCTTCTAATTAAGCAGCAGTCACGTGATCGCGGCCGAGTTTACACTCTGTGCTTTTCCAGCACGTCTTATGGCTGTTTACTGGCGATTATGAAAAGTTTAATTTAAATTTTGTTTGCGCCCTGCCCGCCAAAAAAAAAATTGCATCAGCTGGCACTGCTTTGGGTAGCTTTTACATGTTAATATGAAGTCCAACATAAACGCATCATTATTTAGCATCATTCATTTTTGTCCAATTAACTTAAATATTTTACTTGAGTGGAAATTCTCCAATAATTTAAATATGCTGATATAAGACTTTTTTTTAGTGTAGTAGATACTGTATTTCCTGTCTTGTCCCCTTTACATGTTTTATCTCCCTTACCTGTAAGAGTTCATTATTTTATAAACGTTTATAACTCAGATACATCATCTCACCAATGAATTGGCAGACTGTCCATGTACATATAATCATTTCAACCATACTACAACCATAATGACTAACTCCAGATGAATGGGAAATACGTATGTCTATACCAGTCTCCTGATCAAGGAAGTCGCTCTGTTGTTAACTTACACACGCTGGTATGAGTGGTTCCTCTGCAGTGCTTTATTGCAGTCCCTGCAGTGAGCCACATAGCTACGGTCTGCCCACGTGTGACAGTGGTTCCACCCTCAGAACTGGATAAGCATCAGCCTGCCTCGATGCCTACCTTCAGTGTTAGAGGGCAGACAGGCCGTTCGCTGGGAGAAGAAGAGTGAAGAAAATTGTTTATTATTCTTTTGTACATATTAAGATAATATTGTGCTGTATAAAGGATAGAAAGACTGGTTCAGAGTTTTGAAAATTCCAGTCCGGAAAAAGCAAGTAAAAGTTTTACGGAAACACTTTATATGAGTTGAATTTGGTGTATCAGGAAATGCTTAGTTCAAAATAATCGTTAGTTCAAACGACTTCAACGTGAGGCAGGAAAATGGTCAGGTGATTAAAAAAAAAGGGGTACAACCCAGGCAAGACTAGGTGATATGAGGGAGGTTATGTCAATCTATTAATAAAAAGAGACAGATATCAATGCATGAGCATCATCTGACACTTTATAAAGTAACCATGAGAGTGTGGACCCCAAGGGCATAGTATAACTTTCTTTACTAGATGTCCATATTCCTATCAATGTGATGAAGAAGAAGAAGAATGTTCAATTATTTGTCACATGTACTTTACAGCACAGTGAAATGTCTTCTTCGCATATCC
>JAQMYJ010000004.1:23647099-23662720 GCA_030014305.1 Clarias laeviceps
CAGTTGTGATCACGTGACGCTCGGCGTCAAAACAAGAAGCGCATGCGTGATACATGATACTCGTAAACCAAGACTTGTTCGTTTCTCAAGTTAAAATTTATTAAAAATCGTTGCAATCTTCGAACACTCGCAAACCGCGTTACTCACAATCCCAGGTTTCACTGTACTTGAATTTGCAGATTTTATCTTCAGTCTGGTCATTTCTGTAGATAAATCAATAATTGCTTAAGCCGTTGATATTTTACAAATCCATAGCAACCTTTCCCAAAGTGTGAAGTAATGCATATGGAACACAAGAAATTGAAAGTTTACAATTACCATGTAACGCTCAGGTTTTATTTTAGAGCTAATTACACTATTTCGGGGTCTTGAATCTAGATACGGGTTAATATTACTCACTTCCGGTGTTGCGCAATCTTCGCGGAGCAAGTAAAGACATGTGACGACAACAACAATTACCAAACAAACCCAAAGTGTATTAAACAGACAAACAAACAAACAAGGTGCACCGAAAACCAATATATACAAAATATATACAACTGTAAACAATGTGTGGAGTGTATGCGTGTGTGTGAAAACGTATGTATGAAAGTCCAAGTCCGTGTTATTGCAAATGTGTAATGGTGTACGGGAGAGATGGCTCGGCCTCACCGGTTTAAGATGGTAAATCCGGGAGCACGAGAAACGGAATGAGAGGGGTATAGTTGAAGTCCAGGAAAAGATTAATCCACTGGGAAAAATAATCCTCTGGTCGCCACAAACTAGCTCTCTCTCTCTTTCACTCAGCGCTGCAAACTTCATCTCTCCGTCCTGATTGTTAGGACATCCTTATAGAAGACATTGGGATTTTTTTTTTTTTTTTGTAGTAGAAAACACACTCTTTTTATTGACTCTTAATAAATGAATGTTCACACAACTTACAAAAGCTACCTCTCTTGGGTTCATCCAAGATGATGGATGTCTTCGTCTGGGACACCAAAGAACGTGAGCCATAGACACCTCTGTGCCACCACCGCACACGCCATTTCCCACCTGAGAAACCCTGTAGTGTTGGACGGGAGGACAATGTAAAGTTGACAGATAAGTGGCCAAAGGTGGCTCCATTGGCGGCGGCCCTGCTTTTTCAGCTCCATCCAATTCCAAATACTGCCCCTAACAGGGTACTGTAACTCAGGTAGACAGCAATTTGCCCCATGATGACGTTAGCTCGCCAATAAAGTCGGGAAACACTGGCAAGCAGTTTTTAACTGTGGTCCACTTAAAAAATCCCAATAACCTGGGAGGAGGGCCACACCAGTGCTTTCTCGAACAGCTAACACAGTAATGGTAACAATATAGTAGCTAATAGTAAAGCCTCCTGCTCATGCTCTGAAAAAATGTGCATATCCAGATCGATATTACAGTAAGTGCGTCACCATCCTGGAATGCAGGTCGTTCAAAGCTATGCTGCTGGCCAGCGCTGCTGATTCCCAGCCTAACCTAAACCTAAAAATACAAAACAACTCAATAAAAAAGATAACTTTAAACTGAGGGCCCTAAAAACAGAACATATAAGCAAATAAGGAAAAAAACTAATTCCCCCCTAGAAACACAAGGAAAGGTACGTATAAACATACACTGGCCTTACTAAATAGATGGTATGGAAAATACATAATTAACCCAACACAACATTATTAGTTAAATAAAATAGGTATTTACAAACAAAACTTCAAAAATCAAGTAAATAAAACAAAATAAAAGCCTCAAAATAAGTTTTTAACTTCAATCAGTCCTGGCAGACTACATTCCTGACTACATGCTCTTCCACCTCCTCCTGCATGCCCATAGAAGCCTTCAACAGGTGCACCATCTTCTGGCCAGGTGGAGGAAGAGCCATTAGGACATGGAAATAAAATAATAATAATAATAATAATAATAATAATAATATGACTGAATGACCTCTAAAATGCATGCACACAAATTAGATACCAAATCAGCCAAAATAAAATATAGTACATGAAAGCAAAAGACTATGTGGTCATAAATCGAGATATAAAAATAAATGTGTGTGTGTGGGGGGGGGGGGGATAAATACTGTGACTATAGAGGTTGGAGAGGAACTCTGGTGGGAAACTGAGATGATGTTTGTTAGCATTGAGGGCAACTCATATGTTTAAGGCCTGTGAAAACAGTGTTGGATTCATGGTGCAGTTTGATTTCCCCAGGTGGCCTGCAAAGGGAATAGAATGGCTCAACGTCAGAACTACAACTCTGGCCACTTGTAGCACAATTAACTGTCTCACTGACTTATTATAGTCCTCAGCGTTAAATGCATCATTCCCCAACCCCTCTTTTAACTTTACTTAGGTGTTCTGCTAGGCCTGGGTTCTGCTGTTGCAACTGGCTTATGTTTTATGAAACAAATAGCTTGTGGCCTTCAACAGGGGAAGACACCATGTGCTTTTTCTCCCACCTCTACCTGCGAGCTTTACGAGATTCACGTTGTCCTACCTTTATACTGGCATCAAAAACAGGCAGCCCACTCAAAGTATGTGCTGCCTACAACATACAGTGCAATCGCAGTGTACGGCAACTAAGGAAAAAACAAAAAAGTCACTCTAAAAAACACAAGCGAGGGTATATAGACACAGGCTAGCCTTACTAAATAGACAGGGAACTACATAATTAGCCTAACACAACATACTAATTTCATACGAATAGAGTTTAAAAACAAAATTGAACTAATAAAACAAGTAAATAAATAAATAAAAACAACTTTTACCTTTTAACCGTAATCAAACCTGGTAGACTCTCCTCCTGCGGGAGCCCCAGTTGAGCTCTTCCACTTCCTGCTGCTTGCCCATCGAAGCCTTCTCAACAAGTGTACCATCTCATCTTCTCACCAGGACACATGAAAAAAAGAATAATAATTCCATCAACAACATAAGACAGAAAATCAGGTAACAAATCTGCCAAAATAAAATATATAGTGAATGAAAACAAAAGACTATGTGGCCATAGCTTAAAATAGACAAATAAATGTAGAAAATGTAGAAAATAAGGGAAATACTAACACTGGGATGATAGGCCCACCACAAGTACAAAGTATTGTAAAGTATAAATCCTTTTTTCAAAAACTGAATTTTAATGAAAAACTTTAGCTGAAACACTTGTTTAAAACCTTCCCTGATGAAGTCATTTGCCATTTTTCAGTCTGTGATGTTGTGGGTTCTTGTTTTTGATGAATCTCCTCCCAGTTAGATTGGATGCATTGCTCTGTAAATTGTTTTTATAGATTCTGAATTCAGTCTCCATCATGATCTCCACCATCATTCCATTCACTCCTGACCTTCTGATTCTTACTGCTGATGAGAAGTTTGCAGTTGAAGTTTGTGGATAGTGAGACCTTCACCCCTGCCCTGAGGAGGTTTTTCAGATGATTATGATGACTGCTCATGGTTACTTTGGCTCATCTGATTGATGTCTGTTTATTAATACACCAGTTGTTTCTTTCTGCTTCAGGACATTGCACATTGTTATAATTGTTATACCTGACTCATTTGCAATGGCTTTAAACTAATTTCCCTATTCTTTAGCTACCATGACTTGCTTTTCGCACATAAACAGTTCTCTGGCATTCACATTTTCTCCGTTGTCTTTCGGCTGTTCCCTTTCGTCGGATGCCCTTCCTGACACAACCCTCTGCATTTATCCAGACTTGGAACTGGAACAAGAAGACACTGGATTGCGCCTCCCAAGTGGTTGAATTTTTCTGGCATTCATATTGATTTTTGCAATCATCACATGGGAAACCCAGGGCACAACCAACAGTAGCCATTTAGTACTACTAATTAATCGAACAATTCGTCTAACAGGGTACACCTGGGCAAAAAGAAATACTTGTCAGTCACATGTTCCAAATGTACATGAATTGAAAAATCGGGGGGTGTAAAACAACATGTGCCATTTTTCTAAGTTGTTCAACACATCAGGATGTAAATATTAGGATCTGAGCCTGAGTTTATAGCAGATTTAAAAAAAAAGACCTTGCCTTGCTTTTAGCCAGTACTTTTGGAGGAGCAACTTACATCAATAACTAGAAGTGCGTAGGACTCCTAATAAGAAACAAAATCCGTTATACAAGAAATTTATATTTAAAACATTAGAGATGCCTTAAAAATGAACAGAAAATTTAACATTTAATTTAAATTATTCCTTTAGGACCAACCTTTGTCATAGACGTGTAGCTGTAGTGCCCTGCATGTCCAGCTCGAGTGTTTGAATCCCCTGGACTCATGATTCTATACATAAACCAATAAATTATCCATAAATTTCAGGGAGTTGTTTCTTCACATTGTGTCCCTCAAGTTCTCACTCACTCATTCATCTTCTATGGCGCTTTTATCCTGTATTCAGGGTCGCAGGGACCTGGAGCCTGTCCCAGGAGGCTTAGGGCACAAGGCAGGGTAGACCCTGGACAGGGTGCTAATCCATCGCAGGGCACACACACATACACACACTCATTCACACACTTCAGGCAATTTGGGAACGCTAGTTAGCCTAATCGGCATGTCTTTGGACTGTGGGAGGAAACCCACCAAGCACAGGGAGAACATGGAAACTCCATGCACACAGAGACAGGAATCGAACCCGAACCCTGGAGGTGCAAGGCGATGATGCTAACCACTACACCACTGTGCCACCCATTCATGTTCTCTGTTTTAAAAAACATGCAAATCAATCCCTGTTATCCGTTATCACCCAGATGCGGATGGGTTCCCTGTTGAGTCTGGTTCCTCTCAAGGTTTCTTCCTATTACTCAGGGAGTTTTTCCCTCAGTACCGTCGCCCTCGGCTCGTTCATCAGGGACCATCTGATCATTCTGATTCTTACACATTCACATTTCATACACATTCCGTAATTTTCTTTTGATTTTGTAAAACTTCTTTACAACAATGACAATTGGTAAAAGCACTATACAAAAAAATTCAATTTAATATAATATAAAGATGCAGTAAGTGACTCCCTTATGAAGAAACAGTAATTCCACATCTGGACAGAGGCGAAAGGCAAAACAAATGAATGGATTTGTTGTAGTTGTCAACTTGAGGGGCTCATAGATGGATGCCAAAACTTTCTGAAGCACATAAGAGAGGCTGGCTCGTCCAACAGGCTGTACAGGCGGTTGCCTGGGGCCCCGCGCACATTATTAAAAGAATTCCCTTCATAAACATATCGTTGTACACAGGGACCTGTTAAACATGAAAAAAATGACCCGCCATATTAAATTAAAAGGAAAGCTTTGTATAATTAATACATGACAAATTGCTAAAAACAATAATAAATACAAAACAACAGTATAAACAAAAGCATAAAAGATTTTAAACATACACAAAAGCACCACATACTAATTTGCATCACGATATACTGAGAGAACTGGAGTGCCGTAATGATGATAGTAGTCGTGCACAAAGATTCCACGATATCTCTTCAACTTGCTCACGTTTGATAGAAAGTCAAAAATGTCTTAAAAATGTCCCATTTTAGATCTGCACTCCCCATTTACTAATGTTTCATAACTTATTAGGAAGTTGCATGACAGAAAAGGTGCTGTCAAAAATAAAGTTCCCAGTATTTTAATCTTTATGGTAATATGGATTTACCTGGTGTATTTTGCCTCTTACAACCCCGTCTGTCTCATTTTACACAGTGCATTTTTTAATCTATGCGATGCACATTGTTCATTTTTTTTTATTTAGAATAACATGGCAAACAAACGATATCTTTCTGGAGCTGAAAAAAGGAAGAGGAGAAAAGCAGAGGAAGAAAAGCAAAAGCTCAAACTAAACGCATGTTCTGCTATATATTATACATGATTTATATGATATATAATACTAATACTATTCATTTATATTTATAATCATTCTTTACTTGCAAACTTGTTTAAATGTTTTTACACCATGTTTTACATGTTGAATATTTTGTGTAAATGCACATTTATACACTTAAATACTGTCATTTTATGTGCTTACACCTAACTTGTGAAATTGCTATGACAGTTATTTACACCAGTTTTCATTCTCTCACCCAGGGCCTCACGACCCCACCAACTGGCACCGACTGACGTGTCCCTCTCTATGTAAGCAATAATTCAACTGGCCTTGACCAAACCATTTAGAGGTCAGGCATGAGAGGTCCTTTAGTCCATTGCATCAGCTCCACTCCTGGCTTGGAGGACCATGAGTCAAATCAGACTCCAGTACCTGACTGTGATGTCAGTTAAGAAGGATGTGCTTGACACAGCTGAAAAAAGTGACTGATAGATTTGATGCCCTTAAGAGTGGGGTAACACAGTTTAACTCTCACAAAGTAGAAGAAGAGCTAAAAGAGAAGAGTTGTGCTAGATAGCTCACATGCACGATAGCTACCGAGCCATAGACAAGTGCTGATGTTCATTGTGACTTTGTCTATTTGGTCCAACCAACAAACTGCTCAGATAAAGCATGGCTTAAACAGCTGCTTAAAATTTAGTGTAATAGGTGTAATTTATTTGTTTTAACAACAGGCTCTTACCCTTCAAGTTTGCTGTCAGATTTAAAAATATGGCAAATAATCATTATTATGTAATAATGAATTATAAAGAATTAAAAAGTAAAAAATGTATTAAAATTCTATTACAAAATTAAATAACTTACCAAATAATGACACATATCTGTTCATAACATCACTTTTACTAAACATTTAGATTTTACACGCCCTCACCTCGGGCTGCTGTGGGTATGTTTGCTCTAATGATCCATGTTTTCTTGTAACATCGCTTCACATTCCTGCATTAATTAGCACCACGGTTTAGGAACATGAGACAAACTGGTTTTAAACATCTCGCAGAAAGAATAAACATACACTGATCTCTCCATTCATCTTTGAAGGTTCAGTTTCCATAGTCTACTTTACTTCTGTTTGTTTGTGTGTTTTTTTGATAATTGTGGCGGCTTGTAGGGGAATTACGGTCGTTATACTCCGTATACCTTTGTAAACATGGTAAACAATCACTTTGATTTGCTCTGTTCAGTGACTCATATAGCCACGCCCACCACGAGGAAAAAAGTGCTATATTCGTCCAATAAGGAGCCAGATTTTGTGACGTAATTTGGCACATAACTGCTCATGATGTCTCTTCTACTCAGCGTTTAGATGTCATTCATGGTGCAGGTTTAATGTCATTGGCAAAGTTTCATAAAATTCTGTTCAGCCAATGTTACTGTGACGAAATCTAGCTGGTTTTACATGCTTCTGTTGATCGAATTTAACACTGCATATAAAATATACATACATATGTATAATATATAAATACATATATATTTATTTAAAATATATTTTAAAAACCAATGTCCTTAAATTCAAAATCTCACACCTGCTCAAGTGTAAACGAGTGTATTAGCATAGATGCTAATGATATTTATCCTGATGTTAGCTTCACTGTCACTAGCACGCACTTACACACTCGCCTACAGTTTACATAAACACTTTCACTCAGTATCGGTAACGTCATGATGTGCACACGTGGTTTATTCCTCTAACATGAGGATGAGTGTCAATGCACTGTTAGGACATGTCTGTACTCGCTCTGTGTGTGATGTCATTTACTCTACATGTCTGTCACTGCCAAGGAGTGTGTCTCTGCTGAACCACACACACACACACACACACTTTCTCTTTCTGTTTAATCAATTGTCTGTACAAGTGTGAACAAAAAGCAGGAACCCCTGAAGGATCAAACTGTTGAAAGAAGTCAGTGCTGACACAACACGACACTACAGCCCACCGCCCAGAGGGAAAAAGAGCCCATGGGCTCCGAACCAGCCTCCGAACGCCGAAGATCCCAATCTGATCAACCCACAGGAGATGCACCCGATTCTCCCCAGCCAGCAGTCCACAGCACCCAAGGATCCGCTGGCAATGTCCTGGTGCCAGACACCACAGCACCCCCCCCAGGGGACCTGATTTTGGTGTTTTCTTTACAGTTTTATCATCTATTTTCACATTTTTTTAAGTCTGCAAAGCTGCGTCGTGACAATACCCATTGTTAAAAGCGCTATATAAATAAAATTGAATTGAATTGAATTCAACTCTCTAATCAGCCAATCACATGGCAGCAGCTCAGTGTATTTAGGCTCGTAGCCCAGAATTCAGGGTGAACTGCTGAAGTTCAAACTGAGCATCAGAATGAAGCTGATTTAAGTGATGTGAATGAATGAAAGCAGTTGGTCAAACTTGTCTCTATAGAGTTTTTATCCAGTGATCTGCTGTCAGTAGTGATGGGGAGATGAAGCCTGGTGTAGGTGTCGAGGCTCCCAGCCCACAGTTTCACCAAAAACCTCATTTTATTATATAAGAAGTAAAGTTAATTATGAAATGCAAAAAAGAAGGTTTAGTTCTCCTGAATCGTTATTTATAGATTTAAAAAAAAAATCCCCTTTATAATGACTCACAGCAGAGCGACTACACTAAAGATACTACAGATACACCCAGAGGGCAGAACGAGTCAGTCACGTGGTTCGATAGTTTCGATATTGGTCACGTGACTCTCACGATGACTTTAATTGGACCGGCCTCTGCACTGCTTCAGTGACACGAACCTGGGTTTCGGAGTGACAGTGAAGTGACAGCAGGAGTGACAGTGTGGAGACTGAGCAGAGCTGAGTGGAGCTGAGTGGAGCTGTAGGGATTCTGATAAAGGTAAGATAAACACTGCTTAGAGTGATGAGTGTGTAGTGTTCTAACTGTGTGTGTGTGTGTGTTCAGTGCAGTGGTATGTTCTCCAATAGAGCCCAGGGTTCCCCAGTCTGTTTGAGTTATATATTAACACTCGGTTGTGTTTCAGTAATAAACTCCTCTCTCACTGCAGCTCTGTGTTGTACAGCGTGTTAATCACATGTCGTGTGTGTGTGTGTGTGTGCTGAAATTCCGAGTGTGTAACTGGTCCTGTTCAAACACAGACAATAAGAAGTAGTGGTGTTTATAACTCACGTGTTTAATACACACAGCCTTCTGAATATCTTTATATAAATGTTTTTTATAATCATATATATTTTATGTTAAATCATACCTGTAATTAGAGCTAAAATTGAATCATACAACCTCTTTTTTGGGGTTAATAAAGTGTAAACTTTCACTAGTCTTTATGTTCTGATTATTCTAGCAAAATATGAGGGATTGGTGAAGTACAATTTGAAGACCTAAATGATTTTTATAAAATAAATAGTGGTAAAATGAATATACATATATTTTTTTAACTATTTTGTAAGCCATGCGCAACTTACATGCTAAATAAAATCAAAGAGTTGCCTGTTTTTTTAACTGTGTATATGGACATAATGTCTTTAGCGATATAACACGACACAACATCAGTTCTATCTTTCCCTCAAGGCTCCTCTTATCATATGGGATACAGTGGGGAAATGTGGTCGCTGTTTTCACTTAGCTTTTAGCTGGTGTTTTCGCGCTGCCGCTTGTCTTGTTTACCTCGCAGAGCCAAACATGACTCTGATTCATCAAAGTGTTTCTGTTTGAGGTGCTCGAGTAAATTAGTCGTGCTGCTTGCTTTAGTTGGCACAAACTTCGGACAAATTTTACAGCAGTCTTTGGCGTGTTCAATGTGTAAAGTTGCAAACACAAACAATTTCCATACGATCAAAGAAACCGCACCTCTGTTGGAAACAAGCTCTTTGGTTTCATCAGAGCGCGCTGCCATGTTGTATCTCGTATTTCCCACGTTTGAGTCACAGAGGTGGGCGTCGGAGAACTACGGAAGTTCACGCTGCCGTACCCAATTTATGGTTTATGTCGACGTTGAAAAATGAAAATCGATTTTACAGTTTGATAAACATATATGCGATGATGATACATGGAACGTGGAAAGGACTCTGCACATGGAGACAGGGAGAGCTAGTCTGATGGAGGAAGGAATATGATGTGCAAGATGGTGATTGGACCTACTGGACATGGTCTTGAGTGGCAGATTGCGATTGGAGAGCATGACTCTTTAGACAACACAGTACTTTGGGGCGGCAGAATGATGACGGTTGGCCTCGCGCTGGAACGGGCTCACAGTGCGTATCAGCTGAGCACGGGCCTGTTGCCATGTGTTTCTGCAGCAGCAGATGAACACTTGGGCTGAAGGGACAGCAGTTCCTTCTGGATGGGGAATAACGGTGGTTGGTAACCTAGACAGCATTGTACCCACGACATACCGGTGGCAGGAGTGAATTATATGCATATTCCATCCAGAGGAGCAAGTGGCTCCAAAAAGCTTTGTCTTTCAAGGTCATACATGTGAGGGATTTTTTCAGCTCCTGATCGATGTGTTGGGTCTGACCATTGCTCTGGGGCTGAAAACCAGATGAAAGGCTAGGTGTTGCACCAATGAGGCTGCAAAAGACCAGATTTGTGAAGAGAACTGGTTACCCTGTCTGAGACTGTCTACAAGGAGCCTGTGGAGACGAAAGATGTGGTTTGTGATGAGTTCAGTGGTTTCTTTGGCAGAAGTAAGCTTGGGTAATGGGATGAAGTGATCAGATTTGGAAAAATGGTCAATAACGGTTAATATGCAAAAGTGTTATTATTGGAGGAAGGTAATCCAGTGACAAAATCAAGAGCAATATGGAACTGGGGCAGTGGGGAATGGGGAGGGGTTTGAGTATGGTTGGGAGTCTTGTTTCTGGTGCAGATATCTCATAAAGACACCAAGTTCTTGATATCCTCCGTGATGGAAGGCCAATAGAAACATTGCTGTAGAAGGAAGAAAGTGTGAATAGCCCCTGGGTGGCACTCTAACCTTGAGCTGTGGCCACAATCTAGTACTAGAGGATGGATTACGACTGAGACGAAGAGCAGTCCGGGACGGATGTTCCTAGGACCCGGCTCACATTCAAGTGACTGCAAGACCTTGTTCTCCACTTCCAGTTGAGTGGTGGCCACGAGACATTAGAGTGGTAGGATGGTTTCTGAAGTGAGCATGTCCAAAGGGGTGGAGAATTGTTATGAGAGACCGTCAGGTTTGACGTTCTTGGAGCCTGGGGGGTAAGACAATGTGAAATTTAATATGGAGAAAAATAGTGACCAGCGTGCCTGCCATGAATTAAGTCTTTGGCCGACTTGAGATATTCCAGGTTTCTATGGTCTGTCCATATGAGAAATGGGTGTCTAGCTCCCACTAGCCAGTGTTTCCATTCCTCTAAGGCAAGCTTAACTGCTAAAAGTTCATGATCCCCAATGTTGTAGATGCACCCTAATCTTAACCCATCATTTATGAGGACCTGGAACACTGCCAGGGCATTGGTTAAGCGACCACCAGATATTTGTAATGGTCGGTGGTGATGTTAAAGGCCGTTTTCAATTCATCACCATCTCTGATCCTGACTAGATGGTATGCGTTCCTGAGGTCATTTGCTGAACACCTGCTTGAGGTCATGGTATTCGACCGAGACCTTGGAAAGACTAGGGATCTCGTCTTGTGAGGCGGTTAGTTTGTTCTTGAGGGAGGCAGAACAGAGACAGGAAGACAGGCAGGTGGGGCACCATTAGAGAACGCTCTTCTTTCCCAATCAATCTGAGAATTGTGCATCTTGAGCCATGGGAGACACAGAACAACTGGTGCGTGAGTGCTTTTAATGATTGGGAGGGAGATAGTTTCAGCATGGTTTCCAGAGAGTTGTAGTGTAAGTGGGGCTGAGTGGTGGGTGATTGGAGGGAGTTTGCTGCCATCTAGTGCCTGGACGTGAAAAGGTTGCCTGAGTGGGTGAGACGGAATCTTGAGACGGTTGATTGTGAAGGCTGCTATTAGGTTTCTGCTCCAGAATCTACGAGGGTGTTCATGACATGAGACTGATTATCATAAGTCAAGGTCACCGGAAACAATGGTTGAAGATCTGGGAGAGGGTTGAGTATGGGCCCCCCTATACTTCCAGAATTACCTGGGAGCCCGGGCTTTTAATGGGCAGGCTCGTACCAGTTGACCTGCTTGACCACAGTAGAAACAGGAGCCCTCATCGCAACAGGTCATGGCATTGCTGATGCTTCTTTAGAGAGATGCGTGGGCGGTCAATTTACATGGGTTCGTGCGGTGTTTCAAAGGAATGCAGGATGAAAGGTTGAAAAAGGAGGTTGGGATTTAGAACACCTGCCTCAATTTGTTGGTGAGTGTCTCATAGGTGGTCCAGCAGGGGACCTGGGTGTCCCTGTCATAAACAGAAAGTAAGGTGTAATTCTACTGTAGATGGTACACTGTCATTCAGATTTCGTTTAAAGCCTCTTGCTAGAACTGATAAAAGCTTTTCCGCACTTTTCCGAATCTGAAATCATCACCAAGTATTAGACCTGTGTCTTGTTTACTCTGACTAAAATCAGCCTCGATTTCTGAGATCTGCAGGGAAGGAAAGAGTAACGCTACAAGATACAGAGACGTTCTATACAACAGTCTGATTAAACATTGTGGGAAGAGTTTGGGGAAAAACCACATGTAGGTTTGGTGGCCTGGGTGCACATACTTTTGGCTGCATAGTGTAACATTCCTCTGTGTTTCCACAGGCATGAAGAGCTTCAGCATCCGTGTGTTTCTGGTGCTGGTTTTAAAAGGTGTGTTTTTCTTTCTCACTGGTGTTAGTACTAGAACACACACACACACACGCACACACACACACACACACACACACACACAGGCATTCATTCTGTGTTTTTACTCTGTTTTCCTGCAGCAGTTTCCTCTGTGTCAGCTGGTTATACGATGGCCAAGCTGAACCAGTCCGTTACACTCCTCTGTACTGGGAGATGTTCTGGAGTGATGAAATGGATCCAGCCCCGGATTAAAGGCGTGTGTGTGGCTGGGTGTGATCAGACATTCTGCTGGTCAGAGGTGGGCTATGAACTCTCTCATGATCATTACGTGAAGGGGAACCTGTCTCTCACCATCACTGCAGCTGAGTACAGTAAGAGAACCTGGTACACGTGTCAGTGTGATGGCAGAGACGTCTGTGTTGTGATTCTCCGCATCGAGCGTAAGTGTCCACACTTTGTCTCTCCTTTATCCTTAGGAATTATGATGTCAAAAAATTTTAAAATTACAGTGGATATAGAAAATAATCACTCCCTTTAAAATAATCACATTCTGTTGCATTGCAGTCTGAAATAAAGACAGACACGGTTTTTGTTTTATCCAATTGTATTTATTTAGTGCAGATTTTAACATCCAATTGAAAGAAATAACACCAACATGTCAGAAAAAAATAACACAGAGACAGATATGGGGGGGGGGGGAGAAAACCTTCCCGTCCCCGAATAAAAAAAAAAAAATAATAATAATAATACAGATTCACTGATTTGGAAAAGGATCACCCCCTCCTAAAAATGATGTAACTCATAAGTTGAAGCTGATCACCTCCTCAATCGCACACAAAGCCATTTGACTTTGAATTGTGATCAGCTGTGGTCATTTTGATCAGCATGAAAAGCTGGAGCATTTCAGTCCCTGGTAGTGCAAATGAAGCAACCGGTCATCTATGGGTGGCAAAGCACTGTCCAAAGATCTCTAGGGTAAAGTTACGCACAGTCAGGAGATGGATTCTTTTTTTTAAAGATCCTAGAAGCACAGTGAAGTCTATTATTAAGAAGTGGAAGGTATTCGGTACAACACGGACTCTCCCTGGATCAGGACAACAATATTACAAATGTTCCACAAATGTGGCTTGTGTGGGAGTGTTGCAAGAAAAAAAGTCACTTTTCAAGAAAGGCTACATGCATGTGTCACGTCCTCCATATGTCTGGAGGAAATCCAATACACTCCCCATCCAAATAACACCATTCCTACAGTAAAGCATGGAAGAGGTAATAAAAAAGTGTTTTTTTCCCTCAGCTCTTGAGGTCACCAGACAGATGAAGCATGGAGAAGCTCTTCATCTGGACCTGCCCATCACAGAGAACGTTGAGGTGACCTTTAAGCAGTCAGCTGATGATGGCTCTGTCGGAGTGTGTACAGTCGATGGGCGTAAACTTGAGTGTGACTCAGGATATAAGAACAGAGCATCGCTGAAGTCGTCTCTGACACTGAGTGAAGTGAAGGACTCTGACTGTGGTGTGTACACTGTGCAGGACACTGAGAATAAAGAGGTCATCGCTTCCTATACTGTCACAGGTGAGACTGTTTAATCCTACTGTAGCTCATAGTTCCTACATAAAACCTGGTTTTGGGTTGCCAGTACACTCTGGGTGGGAAGTACACACTGATACCTTACTGAGGTTATAACACATCCTGCACTGTGGAAGTAGAGATGTCTCTG
Organism: Clarias laeviceps; assembly: GCA_030014305.1. NCBI lineage: Eukaryota > Metazoa > Chordata > Actinopteri > Siluriformes > Clariidae > Clarias > Clarias laeviceps. The sequence goes on from JAQMYJ010000004.1 coordinate 23,661,412, forward strand.
TGCCCTGGTGTACGATCATACAGTTACCTCGGATGACTTTCCTAACGTGTCCCTGGAATCTGACTTAGGAATGGGACCCTGCATATCTACAGTCTCCAGTTGTCCTGTGATCATGTTACCTGCATTGCCACGCCCCTACAGCAAGCACTCATAAAGATAAAACTAGTGTGTATTAAATTTAGGTGTGTGTAGTGCATGTGAAGTATTGATTTCTTGTCACATGGTGGTGAAGGAGGTAATATTTTCTCTATTTTTTTATCATAATATGTCTTGAACGCATAGTTTGATTGTTTTTAGGATTCATGTGGAATTATCTTCATAACCAGCATATAAATCTGCAATGACATTTTATACAAATACATTTCACTATGGAGTCGGTCCCCCTTTTGCAGCATCCCACTCATCTTGGAAGGCTGTCCACGAGATTTTGGAGTGCTTCTGTGGGAATTCATGTCCATTCATTCTGTAGAGCGTTTGAGGTCAGGCCAGGACCTGTGGATGGCTGGAGGAGGACGGGACCTCTGGATGGGAGGGAGGGCTTTGGGCGGAGGAGGACGGGTCCTGCAGGCGGGAGGGCGGGCTACGGGTGGAGGCGGAAGGGATCTGCAGGCAGTCGGAGGAGGGCAGGACCTGTGGGCGGGAGAGCGAGTGGCCGGAGTAGGACGGGACCTGCGGGCGCGCGAACAGAGGAGGACAGGACCTGCTGGCGGGAGGGCAGGCAATCAGAGGTGGACAGACTTGCATGCGTTTGGGGGAGGACAGAACTTGTGGATGGGCGGGCATTTGGAGGAGGATGGGGGCTTGTGGGCGGTCAGTGCTTGAGTTGTCCTCAACAACAGTAACAAAATTATTAAAATGGAGTTAAATACAACATCGCACTGATAGTGGTGATGTTTCTGGTCATAGCTGTGCTGATGGGAGTGATCGTTCATCAGACACACACCATCTCACTCTAATGGAGACGGCAAGTTCATTACTGTTCCTCCTTAAACATGTAAACAAAACAAAAATACTTGTTCTATTGAAGTAGTTGAGTTTTCTGCTGAGGAAGACTGCAGAGGCTTTTTTTTTAATGATTTCAATCATTAAGGGAAAAAGTCCATAGGAAAGCCGCCAGGGTTCTCACTACATCAAGAAAATATGATCATATAACCCCAATATTATCATCCCTTCACCGGCTACCTGTTCAGTTTAGAATTAATTACAAAATAGCATTACTTATGTACAAGGCTCACATTTACATTTACATTTAGGCATTTGGCAGACGCTCTTATCCAGAGCGACTTACAAAAAGTGCTTTAAAGTTTAC
>JAQMYJ010000004.1:23737543-23748466 GCA_030014305.1 Clarias laeviceps
CACTCACACACACGCACACACACACTCACACACACGCACACTCTCACACTCACACACACACTCACACACACACTCTCACTCAACCACACACTCTCTCACACACTCACACACTCTCTCACACACTCACACACACTCACTCTCTCACACACTCACTCTCTCACACACTCTCACACACTCTCTCACACTCACACTCTCACACACTCTCACACACTCACTCTCTCACACACTCACACACTCTCACACACACACAAGCACACTCACTCAAACACACTCACACAGTCACACACTCAAACACACACTCAAACACACACACACACACACACACACACACTCTCTCACACACTCTCACACACTCACTCACAGACTCAAACACTCAAACACACACACACACACACTCTCTCACACACTCACACACTCTCACACTCTCTCTCACACACACACACACACACACACACACACACGGCGATGCTCCTTTACCGTCTCTCAGTTTATTCAGTGATGATTCATACTGTATAACACACACACACACACACACACGTCCTCACACACACACACACGTCCTCACGCTTGTCCTCTCACACTAATCAGATTGTTGATTTGATTAGATTTTATTATAATCAGACTCTAATCTGTGATTCTGCTGTTTTCCTCTCGATCAGATTAATCTGTACTTGAAAATGGAAAAGAAACCAAACAAGAAAGAAGAGCTGACAATCGTCAACAATGTTCTTAAGCTGGCCACCAAACTGCTGAAGGTGCTGCTCTTTATGTCCTCTGCTGTCTTTCACTTCCTGTCTCTCACTTCCTGTTTCAGGCTTCACTGATTTCGTGCTGTTTATTTTTTATTTTTTTTGACGATCCCTAAAGACGGCGCTTTTCCCTTTAATCTCCTGCTGCGACATAAACATTAATGTTCATACTAAAAATCTTTTCCAGACACTCAGCACACACATTCTCTGAGGAACCATCAGAAGAACTTCCAGTACAATGTTCACCACTCATTTATGTGTAACTTTCTGTTCAGAGACGGTGGAGAATTCCTGTTTTCAGGTGTATCCGGGTCACTCCAAGACAAAAACGTGTTGTGTGGATAATCGAGTGGGACATTCTCACACACTCACACACACACACACACACACACACACACACACACACACACACAAATAAAATAAATGTTGATGTATTTTCAGAGACGAGACTTTGTTGTACAGTCTGATCTGCTGGAGACGTCTGAAGAGCTCTTTCCAGTTTATTAGACAAATACAAACATTAGATTTTAAATTACTATTATAATATCTGAGATTTTATGAAATAAAACATATAATTTGATTAACATTAATAATCGACATGCACTAATTGGCAAAAGTATTGGACCTCCTGCCTTCACATGCATACGAACTTGAGTAACATCCAATTCTTAGTCCATAGGGTTTAATATGACGTCGGCCCCAGAAACATGTGTGTGAGGTCAAAGATTCACCCCTAAACCTTGTGGAACACCTTCCCAGAGGAGTTATAGCCACAAAGGGGGCGGGGCCAACATCATATTAAAAACCCTATGGAATAAGAAGTGGATGTTACTCAAGTTCGTATGCATGTGAAGGCAGGTGAGCCAATACTTTTGGCAATACAGTGTAATTTAAAAACTCTCCAGTTAGCAGTGGAACGACCCAGTTCACCCGAACGTTAGCGCTGTATGACGCTACGCTGTATGGCCCCTCCCTCTGGTCGACTCGTTAGCGATCCGTTGTCTGAGGTTAAATGTGTCGTTATACCAATAAAATGAGAGTGAATTCTCTCTTCATCAGGAACTGGACACTCCGTTCAGGCTGTACGGCCTCACCATGAACCCTCTCCTGTACAGCATCACGCAGGTGGTGATCCTGTCTGCAGTGTCAGGGGTCATCAGCGACCTGCTGGGCTTCAACGTGAAAGTGAGTGTGGCATGTCGAGGGCAAGATCTCACAACAACCTCTAACTAACATACAACAAGAATCACAATAAAACATTACCGCATTATTAGTGCTCATGGAGTGTAACTGTCCTGGTCCTGAGTGATGCAACAGAAAGACGTTGACTCTGTCGCTGGGGGACGATGAGAGCAAACTCGACTTGGCAGGAGAGAGAAGAAGGCAGATTTATCTGGGCTCTCTGGGTGGAGGGCTGGGGGACACTGGGGAGTCTTTGGGTGGAAGGACATTGTCGTCTCTTAGTGAGATTAGGTGGTTTCTGGATGGAGAGACGGTATTGTTTTAGAGGAAGATGTAGAGACGGCATTCAGTCCTCTGGATCAGGGGATGGTGCTGTCTTGGAGGGACACTAGGTTGTCTCTAAGTGGGGGGGACAGTCTTATTTAAGAGCAGCACTAGGCTTCCTTAGGGTGGAGGAACTGTGTTGTCTCTGAGGCATTTTGGGGGGGTATAGGGGGGGCATTTTGGCCCCCTGTGAGGGATGGTGTTGTCCCTTGACCCTTGGCGTTCTCTCACGGGGACACTAGGTTTTCTGTAGACCTTTTCTCTGTAGTGATGTACTGTAGGTTGGGGGGACAGGGATGTCAGGTAGCTACTTGGGGAACAGCATTGTCTCAGAGGGACACTAGGTGGCTTCTGGGTGGGGGCCAGCGTCCTCTTAGAGGGACACCAAGTGTCCTATGTGGTGGGGGATGGTGTTGTCTCACAGGGACACTAGACAAGTTCTGGGTAGGTGGGGGGGCGTTTTCTCAAAGGGACCTCTAGGTGAAGGGTTGGCAATGTTTCGGAGGGACACTTGTTTTGTCTGTAGTTTTCTCTGGAGAGGGGGACGGGGGGTTGGGGGGGGACAGTGTCTTGGAGGAAAAATGGACAGCATCTGGGTGGAGGGACGGGAGCAGCTTTAGGCTTCCTCAAGGTGGGAAGAAGCATCGTCTTTGAAGGACAGTCCCTCGGGGTTGGAGGGCAGTGTTTGGACAGAGAGATGGTGTTTTCTCGGAGGGACACTGGGTGTCCTCAGGACGCAGGGACGGGTTCTATCAAGACATTCATGATATTTTGTAGTTTACAAACGATCTCTTTTTGTAATTACCTGCATCTAAATGTTATTGTTAATGTTACTGTTAATCATCTATTCTCTGTGTGTGTGTGTGTGTGTGTGTGTGTGTGTGTCCAGCTTTGGAAGATCAAGTCATGACGTTGACCTGCCCCTCCCCCCTCCCCCAGACGCAGTGCTCAGACTGACCGGCCCCTGCACAGAGCTCCTCCCTCTCTGGGACTGATGATGAACTCGTCTCCGTCTCTGTCTCCGTCTCCGTCTCTGAGACATCAGAGCTCTGGCACTGCAGGGGGGCGAATACTTTTATCATACTGTCATGTAGCTGCTATTGGAATGTCAATGTTACAGTATCAATGCTTCCTTAGGAATATATATATATATACACGTGTGTGTGTGTGTGTGTGTGTGTGTGTGTGTGTGTGTAAGCATGTGAGGCACGAAGCTATTTATTGTAAGGAGAATCATGAGTGTGTGAGGAGCTCAGCAGGTCAAGAGGTCAACGCTGCAGGTCAGAGGTCACTATTGCGTTAGGTCACAGGTCGGCCGCTCCCACACACTGACTGCAGGGAGGTGAAGCTGAGTGTGTGTGTGTGTGTGTGTGTGTGAGAGAGTGGCGATGGTGCGACTCCTCAGTGCGTGTGTGTTACGCTGCACGTTGTTTTAATAACGTGTGAAGAAACACGAGGCTCTTTTTCACGTCGCTCCTTCGTTCCTGATCCGTTTCTCCAGCTTTGTTTAATCCTTTTATCGTCTCTTTCAATTTCAGCAATATGTCTAACAGACTTGGGTACATGACCTAAGGAAGTGTGTGTGTGTGTGTGTGTCAGAATCGCCTCAGAATTTGCACTTTAAAGCCTAGAAATCGTTACTCACGTCGGAGATGTTACTCCTTGAAGACGCTTTATTTCTGTTTTTATATTTCTGCATCGGAGCGTCGCTGAAGACGACCTTGTGCTTTTACTCTGGGTATAAATACTTCTGCTCCTTCTTTAGTCATGGTTTCATCACAGAATACTTTCTGAAGGCCAGTGGATGTCAGTTCCTTTGTCCTCGTTTCCTGTATTATGCTGTTCCTGTTCCTTTTGTTGGGGGCGTCATTACTTATGGTGCACAGTGATTGTAAAGGTAACGTCCTCTTTACAGTTAACACTATGAAGGAGAACGAAATCAAATGGGGGAAAAATATAGAAATACAGAAACCATGGCATGTATTTTTCAGAGTTTTAGTCTTTCTTTGTTTGTTTTCTCAAGCTGGTCAATTTGTATGTTTTTATATGAAAATATTTATAAGACGTGTGTGTGTGTGTGTGTGTGTGTGAGAAGTTACTCTGGAAGTATTTAGGTACAGGTAGAGGATAAGTGTTGTTTGATTGAACTGCTTTTATCACATTAAAACTCTGGGAGAGAAACACGGCCTTCTGTCGGTCCTCATTTCTCACATCAACACCTCGATTAGTGTCTTAAAATAAAATAATTATATTTAAAAATGCAGGTGAGTGTGTAAGGAAGGTGCTGCTCCTCACCACCAGGGGGCGACACAGTGCTAAGAAATGATACAGTGTGTTAAAATCTTATATAAAATTTAGTTTACTCGCAAAATGTACTTAAACTGACGTGTTATACAAAAATAATATTTTAGTCATGTGGAGACACTTGGATCTCGTGTGTGTGTGTGTGTGTGTGTGTGTGTGGCTTCGATGTGTTGTGTGTTCATCATGTCTTCAGCCGACCTCAGCAGTTCCTGTTGCCCTTCGTCAGCTCGACCCAGGCTGGTCATTCTCCTAATTCCTAATGTACCTAATATATCGGCCAGTGAGCGTATAGTGTGTTTTTCTTACTTTTGTGTGTCTGTGAACATAATTAAGTGCATTTAACTCCCTGAACTCCAAACTACATCTATAGTTCCTACAATATCAATCGATCAGTCACACACACGATTAATAATAATAGTATTTAATGCCTCAAATCATTAGACAGACATTCTTAAAGACAGAAGACATAAGAAGGAAGACTTTCTGCGTCACATGATTCATTACATTCTCGAACCCACAACCAGCGCATTAATCACCGCCAACCAACAATTAAATAAATAAATACAATTAAATAGTAATTAAAATATATTAATTTGTTATGTTTTCTGTTACAAAAATTTATATTTTGTTATTCTAAACATTTTTAATACATTCATAAAATTTGGAGGAAAAACAGATCCCGACAGATCCAACCCTCGATTGAAATATCTTTTTAAAAAAATGTTTAAAAAAATGATTTAGTATAAAATTACAACAAATGTGAAGGACAGAAATCTCCCACAGACCCTGTTGAAGTTGGGGGCCAGTCAGAGGGCCGGCGTGGCGCTCCTGCACTCCTACACCACACTCTCACTCTCCTGACTGAAATTAGACGATTGTGAGCTGTGGCAGCTGAAGTCTATGAAGATTCCTTCTGATTCCGAGTCCAAAGACTCCAGAAGCTGATCCGTGATGGTTTCTGGGCTCAGTGAGCCTCCGGTTGGCGAGGACACCTCCTGGGTAAGATCAGAAGCCGAGACTACGGACATTTTCTGAAATATTTCTGAAGAACATTGAATGAAACTCGAGGGATACGGGGACGGGAGTGGAGACGTGTCCTTCATCTGCGCTCTGCATCCCGTCGGAGCCGAGTCCGGTTCCGTGGACGGGTGAGAGGCTGAAAGCTGGGGCTCGCTGTTCGTCTCGGGACTGGACTTGGTGCTGGAAAAGGCCGGCTCCTCTTGGCACAGGGTCATCTGACACACGGAATGGCGTCGGATCCCTGAGCTGCCGGCCGATGCAGCCTCCACCTCGTACTCCTCCACGGGGGTCAGCATGGGCATGTTGTAGCTCTTGGAGCGCATGACAGGGTTCCTGGTAGTGGCGTCCGCGAGCGTGGGCCAGTGCCGCATCAATCGCTTCTCTGAGACAGAAGGAGAAGAAAGAAACCTGAAGTGGTGCAACTGGTTAATTCCATTACTGGGAATTTCCATCCTACATACATACAGTAATGTGCAAAAGTCTTAAGCCCCCATCATTTTCTTTTATCCTTTAAGGAACAGTTCTCCAGGCTTCCGGAAGACTCTCATGTTTAGTCCCAGTCCCTGTACTTGATCAGTTTCAGAGAAACGTTTTGTGTTTGTAGTAGATGATGACAGATGACCAGGCCGGTGATGCCGAGTGGTTGGAACAGACGAGAGGGGAAATGAGGTCGCTGCTGAGGTTGACTAAAACATCATTTAATATGAAGAGATGAGGAGAGTCAAGACTTTTGCACAGTACTTTACATTCACCCCCCACTGAACAAACTCGTAGAGTGGTTTAGGACACATGGTTTGTGGTTTCTAAGAAGTGTACTGATTGCAAATGTTGAGGTTTCTGTAAATAATGCGCAAATAAGCGCATTTATGCATTGTCTTAATTTTTAAACCAATTTGTGTAACATCACAAAGCAGCTTTACAGCATTAAAAAGGTAATGTACAGTGTCAGTCTGTCCCTGATGAACAAACCGAGTGTGATGGTGTTCAGGGGAAAACATGAGAAGAGGAAGTGACCTTGAGAGGAACCAGACTCAACAGGGAACTCACTCTCATGGATTCCCCTTCAAAACCACGTGACAGATAATTGAGAAAGTGTATTTTTCCCCATCAGGGTGAATGTTTAATGCCCTCAGGTTGTATTGCTCCTCACCCAGCACACAGGAGCACTGCGGCACACAGCCACCGTCGCTGTAGAGGCCGTGCGTGCCCAGGTACGGAGACACCACCTTCTGGATCAGAGACTCCAGCTTTAAGTAGTCGTCACTCGCTCCGCGAGACTCGTGCACGCCCTGGAACACACGGCACAGAATTCATATCGTCCTGAAGTGATTGGGGTGTTTTATATGTGGTTTAGATCTTTCCACAGACCATGACGGAGGCCCTGGTGCTCCGGTCTCTGAGCGAGCATGGCTTCATGTGTGTGGCGTAACACCCTGGAAACTACACCGAGTTCACAACAAGCTGGCAGAAACGGGTCTGGAGACACTTAAACTGCCTCACAGTTTGCCTGAAGACTTGTGAAACTACCACTTACATAAAAACCAAGAATAATAATAATAAATCACAAGGCACATCATCAGACGAGCTCCTACTGCATCATTTATAGTATATTCAGGGTTTATTAATCATACGTTGCTTTGGCTGCGCTCACGTTACAGTCCACATTGATGAGCTTTTGATCGGGTCAGATTTACAGGGTATTAAATTCAGTTTTATTTAAGGGGGGTGGGGCCAAGACTTTTGCACATGTTGCTAACGCTGCTATGAAATTCCGTGCTGACGGATGATGTCGCCCTCGACATGTGCAGAGATACAAAGTCTCATGAAATCCGATCTGTTTGTTCTCGTTCAACACATATGAGTCACACGGATCCGATCCGAAAAACATCAGATTCGTGCGTTCAGACGGCCCTAAAATATTATAAAATAATCGTAATCGAGTCCCTACAGGAATAAAATCCATTATAGAGCCACTGTTTTTTATAATGTTGTTCACTTTAAACTCTATTAAACACCAGTATAATGACAAGTAGATAATTACGCTTTGTTAAAAAACAATACATCTTGCAAATCAGAGACAATAGTGACACTCCAGTGGTATCTCACACACACACACACACACACACACACACACACAGAGCGCCCTAATGCACTGACTTGACTGGACGCTGCATCATGGGAAGCACAGAAGAACCACCAGTGGATCTGCGTGAGGGAGTTGAGATACAATATCTCTTTATATCATTTTCCAGTTCATCACGTGAAGATGCCACTCAGTTGAAACTCTGATGAAGAGGCGGCGAATAAGAGGTTCTGTTGATGCTGAACCACAGTCAGGGAGACCAAGGAAGATTTCACCTGCCAGAAGAATCGCGAAGAAAAACCCACAAAAATACAGGCTGGAAAAAAACTGGTGGTGTTTCAAAGAGCAAATGAGGCCGGCGTGCAGTCACACACTCGTCTATGAGACCCGATACTCAACTTTATGTTTGGAGAGAGTCAACAAGGCCGACAGTGAAAAGTGCACCGTCCTCACTGTGAAGCCTCGGACCTCTTGGTTTTGGGGCCGTGTGAGCTCCTGCACCACAGGGTGAGATGACTGTGAGATAAACGCAGCATGGTATCAGAAAACACTCAGACTTTTTTACATCCTACTGCATAAATGAAGCTGCTCATGGGACTCCTGTACGTTCCAACATGAAACTGATCCAAAGACCAAGTTGACCGTCCAGTGGCTACAGCAGATAAAGGAGAGGGTTCTGGAGCGACCATCACATCTCCTGACCTCAGGATCATTCAGACACTTTGGGGAGATCATACAAGACAACCAAAACATGTACAGGAACTAAAAGGTGTGAAAACTTTTGAACAGGTTTCTCATTTCCTCATTTTCTTTATTCTCATGTTGTTGATGATGGTGTAATTCTGTTACGCTTTACACATCAACTCGAGTCCTATAAGAAATAAAATACATTTGTTTTGCCGTCGCACTCATGTTTCCTTTAAAAAAATGCTACACACACACACACACACACAGAGTACTGTATATGTATGTGAATGAATATGAAGTTGTAAGATGTAGATCTTTTCCATCAATAAATGCATCTAATTTGCACTTAAAATAAATAGTTCTCATCTTTATAACCTGAATATATTCTTACAGCTGACAGAAACTGTGTGTAACTTCAGCGGGAGTTTATTGGGTCTCATCGTCTCATCTGTTGTGGTTTTCTTGCTGCAGCCGAGTTATTGTGCTGCTGTTGAGAGGATTGTAAGTAACAGCTTCCTGTATTTGCCCCCACGTGTTCTCCGATACATTACCATAACACACCTGCAGTATGAGCAACATCTGTGTGATGGAAGGAGGGACGCAAGCTTTGGGACGGGACAGAGCGTCCTCCAGCTTTACGCTCAGAGTTATAATGTTCCGAAAGTGCAGGAGAGCCAGCTGCCTCACTGTGGGCTCCTTCCCCTGTACACACACACACACACACACACACACACACATGCAGATGTGCACAACATATCTTTCTGATGATTATCTTTGCCGTGCGTGCAGTAGACACTGTCTGAGGGGACGCGGACGCAGACGTACCTGGACCGGGTAGAAAATGGCCTGCAGTGTGGAGAGAACGTTACAGAAGAAGAAATCCCAGGTTTCAGCCAGAGCATCAAGTAACTTCTGACCTGCACACAGAGAGAAAACACTAACAATTCTATAAAATTAACTCAGGACCCCTCGAAGGTAAATAACCTTTAACGTAGTGACGACTGGAAAACACTCGCAATCCCCTCCGTACGCAATAACAGAATTATTAGACTTGTGTCAGTTTAAATCTTCTAAAGGTTAAAGGAAGCTGATAGAAACCACAACAGTCAGAAAGAGAACATAGAAGAATTACGTTGCTTCCACACACACACACATTCACACATTCGCACACACACACACACACACACACACACACACACACACACGTTTAAATTAACTTTGTGACATGTGTATTAAACAGTGTCTGGGCAGTGTGTGTGTGGACAAAGTCTTCTTGGAAAAACGAAACATCACAGATTTGTGATTGAAGTCTTTTACCTTCATAGAAGTAGATTTTGTCCCTCAGTATCACCATCCCTTTGGTCAGGAGCTGGTTCTGTAAAAATAAATCACAATGACTTACAGTGAACTCCTGGTGCTCAGGTTTAGTACCAGTCCGTGTCCTCAACTTCACATTTATTTAAACATTTGGCAGGAAAAGTTTCACTCATCATTTCCTTCACATCTTCACCGATTGTTTACATTACATCGACCCTTTAATGCTCTCCTTAACCTTTTGGTAGAGAACATTATAAGTCACTGTAGTATTTAAAAAAAATAATCTGTTGAACTTCACCTGATTGAGCCATCTCTACCATTCGGTTGAAATATGTTGCACTAAATAAAAACCACTAGATGGCGCTTTGTCTGAGAGTGTTATGGATGCTTACGTGAATTGAAAGTTTAGCTTTTTTTATTAGTTTATATTTATTATTTTTATATTTATCCACACCGGGTGTTATTAACTGACCTGTTTAAAAGGGTAAACATTTGGTCACATGACGCTCGTCTGTGCTCCTACACTGAAGGGCTGAATAGTCACCTGGGTCTGAAATGATGTTCCTTAGGAAACACTTCTGCAGTTCTTCTAAATGGAGTCTGATCACATTGAATATTGTCTTCATTTCTTCCCACATACTGTATATATATACTGTTGAAATGTTGATGTATTTCTGTGCCAGCTGTAAGGGCCGTTAGGTCCAGAGCAGCTAATACGCCTATGACGCGTGAGGTGTGGTTTAGGAGGTGTGGCTTAGGAGGTGTGGTTTAGGAGGTGTGGTTCAGGAGGTGTGGCTTAGGAGGTGTGGCTTAGGAGGTGTGGCTTAGGAGGTGTGGTTTAGGAGGTGTGGCTTAGGAGGTGTGGCTCTACTCTTCCACAAACGTGTCCCAGACTGTGATTGTGCTGAAGCCAAAGACTTTCCCCAAACACAGGCGACACACAAACATCTCCACACTGATGAGAGTGAAATGTATTTATTAACGGAAACATTTTGCATGTGCAGTTTCTTACAATATAAATAAATGGAAAGTCCACAGACTGGCATTACTGGCTGTTTTACACACACACACACACACACACACACACACACGAGTTGCTTACCTGCAGGTACTCAGTGAAGAAGGAGCCGAGCTCAGTCTTCAGCAGCTGCCTGCGACACAAAACCAACAGTGAGAGAACAACAGAGAGGTGGTGAGAGAGCGGGACGAGAGGGGACGAGAGGGGACGAGAGGGGGACTAGAGGGGGGACCAGAGGG
>JAQMYJ010000004.1:23813700-23825452 GCA_030014305.1 Clarias laeviceps
TGCACATCACCTAATATGCTTAATTGGTAGTAGGCTTTCGAGCCTATACAGCTTGGAGTAAGACAACATGCATAAAGTGGATGATGTGGACAAAATACTCATTTGCCTAATAATTCTGCACTCCCTGTACAAATACTAGGACATGTACAGTAGATGAAAGCTACTACTGTCTACATGAATTACACATGCAGTGCAACATACGTAAAATGACTGCTGGCCCGTGGTCATGTGATCATTTACCTATGGCCTTGTCCGTAGGAGATCCCATAGGAGATCCCTAGCCAAGGGGAGGTATCACAATATGGTAGGGAAGCACACGGAGCCAACACCGGGGGTCCAACTCACATTTGCCAGTCAGACTACTGTAGCTTTGGCATGTCGTGTCAGGGCTGGGTGGAAGAGGCTTTATACTGTACCTACCTTTACTCCTGTTCGTTGCCCCCATATGTACTGTTAACTGTCCATGTAACTTAGCTATGATAACTAACACGTGAGAACAGGTCAATTTTCACCAAAAACATTTGTTTCTACTCCATGCCATTACTCACACTTTATACCTATTTATAATTCCACAATTACAGTTCCAGCTCAAAATAACATATTTAATTGATCGTTTCCTTTTCATGCATGTCCTGGAAGAGATGTTATTGATATATGGTTCTCATCAACACCTGATAGCAATTAGCTTATTGTACATTCTCACTAAATCATCCACAATCCTCTCAGCAGCAGCTTCTGATGGAGTACAGCAACACCACTCGGACAGAACTGAAGTAATGCTTCACTAATGCTTGTAGTGCTGGTAATAAGAATTATTAATAATTAATGGCTATATGGTAATTTTAGTTATGCTTATGGTTACATTTTCTATTTATGTATTCAGAGCGCGATGCATGCTGGTCGTAGCAAAACAAATTTTTGTTAACTGTATTTTTAAGTGTATAAAATATTGAGGAACATTTTAAACATATTTGAATATTGGGCTTTTTGTCACCCCAATAAATACTATGATTATAGCCTTACCTCAGCAACTCACACTGTATGTATGTTCCGGTAAAGGAAGTTCTGTACATACTGTGGATAATAAAGTAAATCAAACAAGACCAACAATGCAAGAATTGCTGCATGTCTTTCTTTGTATTTGCAGACATACATACTGTACACACTGCATTCTGAAAAATTACAGCAGGTAAGTATAACAATATTGATAAATACTGTACACTCATGTAGACTCTGAAGCACTGCATGAATGCTTAGTACAGTATAGGGCCAAAAGTATGTGATCGTCAAATGTGCGTGTTAAAGATCCCATTCCAAATTTATTACCCTATTTTTGTTGTTATACAGTAATAACTCAAACTCTTTGCTGGAGGGTTTCCACTACATATTGGAGCGTGACTGAGTTCAATTCAATTTAATTCAGTTTTATTTGTATAGCGCTTTTAACAATTGACATTGTCGCAAAGCAGCTTTACACAATCAAAAGAATTATTTAAGTTTGTATGAGATGTGAATGTGTATGAATCAAAATGATACTGAGGGCATTTGTGTTCATTCAGCTACAAGACCATTAGTGAGCTCACGCGCTGATGTTGGGAGGATGTTGTGGAAGATGATCCAGTTCCAGTTCCTCTCAAAGCTGATGGTTCAGTGGGGTTGAGTTCAGTCAGGGTTCTGTGCAGGACACTTAAGTTCTTCCATTCCAACCTTAGCACACCATGTCCTCATGGAGTTTCCTTTGTGGATCTCACAGGGGTGTCGTCATGTTGGATAAGGGTTTGGGCCTCCGAGTTCCAGTAAAGAGAGGGACATCCTGTACAACTTAATTTGTAGTAACAGTTTAGAGAAGAACCACATATTAAGTGTTGGGTCACTCATGGTCAGGGTGCATATACTTTTGGCTGAATAGTGTATGTGATTTTACTATTTGTTTATTTATTTATTTGTATTAATTTTTTCACATGTTCACAAGATAATAATGCTAACTTAAAAAAAAGGTCCTCATGAGAAACAAACTTTAAAAGTGGAAAGTTTGAATTGTATTTTTTAAATATATTTTTATATAATTGTGTTAATTGCATTATTCTTTCTCTCTCTCTATATATATATATATACACAAGGTGACACAAAAAAAAAAACGGGAACATTTTACAATCCAATAAAACTAGAAGTGATAAAAGAAATAAATTTTATTCATAGTAATTGAAACCTAAAACTTGTAGAAATCCTAAAGTATATTTAACTAAATGTCACTAACCCGCAGTGCTACCACCTGCTAATGGCTACAAATACGCATTTCAAAAATTCCCGTTATTCTGTGTCACCTTGTATATATATATATATAAAATGTTTTAGTTTCATACAAGTTATTTATTTAATAATGTGTGTAATGTGTAACTATGATTTTATTATAGATATCAAAGTGAAATATTGTAAACCTGACCCTCAGGACAGGCATCACAATGGGAGCCCCACTTATGTTGCTGAGTTTTTTCTCTTTGCTTTTAGCAGCAGGTGTGTATATGTCATAATATAAATGTGGGAATGTTCACTTTAAGGCTTAATCAAAATTTCACCATGAGTGTAAACAGCAGTTCCAGTATTTGTTACTTTTCTGATGTAGATGCCATCAAGCCCAGGTTCTTTGAGCCCAGAATCTTCGACAGTAAGTCTGCTCCGCTCTCTCTGCTCCCAAAATAATGCTGTACACATATATTCATATAATCTGCCCTGGGTTTAGGGACGACATAACTGTACCCCGTTATTTCCACTGGTTATATGATTCTACGATGATGGCGTGTGTTTGTGCTTCAGAGGAGGCCACAGGTTTTGGACCCATCTTTGAGGAGGAGCCTTTAGACACAGTATATGCTGAGGATTCTCCTGAGACCAAAATCTCCATGAACTGCAGAGTGCGAGCCAACCCGCCTGCCACTATCAAGTAACATCTGCTTTTTACTCCTGACTCTGTTTTCTATGTACAGTCCATGTAATGAATGGAAATGACAGTTTCCATCTATTTCCTGAGTTTTATGGTGTCACTGAGTCAAGTGTATTGCTGAATTTAATAGATATCTTAAATACATCTCTACTTCTCTATATTTGTACAATGTACTGATATATATGCGAGTATTAACAAACAACTTAATGTCAAATATTAAAGGATATGCAAAGATATTTTTTTACTAAATGTAGGTTTATGTTCACTATTTCTGTCCAGATGGTGGCATAATAACTGGGAGATAAAGCTACTGGAACAGCCGGATGAACATTACAGTTTAGTGGGAGGAAACCTAGTTATCACCAATCCAGACAAGAATAAGCATGCTGGAAAATATGTATGTGTGGCCAAGAATGTTTATGGCGTAGTCATCAGCAAGGAGGCCACTGTGAGGTTTGGATGTAAGTGCCTTACCAAAATATTTCCACCTTAACTTTTATTGGTAACCAAAAAATGACCATGACTAAAGCTGCTTATTAAATCCTGCACTGCACCTCATTCCCTTCGTCCATCAAACCCAGCGTAACCTGAACTCAGTTGAATGGCTGGCTTCAAACAAAGCAATAGCCAAACGAACAAAACTAGCATAGTATGTTTTTAATGGAGATTACAAAGCATTGTTAATTACACCACTGCAAAGAATGATTGAATAAACCCTATATGAAAGGCAAGTGATTAAGTAATTAGACTTAAAACACATAATACACAATAAATTAGATTATAATCATTTAAAATTATTATTATAATAAACCTTTAATGTAAAGTATAGGCTGTGGCTATTTTTGTTTTATATCTGCATTTAATATATAAAGGCTTACATGTTCTCTAGTATTAAAACATTGAATTAAATAGGTGAAGTGCTGAGTCAGAGCATCTCTAAAACAGCAGATCTTGTGGGGTGTTCCCAGTATTCAGTGGTTGGTACCTGCTGAGGACATCACTCTGATTCCTTGCTCCACTTAGGATGTTGCTCCTCCCATGCTTTGCAGTATATGTTCCTCCCTCTCTTGCATTGTGGAAGATGTTCCCCCTCGACTCCTCTGGCCTAATAGAGAACGTCTCTCACCTTGCACATAATGTTGCTGTCGCTCTTGCCTTGCAGACAACATTGCTCCCCTTCTGATCTCAAGGAGGATGTCTGTCCACCTTCTGGCTCAGAACCCATGGACTAAGTTGAAAATGAGTTTTGTATTGCCTTAGGTTTAAAATATGTCGACCTTGTGCTGTAGTGCATTGTAGTCCAACGATTAGGTTCATAGTAATCATATAATAATGAGTGAAAAGATGTTGCAAAGTTCCAGGTATCAGGAGGTTAATATATATATATATTTTCTTTTCTTTCAAGATCTGAACCAGTTTCCTACTGATGAGAGAGAGAGTGTCAAAGTTAAAGAAGGTCAGGGGGCTGTCCTCCTGTGTGATCCACCTTCCCGCTACCCAAGTAAGAGCTGTGCTTTATGACTAGACCTAACCAATGTTCCTTGCAAGAAGTCAGCCAATAAATGTTCAGTGTATGTTTAATCTTAACAATATCAACAGGAGCAATACTGTGTTCTTGTTACATCATCATTATATATTTTACAAAACTACCCATTTTCATGAGTTCATGAATTTTTTTTACAAACTTTTATCTGAATGGGGTTTATTGCATGTTTGTATTTTTATTAGATGAGGTGTTGTACCGATGGATCTACAATGAGTTCCCCAACTTCATTATCCCTGATCAGAGGCGCTTTGTGTCGCAGACCACAGGCAACCTCTACATTGCTAAAGCGGAGGCCACGGACATCGGAAACTACTCATGTTTTGTGTCTAGCCCTACCATTGGCAAAAGTGTCTTCAGCACACCCTTCGCTCTGGTGCCAGAGATAGAAAGTCAGTCTGTGCATACACACAGTTAAAACCCACTATTATTATTATTATTATTATTATTATTAATGTTTTCAGACCAATGATCTTTGTATTAGTTATTTTGATGCAGTATCAACCTTTACTGTTTATCATTTCAGAAGAAGTAAAGCGATATCCTGCAGACATTCGAGTCAGGTTCCCTAAGACATATGCCCTGGTGGGGCAAAACGTCACACTCGAGTGCTTCGCCCTAGGAAAGTAAGACACCAAATTAGATACATTCCATTTTTTTGAATCATCATTTTTTTTACTATTAGCTGTTGTTTTCTTTTTCTGGCCACCTTAAGTTGGCTGGGAATCTATTGAGAGTAGATAAAAATAAGAAGAAATATCAAACTGGAGGACGACAACAGGCACGGTAGTGTAGTGGTTAGCACTGTCGCCTTGCACATCCAGGGTCTGGGTTTCGATTCCCTGCCAGGCTTGATTCCCGTCTCTGTGTGCATGGAGTTTGCATGCTCTCCCCGTGCTTAGTGGGTTTCCTCCGGGTACTCCGGTTTTCTTCCAAAGACCTGCAGATTAGGCTAATTGGCATTCCCAGATTGCCTGTAGTGTGTGAGTGAGTGCATGTGTGTGTGTGCGCCCTGTGATGGATTGGCACCCTGTCCAGGGTGTATCCCGCCTCGTGCCCTAAGCCTCCTGGGACAGGCTCCAGGCTCCCTGCGACCCTGAATACAGGATAAAGTGGTATAGATGATGAGTGAGTGAGTGAGAGTGAGTATGACAACATTGCAATGCATACTTTATAAACAATGCCAAACGAGCACAAACCTCTGAGCCATAAACTTTCCACAAGTGCCATGTAAAGACATACTAAATTCTCCATGTCACATTTTTGATAAAGGTGGCATGGATGCCTTACAGCAATATCAGGACACATGTGTGTTTCTCTACTTCTCAGCCCACTTCCACATATTCGCTGGAGGAAGCTGGATGCAGACCTGCCACCCAATTATGAGGTAAGCATGAACGGTGCCCTGCTTCACCTGATCAACGTGCAGTACGAAGATGAGGGTAGCTATGAATGTGAAGCCCTCAACGTCAAGGGAATGGACTGGTACCGCCAGTGGCTTTATGTGGAAGGTAAGGACAAATTGTTTATTTCACTTGCTATTCTTGTGGATTGCATTTATTAAAGACTTAATATAGTGAAATGCATAATGAAAGTTTGTAAACTTAGTGTTGTTTATTAGAGCAAATATAAGGGCACTATCCATCATCCATATTCCAGTTGGGGCAGAAAACAGGCAGCTTCAAAATAAAAATATATATAATTTACAACGGCACTACCCCGTCATATAGTCTAATATTTCATTTAACCGCCTTTTGCTTTGATTACAATTGTGGCATAATTTTGATAAGCTTTTGCAGTGTCACATCATTTCATAAGCTTGTCACAGATTCTGCCTACTTTCAAAGAAATGAAGGGTCTATCATTTTTATCATAGGTTTATTTTTAGGCCTGGCAGTGTATATTATTTTAATGAGCGAATGTTCAGCATGATACAGTACATAGAAAAATAGTTACACGTTAATTATTTGATTATTTATTTTAAACATGTTTATCCTTGCTTTTATACGATGTCCTGACCAGGTGCTCCAGAGTGGGCGGAGCACATCAACGACACAGAGAAAGATGTTGGCAGTGAGCTTACTCTTTCCTGCACGGCTGTGGGCAAGCCATTACCCTGGATTCGCTGGCTGAAGGATGGCTATTCAGTCAGTTTGCTTTCTGTTGTGAAGATTTTGGACAACACTTTATTTGAAAGGCCTATGTAACACATTTAGTAGAGTTGCATAAGTCAATCATATATACAGTGTGTACAGAGTGCACCATATCAGGATTATAAATATACGTTTGCTGCTACAGGGTGATTCACTCAAAAGAGGCCCTCAATATTCTGTAATAATACTCGCTGTGATGAAGCCATCTAAAGCAAAAAAAAGGAACATACCTTGATATATGTGTAATCGATCGCATAACGTGTGATGTTATTCCTGCCAGACACATTTTGACGCAGCCCTTTTTCACCTCACAAACACCTGGAACCAGTGTCAGTATCTGACTCTTTTCTCCATATCACTTGCTTTGAGCTCCTGAACGACGGTGATACGATACACATACAATTTAGCTCTATGACATGCTGAATAAGATTTCAGTCTCCTGTTCGAGGCTTATCAGAGATTTTGTAGGTGAATGCTGTAGATGAAGTTGCACGTCGATTGTGTCCTGCGACATTTTCGGACGGCCTGCACCCATTGTTTGCAGTTTAACACTCGTTGAGGTGTACTGAAACTGCAACACCACATTTCTTTATAAATTCACTCTGACATCGCTTAAACAAATTGGTGACCCAGTAGGTTCACACCATGAAGATGCGCTGCTCATTACCGTACACCACCATCCTGATGAGAAGTTGAGTGACTGAGTGAAGGGGTACGACGTTACATGGCATGATAGCTGTCTGGCGTCTACCTTATCAGTCCAACTCAAGGGCGTCCTGGTGTGTTGAAGCTCCATATACTGAGGAGCACATTGTTTCGTTCAGATTGCTTCGTCCTAGCAAGAGTTATTACAGTATATTCTGGGCCTCTTTCGAATGAATCACCCTGTACTTTATTTCGATACCATTGCAATGATTTGTTTCATTAAATTAAGTGGATTCAGAAAGGATTCCAACTCATTAACTTGTTTCATTCTTTGCTGTGATGTGGATTTGATTTTGAATGCATATAATTAACACATTTATCCATCACTTTACACTTAACCGCAATATTAATTAAGTGCCCTGATGTATGTCTTGCCACCATTTGATCATGGAGACCAACAGACAGTTCCTTTGGCTTCATTGTTTAGTGTTTTTTCCTGATAATAATAAAAACTGCAGAAAGTAAGACAAAGAAAACATAAACATTTTAGTATTGCTTTATAAAGGATGTCTACAATACTTGTGAATGTATTAGGAAGGTTTAAAGTTGGACCTTAAGTAGTTATTGTTATATTGCTTTTTTGCTTAAGTATGGCAAAGGGGAGCTGAAGTTCTCCAGTCTGACTTTTGAAGACTCAGGCATGTATCAGTGCGTTGCTGAGAACAACTGGGGAACCATCTACGCCAATGCAGAGCTGCGTGTAGTCTGTGAGTTGCACTGGACACATGCACACAAATTTTTAATAATAAATGTATTAAAGAAAACACTTGGCCACTTTTGAATTATGTTTCAATATGCTTTTTATAGCTTGTGCACCTACATTCATTTACAACCCAGTAAAAAAGATTTTGTTGGGAGCTGAAAATGGCCGCGTGGTGATCGAGTGCAAGCCGCGAGCCGCTCCAAAGCCAAGGTTTATTTGGAAACGTGGCTCTGAAACATTCTTGAACTCATCCCGGTAAGCCTCTACACATGAGCAAGGGCATGACCTTAAGGGCTGCAGTGTTCCTACAAAATCTGCCTAATCTGCAAACATAGACGCGTATCATATCATATCAATCATATCATGTTTCCTCTAATGTATCTGATAGTGTGTTTATTTGGGATGACGGGAGTCTGGAGATTCTGAACGTGACTAAGGCTGATGATGGTTTATACACATGTTATGCTGAGAATGATCGTGGAAAGGCCAACAGCTCAGGGACTCTGAGTATCAAAGGTAAGTGATTGTGATTGAAGGGACTCCGATCTAGCTCACACTGTACCATGAATTAAGGGACAACTAGCAATTAGGTGAGAATTGGCCTTGATGAAACAAACTAATAAATATATTTCTACATAATAGACTTATATCTTGACCTTCTTTTGGGATTAATAAAGTATCTACAGTATGTATCGATTTACTTTGAGATACTTAACAGACTTGTACTCACACATGCCAGCAGACATCCAGTTGCTCCCTGATTGCTCTAATAAATTATTTCAATCTTGAACAAAGCAAGTTTTACATGCAAAAATGTGGTGGAATTATTTTTATTAAATTATTGTTTTAATAAACCATTGCTTGGTTAATCTTATTAAATTATACAACTGTCATAATAGTGACTTAGACGAAATACCTAAGTATCCGTATATATTAATATGCAGGGTCAATAAAATTGTAATTTAATTGATTATTATAATTTTTTAAAATAAATAAAATTTTATTTATAACCTTTTAACAATAGATATTGCTAGTCAGTGGGTCGGTGTCTGAAATCTCAGAGTGGTCACGCTTAGATGCAATTGCAGTTTATTTTTCTTTAAAAATACAGACAAATAAGCAGAAACATGAAAAGAAGAACCATGTACATGGACTTTGGCTTTGTGGCAAAGATATGAAGACTGCAGTAAACTGCGGCACACACGATAACACAGACACTACAGCAAGTGACAATAACTAGACTTGCAAGCTTGACAATGAGACACTGAAAACCAGAACTTAAGTAATGGTCGTCATGTTGAAAAGAGACACAGTTGAAAGTGGTTGTGACATGCTGGGGCTGATGGGTCATGTAGTGCAATTTCTACGCGGTCACTTCTTTGGATCTTAGGTGGGAAAGAGAAAGCAGAAGACAGGTGTGTGACATCTCCCAGGTCATTTATTTTAAGTGGTGTGTCATAGTGTCAAAGTGGTTGTGTAATTTTTTATAACCTTGCTTAACTTGGCTATGCATGTTCCTATTTATAGAGGCGACTAAGATCACTGTTGCTCCATTAGATGTGGAGGTGACTGTGGGTGAGAACATCATCCTCCAGTGCTCTGCATCGTATGATGCTAGCTTTGATATCACCTTCATCTGGACTGTGGACTCGTACATTATCAACTTTGCCACTGATTATGAACATTATGAGCAGCTGATGGTAAGAATGAGAGAAGGTCTGCCATGGATCACAATACTTATGATATTAAAATGTTTATGAAAACTGTTATTTGGCTACAATTTTAAGTCTGTTTATAAATATTTTAGCGTATTAGCTTGGGATTAAAACGAAATACTTGGCCAGATACCAATGTCAACTTTTTGAGAGAGTTTAATGAGTTTGCAATGTAATAAGTGATTTATTTCAGTACCTCTATGTATAATGTTTAATTGCTATTGTTTCTCATAATTATGAATTTATGCATAGGATCAGGAGTCCAGTGGACACTTGCTGATTAAAAACATTCAAGTTGGACATGCAGGACACTACATCTGTACAGCACAGTCCATTGTAGACAATGCGACCGCTTCTGCTAAAGTCACTGTCAAAGGTTGGTCCTAAAGGAATATTTTAAATGAAATATTAATAAACATAAGCAAAGAGTGTTGAGAAGAATCCATATTTTTCACATTAATTCCTGGCATGTTAAACCTGTTAGGATTTTTATTATTATTATTATTATTTTTTAATTAGCACTTCAGAACTATCTATTTAATTAGTGCAGATACTATCTACAGCCTCCTCCAAAAGTACTGAACCTGAATGACCAGTTCCTTTGTTTTTGCTATAAACTGAGGACATTTAGGTTTAAAATGAAAATATAAATATAAATGAGATAACATATGAATATGAGATGACGGATCATATGATCAGCTTTCAGCTGATAGTATTTACATCATTATGTCTGAACCAACTTAGAAAATGCCACTTTTTTTTAACCCTCCAATTTTTAAGTGATCATAAACTTAATAGCTCTAGATGTCTTCGCTTTCTCGTGCTCTGGGTTTCACGTGTGATTATTGTATTTTTTGTTAAAACCTTCACAATACAGGGGTGAAGGTCTCACCATCCACCACCCAAAAGGATTCTGTGAGCAGAATTCTGATCAGCTAATCACATGATAGCAGCTCAATGTATTTAGGTGTGTAGACACTTTCAAGCCAATCTGCTGAAGTTCAAACCGAGCAGAACAGGGAAGAAAGGTGATTTAAGTGATGTTGAGCTTGGCATGGTTGTTGGTGCCTGAGGGGTCAATCTGAATATTTCCCTGGGAAATTTCTACTGGTATTTACACATGACCATCTCTAGGGTTTACAGAGAATGGTGTGAAAAAGGAGAAACTATTTCAACAATGAGGGTGGTTCTCTGGTTGAAAATGCCTTGTTGGTCCAGAGGTCAGAGGAGAATGACCAGACTTGTTCGAGCTGATAGGAAGGCAACAAGAACTCAAATAGAGCAGATGAGCTACAGCAGCAGAAGACCACACCGGGTGTCACTCTTGTCAGCTAAGAAAAGGGAACTGAGGCTACCAAAATTGAATGACAGCATGGATCCATCCTGCCTTGTATCAACGGTCCTGGCTGGTGGTTTAATGGGGTGGTGGAGATACTGTTTCTTGGTACACTTTAGGCCCTCTAGTACCAATTGAGCATGGTTTAAATGCCACGGCCTACCTGAGTATTCTTGCTGACATCCTTTTATGAACACAGGATAATGCGCCATGTTACAAAGCTAAAATCATCTTGCACTGGTTTCTTGAATATGAAAGTAAGGTCACTGCACTCACACGGACTCCACAGTCACTTGATCTCACTCCAGATCACAGATGTGCAGCCGACAAATCTGCAGTGACTGTGTAATGACGTAATGTCAGTATAGAGCAAAATCTGATTTGTCTATGCCACAAAGAATTAAGGCACTACAGAAGATAAAATTCAATTCAGTTCAATTTTATTTATATAGTGCTTTTAACAATGGTCATTGTCTCAAACCAGCTTCACAAAAATGAAAGATTAAAAAAAAAAAAAGATTGTATGTGTGAGAAAAATGTGTCTAGATAATAATGAGATGAATGAATGAATGATGAATTAAATGTCTCTGATGAACAAGCCAAGGGTGACGGCGACAGTGGCAAGGAAAAACTCCCTGAGATGGCAATAGGAAGAA
>JAQMYJ010000005.1:54215-67181 GCA_030014305.1 Clarias laeviceps
CACTCCTATTTATAACCTGCAGGTGCGCTTCATCAGATGACGTCACCTGACCGAGGTTATATATGCCAAAATTTTGCGTGTTTGATACACACATGCTTCACAAACGGCAACACAGAAAGATGTTCCCATAGCGTTTTCACGCAGCATCTCGTTCCTGCCTTTTCGGGGAACAGGGTTACAACAAAGTAACCTGAGACGTTCACACGTGTATGTCAAATATAATGCAGTCTAAATTTGATTATATAATGGGCGTTCAAGTCAAACTGTGACTTTTGGAAGCGGCACATCTGGCTGTGGGAACTATACACAAAATCATTCATTAACACCCATTACAGGAAGTTGTCTGGGAGTTATTGCAACATCCTTTGTGCAGTCCTGACCTTTCTCCAAGCCATGCCCAAGTGTTAGAGCCAGTAAAGGAGTTGCTAAAAGGCCAGTATTTCAGACATGGAGCAGGGAGTCAGATCATGGCTCAAGCAGGCTGAGAAAATTCTAGCCTTGATGGTATCCAAGCACTAGAGAAATGCTTCAACTAAGTGCCTTAGTGTAGCAAGGGATTATATAGAGCAAAAACAGGCAGTTTTTACTCTCATAATTGTTTTCTGTTATTCTTCATGATAAAGTCCCAGTTTGACTTGAACACCCTCTGTAAAATGTGTAAAATTTCAAAGAGGTTAATAAAGTCTGATTTTACCCTGTCAAAAACTTCATCTAATGTCGACGGGTACAAATATTCAAACAGGAGGTCAAACTGACTGCTATTGTCTACACTTTTGTTGGCCAAGCTGTCTGTGTCATTGTCTGTCTGCCAATATCATCTCATCAACTGGCATTAGAATGCAACACTCTCACTCAAGGGCACAAAGAGAGGCGTCTCGCAACATGATACCAGAGCTATCAATCGGGCAAAAATGCCTGAATGGCAACCGAGTGCATCGATCAATGGCACTATCATCTGCTGCAGTTGGTCTGTGAGAGTGCAGCAGTCACTGTAGCAGTGAAGAGTGACAGGTTAGATTCTGCTCCTGTACATACATAATGCTTTAGGCTTTAGGCTGTGCCAAGAAATATTGCCACTGGGCTTCTGTTAATCCTCATTCATGCTAGTATCTTGCTTACTATAATGGTACAAGTGTTTTATTTTGCATTCTCGATGGTGGTGTAAATATACGCAAAAATTCACAATAATAAATAAATAAATAAATGCCTAATTAAATGCATTAAATACAGTTCGGTACAGACGCCTGAGTCACAAGCAAAAACTTTTTAATCCATCAGTTATGAAACACTAATGTAATTTTGTAAAAATTATATTACCCAGGCAAGATTATAAGATTATGTCTCTCAAGCAATGCAGTGTGTATTGATTGAAAGCTTTAGGGATAAGTAAGTAATAAATCACCTAGGGGTGTTAAAGGGAGATATGCAATAACCATCTATAACATCATTTCTTAAAGTGTTTTAATTGGTTCCCGGCAATTTGCCAATGATTACTATTTGTAATTTAATAACGGATGACATGTCATGCTTGTAGTTACATTCATTCTTGTGGAACATCCAGAAACATTACTTTCTGTTATCACATACAGTACATTAAAGAAGCTACAAACCTGTGACCCTCGCATTCATACTGTATATGGTTTTGAACATTCCAGTACAGATTAAGTCCCTTTTGCTCTTAAAATAACTTTCAGTCTTCTAAGAAGGCTTTCCACTAAATTTTGGAGCATGGCTTGTGCTCAATCAGCCACAAGAGCATTGGTGAGGTCAGATACTGATGTCAGGCAAGGAGGTCTGGGGCACAGTACGAATTGCAATTCATCCCTAAGGTGTTCAGAGGGGTTGAGGTCAGAGCTTTGTGCAGTTCTTCTATTTCAACCTTGCCAAACCATGTCTTCACGGAGCTTCTTCATGTACAGGGGCATTGTCATGCTGAAACAGGTTTGGGCCCTTAGAGAGGAAGCTGGAACACTATAGCATACAAATAATCCTATACAGTAAAATCCCTAGAGTTGATTTTACACTTGCAGAGTTCATGCGAGTCCAAAGGGACCTACAGTACAGTATATAAGCACTGTAGGGTGTAAGACTGGGACTTACTTAAGTTTTGTGTGTGTGTGTGTGTGTGTGTGTGTGTATCTGCATTTTACTTAAGTATTTTTTTTGTGTGTGATACTTTCAGAGATGAGTAGAGTAGCCAAATAATTTACTTAAGTAAAAGTAGCTGTACTTCAAAACAATATTAATCGAGTAGAAGTAAAAAGTAGTCATCCAAAATATTACTCAAGTAAGAATAAAAAAGTGAAAAGACTACTCAAGTACTGAGTAACTGTTTTAATCATAATTTTCCGATTTATATATATATATATATATATATATATAGTATATTAAATTGTTATTGTTACTGTGGCTGATTGGTCAAACGGAGTCATGTAATTATTGTTGCTTCGTCTGATTAGTGAAATAGTCATATGGTAGATCTACCGGCTGCATGTGTATAATAAATGGTTAGAAAAGTAACAAGTCGAGTGTAGCCGAATGTATCGGAGTAAGAGTAGTGTTTCCTCTTCACAAATCTACTCAAGTAAAAGTAAAAAGTATGATTCAGTAAAACTACTCATAGAAGTATTTTTTTTTCAAAAGGTTACTCAAGTAAATGTAACGGAGTAAATGTAACTCGTTACTACCCACCTCTGGGTACTTTTTTCTTCTACTCACTATATTTTTGAAGAAAACGTACTCTTACTTACTGCATTTTTAAATAGCAACTTTTCTGATGAGAATGACACAAATGCATAGATTTTCTATTTAAACATACATGCTTATGTTATGACTCAAACCATACTGTAGCATGGGAAGGACAGTAACAAAACAATTCCACCAATCCAAGTTTACAGAAATAACTGACAGGTCATTATAAAAGCACAGATTGCTTAGCACACCAAAGTGATTGATGGTTACCTGGGCAACAGATCCTGCCCACTTGGTCTCTGAGCTGCAGATTGCTCTGGTTCCTTTTTCAAGCACCTTGGACAGGTGCAACTGCCATGGTAAGATTAGAAGCAAACTATGTTTTTATGCCAATAAAAAATGTTTTATATAACAAGCTTATAATATTTTGGTACATCTTTTGATCTTATTGTATTCTATATGGTTGCAGTTAGCCTTGTTTAATTGCATAGACTACTTGAATTATAGCAACTAGCTAGTTTAACTACCTAACTAAAGACACTAACGATGCTATTTCCCATTCATTTAATTAATATAAAATCTTGTCACTATCAATAAGTCAATCGCATCATGTACAAGACCTCCTTTCCATTATCTTCAAGAACGTAATAATCTCTCAGTTCATATTTTTCATCTCCCTTTATGAATAAAAAAACAAAGCATATTTCTTAGATGTTTTTATTATATATTTTTTGGTTGTTTGTTTTGTTTTCATGACATATTGCAAGCCATTACAGCACTGGTTGTTAGAAACCTTTAATTGTTTAACGTATAAGTTAATTACCGATTTATTTTTAGCACCTGAAAAGCCACAGCTCCCTTGAAATAAAATTACAAGCACGGCAGAGCGGCAACTTGCATTGTTGTAATGTGGTTTATTTTTTAACCATAAAACTCACCAATGCTACATCTTCGCAGTAATATCTTTTGTCTAACAAGTATGCAGTGTTTACTCCTCTCTGTCCAGCCATGGCTATACCAACCAGTCAAATAATGAATATACCTGTAACGTGGCTTAAAATTTTTTAACAATCAAAACGTCACATCACATTTTTAGCACAAATATTTTGACCACTTTTAATACCTACAAGGTTTCATGAACATGTAAGGCATCTGAACACAGACCATGAATTATATGTTTATTTATAAATTGTTCATTTATACTTTTGTTCAGGAAAGAAAATAAAAACTCTACTAGACTCGCTCATTCATGCTATCAAAAGCATCAACTTAGAATTTATATTGTTATATACTACTTTCTTACTTACTGTTTATTGATAACTCAGTTGGACAGATATCCGAAGCACATATTTAGTACATGTACTTGCATAGAAATGTGCTCCAATACAAGCAGAACTATCTCTTCGAATGTTTATGTCAGCAAACTAACCTGGAGTGATCAGAAGACGTAGTTTAGCGGTTAGCCCTTTGTAGCGTGGATGGTAAATCCAAACGCGGAAGCAAGCGAGTAGGCAGGATAACCACGTGATTTGGTCTAAGGACTCTCACAGAAGGGGAGCAAGGGAGAAACACAAATTTAACCCGCGTCCAAAATCACACACTCAAATCAGAAAGCAAAACCCAAGAAAGTGAGTACTCACAAAATGGCGGACGAGCAGTCTGAACTGGCATGGGCGAACTCAATGACTGAGCGATGTGCCGTGGTTTGTTTACTCCTCTTATACTTCCTGGTTCGCGACCACTTTACTTCCGGGTCCTAGTGCCGGTCGCAGATTGAGTGTGCATGACAGTACCCCACTGTCCAGGACCGGCTCCTGACGGTCCTGTGGTGGAGGATACCCGACGACGGTAGTCTCGGATTAGTTCGGGGTCGAGAATGAACCGGGCCGGAATCCAAGACCGTTCCTCAGGGCCGTAGCCTTCCCAATCGACCAGGTACTGGGTGCCTCTGCCCCTGTCAAATTTTTTGGAGAAGAAACTACAGGCAACTGTACTGTAGTCCCGGATGAAGCGACGATAGAAGTTCGCAAACCCGAGAAACCGTTGAAGTTGCTTGAGGGTCTTGGTTAGGGGCCAACTTCTAGCTTCTTCGGGTCCATGGCCACACCCTGGGGCTAGATGACAAAACCCAGGAATGTGGTGGAGCGCTCGTGAAAAGCGCACTTCTCCAACTTACAGTACAGCTGATGGGCGAGTAATCTCTTTAGGACCGCCCTGACGTGCTGGGTGTGTTCTTCAGCGGTACGGGAGTAAATAAGAATATCGTCAAGATATACAAATGCCCACCGGCCTAGCATGTCTCGAAGTTAAAGTGTTGAAAGGCGGTGGGGGCATTGCACAGTCCAAAAGGGATCACGAGACTCTCGTAGTGTCCAGTAGGGGTGATGAAGGCCGTCTTTCACTCATCGCCCTCTCTGATGCGCACCAAGTTGTAGGCGCTCCGGAGGTCCAACTTTGTAAAGATGGTGGCACCAGAGAGGGCGTCCAGGGCTGAGTTGGTAAGAGGCAATGGGTGTCGGTTTTTGATAGTGATGTTATTGAGCCCCCGATAGTCGACACATGGGCGAAGTTCGCCACCCCTCTTCCTCACAAAGAAGAACCCCGCGGCAGCAGGTGAGGAGGAGGGCCTGATGGTGCCATGGCGGAGGGCGTTGGTTACGTACTCCTCCATCACCTGCGTCTCTGTGGATGTCAGTGAATAGAGGTGGCCGCGGGGTGGTACTGTGCCTGGCTGGAGGTCTATGGCGAGATCATACGGGCGATGTGGAGGAAGGTGGGTAGCTCGCCGTTTGCAGAAGACTTCTGCCAGGTCCCGATATGCCTCGGGGATGGCGTTGGTGTCGACGTCTGGGGCCTCGGACTCCCTAGAGCACGTCCCAGCCGACACCTTTAGGCATCGGTGCAGGTCGTGCCCCACTGTAAAATCCGGTTTTGTGTCCAGGAGATGAGGGGGTCGTGTTGTAGTAGCCACGGATGTCCAAGGATGATGGGAGGAGAGGAGATGGAGGTGACATGAAACCTGAGCTGTTCTTGGTGTTGATCGATGAGGCGGGTGATGGGTTGAGTTTGGGTGGTGATAGGACTGGTGGATAGGGGCCGACCGTCGACAGATGTAATCCGAACGGGTTGGGATAACGCCTCGAATTTTACCCCCAATTTTTTGGCATAAGAAGAGTCAATGAAGTTACCTGCAGCCACGGAGTCGATGAATGCGGTACTTCTGACTCGTTTGTGGCCAAATTGGAGGTGCACTTGAACCGTGAGATGGGAGGAGTTGGTCGTGATGTTGGAGAGGAGGAGGTAACTCGGTGAGTGGCTGTCATTACTCACCGGGCCTGCGCGTTTCCCAGCCGGAGAGGACAAATCGCTCGGTGATGCGTCGCTGACCCGCAGTAGGCGCAGAGTCCTTCTCGAAATCGCCGCTCCCGTTCTGCAGAGGTCAAGGAGGCGCGTCCTAATTGCATGGGCTCCCCAGCTCCGGTGTCAACCATGGCAGGAGGTGGAGAACCGACAGGTCCAGTGGTGGCAGTGGTGAAGGTGGTCAGTGGCCGAGGTGCAGCGTAGTGGTAGGTGAGAGCAGGCGGCAGGGTCGTCGGGGCTGGCTTCCGACGAGAGAGGAGGCGCTGATCAATGCGGAGGGCTAGCTGGATCAATCCCTCCAGCGTGGCAGGAAGCTCTCGTCCGTCAAGTTCATCCTTAATATGTGACGCCAGCCCTTCGTAGTAGGATGTCCGGAGCGCGGCGTCTCCCCAAGATGTCTGCACAACCAGCGTGCGAAATTCCGCTGTGTAATGGCTCACGGACAATCCTCCCTGCCGCAGGTGATAAAGCTTGGTGTCGGTCTCCACCTCGCCCGCAGGGTGTTCAAAAGTCAGCTCGAGTTGGCAGGTGAACTCATTATATGAATGGGCGGTGTCTGTATCTGACCGGAGATCTACCGTGGCCCACTCAGCTGCCTGCCTGGATAGCAACGAGACTAAGAGAACAATGCGTAGCCGATCGGTGGAGTACTTGGTGGAATTGAACTCAAACATCAGATCTAGCGCTGTTAGAAACACACTACATTTCCCAACCGTGCCATCCCATTTCTCTGGTAATGAAAGAAAAACATCAGAAGGGGGGGTGGGGGGTTTGGTGCAGCGCGCGACGGGAGGGCGGCTAGCCGCGCTGGCAACAGCCGCGCGGAGATCCGCGTTCTCCTGCCTGAGCTCCGCGACCTCACGGCGCAAGGCCGCGACGTCTTGGACGCTCTGGCGCAGAGTAGCGATCTCTCCGGTTAGCTTATTGATCAGCATGGCATGCTGGTCCACCACATCGCAGAGGCGTGCATGGTCCGCTGGGTTCACCGCGGAGGGCTCAGTCATTCTGTCAGCGAACTAACCTGGAGTGATCAGAAAATGTAGCTTAGCGGTTAGCCCTTTGTAGCGTGGATAGTAAACTCAAACGCGGAAGCAAGCGAGTAGGCAGGATAACCACGCGATTTGGTCTAAGGACTCTCACAGAAGGGGAGCAAGGGAAAAACACAAATTTAACCCGCATCCTAAAACACACACTCAAATCAGAAAGCAAAACCCAAGAAAGTGAGTACTCACAAAATGGCGGACGAGCAGTCTGAACCGGCATGGGCGAACTCAATGACTGAGCGATGTGCCGTGGTTTCTTTACTCCACTTATACTTCCTGGTTCGCGACCGCATTACTTCCGGGTCCTAGTGCCGGTCGCAGATTGAGTGTGATTGACAGTTTCAACTACAATAGAAATACAGAAAAATCTAATTTTTTAGAAGGAAAATATGAGAATATTGGGAAGAAATGATTGGTGTCTCAAAACTTTTGCACAGTACTGAATATACTGTTTTAATCCTTTTTAAATGATTAAGGAGTACATCCAAATAGTTTTGTCCATTCTAAGCAGCTCATATATAAAAAGTTATCTTAACCTACTGTATAAGTAACAGTAATAGTTAACATATAAGATTGGTGTCTGTTATATTCAGTGGATTTGACTGCATATATGACGAGGTTCCTGTGGGACAGAGCCAAATATCCCACCGCCCTGCCGCTTAAAACACTCTCTGACCTTATCCTCAAGGTATACATCCCACACGGACCTCACATGCCTAATGATTAGAGAACAACTCTTTAACATATTAATATTCATAAGTGTGTATCTGTGTTGGTGGTTGCATGTGTGTGTGTCAGCAAGTGGCCCAGGTTGAGACGGAGCTGAAGTCTCGTAATGCTGCATACAGTGATGTGAAAATGAGTCTGCGAACACTGGAGCAGAAAACGGAGTAAGTTCTCTTTAGTACGTAATAAAACATTACTGTTATAGGAAAAGAATTAACACCAGGGTCATGTGATGAGGCCTGGAGTTACTGTTACCACCAGGAAGTTATTTTTTTTTACCATTATTTTTCCTGTTTCCATCACCCTCCAGGGGAAGTCTGCACACCAGAGCTCTGACTGGCATTGTGAGAAAAGATGACTTAGTTCTCAACTCTGACTATCTCACCACTCTACTGGTTGTGGTCCCCAGGTTAGAGTGTGTTAATTCTGTGGTGTCTAGCGACCCAGAGTCGTTAATTACTGTTTATGCATATGATTCTAATTTTAATTAATTGTTAATGTATAAATTTTGTACTGTAATTAATAATACTGTTTGATTAAACACATTTTTACAGGACGTGCATCAGGCAATGGGAGAACACCTATGAATCCATGTCAGATTTTGTGGTTCCTCGCTCCAGCAGGTTAGTTCCTGTCATTTGCTTCTGTTTATTCTCAACTCGGCTAACAACAGACAGTTGCGACTGCAGTACAGCTCTAGCCGTGGGTCAGCATGGTTAAGCTCACCTCAGTCTAAAGTTACTGATGGGAAGCGAGCATCTCTCCTCAGTCTGCACGATTGATATCCATCTCAGTGTCTCTAATTAGCCTGTTTTACTTCATCTTCATTAAGCAGTCACTATGTTATCTGCACTGGTGGCTTTCCAACCACACTGAATAGCAATTTATTAAAATATAAATAATTAAAACATACTATATATACACTATAGTCTTTACCTTGTGCTACTTACTGGTGAAAAGTATTTAAAACCTCTACATTCTGTGCCAAAGGAAGTTGCTGGAGGAAGAGGATGCAGGGATTTTCACAGTGACGCTATTCAAGAATGCTGTCAATAAATTTAAAGCCAATGCCAGGATACACAAGTAAGTGACTGCACCTGATCACACACAAGTTCAGTGCATACTATATTAATAGATCATATTAAATTAAATTAAATGATGTAGTGATTAAGTAAAATAAATTGGAACAAATGTTTTACTGCGATTGGCTTTAAAGTCACCAAAGACAATTTATACGCTGGTTGTTTATGTAACAACCACGACCTGCATCACGTTCCCCCGGTCCTCCAGCACTGCTCGCCTCGTCCCACCATCTCTCAGGGATCAAGGAAAACAATCATCCAGACTTTTTTTTGTTCTGGCACTGAGGTGGTGGAACGAACTTCCTCTAGATGTTTGTACGGTCGAGTCTTTGACAATCTTTAAACAACGACTCAAGACGCATCTGTTTCTTCAAATTGTAATGTGTTTTATAGTGTGGCGAGAAGCCTGGGATCATTACCGTAGATAACTCACCAGCCGTGAGTAATTCTGCAGCCCTGCTCCTTCTCACACCTGCAGAAGGGGAGACCGCCTAACTAGTGAGCTTCGGAGTGAACGGGGAGTGATATTAGATTTGGGCGCACGCCCATCACAGGTGCACGCCGTGTCAGTGACTCAGAAGAACGAGTATCTCAGGAAGTGATTCGTTCATTTTCTCCTGGTTGCGCATGCGCAAAGCAGCACAAAACCTCAGTAGATTATCTCCAGGAAACAGAAATGAGTAGTTACCTTTGAGTCTTCTGGTCCAAGTCGTTTGTTCTTTTGTCACGTGACTCCCATAGACGTTAATAGCAAACGTCACAAAAGAATGAACGATTCGGACCAGAAGACATGAGAGGTGAGCTGCTCACTCTGTTTATCATAATATGTCTTTAACTCCATTGTAATATTTTCATTACTGGAACTATAGACAAAATGTGTGTATGTAGACGTGTTGGGCGTCTGTGTATTGAAAATGTAACATTTTATATTATTTCAAAAGAACAAAATGAACTAAATGACTCAAAAAATTATTTGTTAATTTTCAAAGAACCGAGTCACTAAAATGATCCAAACTTCCCATCACTTCAAGTCCTTCAGGAAGCGTGAAGAACTATTCCTCAAGACTACATTAAACACCACAAGAAAGTCTTATTATGAAGACTGAAATATGAAGAAATTAGTTGTGGCCTGACACTTTCTCACAGTACTGTAAGTATAAATGTTTAAGAACATACTCTTGTGACCTTAAACATTTTGTGGTTCCCAATAGATTTGCAGTGCGAGACTTCAACTTAGAGGAATCAGAGTGGCAACGACAGGAGATGAGCCGTCTCAGCAGTGATGAGAAAGACCAGTATGTGAGTAACACTTATGCGGCAACAGCACAATCGATAAAATGCAAATACAGCTTCAGTTAATGTTTACATCAAACATCAGGACGGAGATAAATCTGATTGTGGTAATGACACTGATAATGATTAAACTGTTGGTGTACTGTGTGTGTGAAACTCAAAGATCAGTGTGTGTTCCTATTAAAGTGACTGTATGTCTGTAGTCTAAAGGGATTTAAAAAATAATCAAAATTGTCTGCATCACCAGGGAATATTTGTGCGCTGGCTGAAGGTGAATATAAAGGAAGTGTTTGTGTCCTGGATCCACATTAAGGCTCTCAGAGTGTTTGTCGAGTCAGTGCTCAGGTAAAATCTCTCACTCTGTCATATATACAGTATATTCATTCATATCTCTCCATTTACATTAACATGTGATGTAATGTTGTGGCTCAGGTATGGCCTGCCAGTCAGTTTCCAGGCTCTCCTGCTCCAGCCAGAGAAGAAGCAGATCAAACGTCTACGAGAGGAGCTCAGCTCTGTATTCACACACCTGGACCCCATGGCTGCAGTGGGAAAACAGGATGTGAGTGTTTAGCACCATTGATTGTGATGAGTGTTTAGAATAGTGCAGGAACTGTTCAGGAACGTCCACTAAACAAGTCAGAAGCTGCGGAAAGAGCCTCGAGGTGGATTTGGATCAAGAGGTCCGCAAAGTGGGCAAACGCTGCTGGGACACAAGTTGGGGCTTGATCAACCCTGGCTGGGTCACCTGAGAGAGGGTTTCTGATGTTGTGTGACCTGAAACACCCGATGATCTCAGGAAACATCACTGATGACGTGTCCCAGAGCATCCAGAGATGTATCTAAGTACTTACATTGTCTCAAAATCTGTGATTCCATTAGATCAGAGTTGTTCTATTCATCAACACTTTTTGCCCAGTGTTGTGATTGAAAAAGAAAGAAAAAAAAAGAGATCTTTAACATATATATCGTATAACTGTGTGTGTTTGGACTCTCAGTGTCTCAAACCAAGAAAAAAATAAAAGCAGATTAAATCAAATGAGCACCTGATGTTTTCTCATAATCATGATATGAGGATGTCATAATTATAAGCTAATAAGTCAAAACTATAAGTTAAAAAGTCATAATTATCAAAGTCAAAAAGATCTCATGATTTTCTTTCACGAATACTCCGAATTAATGAACACTTGAGATACTGTACTGTGTAACCTGGGTTTCTTGTTTAAATGTCATGTCTCAATAATACTTTTTCCTGGTCAATTTTCCACTTCACACCTCAGTCCAGTAGGTGGCAACGCATCATCTCGACAGAAAAAGAAGCAATACTCTCTTTTAGATTTTTATTTTATTTTATTTACAATTTTTAATTATATATTTTATAATTTGTCAATTTTAGACTATTTAAGATCTGAAATAATTCTTATTATTGCTTATGCTTTAGCAGGTTTAAACAGTCATGTCCTTTCTAGCCTTTCTATTCATCTCTTTTTAATGAGTCAACTGATCTCCCTTCTTCCCCAGAGCCCTCCTGAAGACTTCAAGAATAGCTTTGAGAGTAGCACTTGAGACTCCTTCCATTAATGTTGAATGAATGTCTCCTTATAGAAAGTTTCACTATATCAATAATTACATATTTATTATATAATCATTTAAAAAAATATTCTTTGGTTAAAAGACAGCTGCATGTTGGTATTAAAATATTACAATTGATGTTTTTTTTTTCTCTTTCAAGGTGGGATTTGACATTGCAGAGGTTAACATAGGACAGCAAGATTACAACTCCTACATTTATTATCCAATCAGCATTAATTTAGTGGACTCCCACTAGCAGACAGACTAAACAAAGACAGACTCATCATGAACTCACCACGCCCATGTGACCCAGGCAAGCATTTTAAAATGGACCAAAGCTACTCTGTAGGTGTTTGAGGTTTTTCACTGGAGAACTTTCGGATGAATGTAATAGAAGAAAGCAACCAGTAATGTGATACACACAAGTTATTCACAGACATATTTAGTGGACAGTTCAAACCATCACTCAATCATCCTCATCAAGTTAATCATGATCAATAATGAATGTTGGTTATAACCTCTTCTGTGAGAAGCTTGAGTAGAGTTTGTATTCCTCTTGATGTTAAACCATGTAAATTAGTGTACATATCTCAAAATACTCTATGCAACATTTATAAAAAAAAAACATTGTACATTCTATTTAATGTATTCAGTGAAGGTAGTCTTGATCAGTTATAACTACTGTATGTTATTGCCATCTGCTGACCCCTGCATCCCTTCCCCAAATCAGTTCATACATACTGTACTTCCAGTCCGAGGACACAGTTACCATGACTACCCTGTGAGCCTGATTACCTCATAGCATTTCCTTCTGTTTTCTAATATGGTTTTGATCTTTCTTTGACAAGAGAGTAAAACTAGAGCGGCTCCTGAATGTAATAACACACTTCCAAAACATTTCGAGTTTAGAGTTTATTTAGAGAGAAACAAAAGGAAAAAAAAGTTCAAGTTCATACAAGGATGTAAATAAAACAGACATTCCTGCTTGTGCATCATTTACTGTGTTGTATCTCTGCAATCCATTCTATGGTCACTCTAAATGAACTTCTGGCCTGCAGCAGAGGTAGGTTTTGGTCTCGCCCTCCTGGGACGGCCTTCATGAGAGACAGTTTCATTATGGTACTTGACGGATTTTGCAAATGCACTTGACAATACTGTTCTTGCAAGAACTATTACAGAAAGTCTGACCTCTGTGTCTT
>JAQMYJ010000005.1:127066-137680 GCA_030014305.1 Clarias laeviceps
CATTCAAATTCCATACAAACTTAAATAATTCTTTTGATTGTGTTAAGCTGCTTTGGGACAATGACAATTGTTAAAAGTGCTATACAAATAAAATTGAATTGAAATTGAACTAAAGACACCTGAGAGGTACAACTGCTGATGCACGATTAATTTGGGGAGAATATGTGTTTTCTAAATCACAACTGGCATGTACTGTAAAAAGGACTGAAATCCAAACCAGAATTTTTACTAATATTTAAAAATTAGTCGTTAATTTGAAGAATGTTTAGAATATTCTGACCTGAATTATTTTTAATTCCATATTGTTTGTTTTCCAGAAAAAAAGGGATAAATATTCCTGTGTTTTAATTCCCATCAACCTGCAACCATCCTGCAAAAACAGTGTCTGTAAAGTTCACATCAGAGTTAGTTAAAAAAAATCTTTAGTCTAATTGTAAACTGAGCAAATCATTAATCTAAAACACACCCTGTTATGAGAAGATCCACAGAGGTCCAACAATTTTAATTACGTTATAAATAAAACATTACAGTGATGGACACATTTTATAGAAAAGAGATCTGAAAGAATGTGAAACAGTAAATTCTCACAAAGCCTGTATTTTGTTCCTGAGACTTTCATTATGAAAGTATGAGACTTACATGACGTGCCAAAGTAGCGCAGCGTGACCTCTTCTGTTTTGACCTCGCCGGCCACGTTTTTGGCCATGCACTGGTACACGCCCTGGTCCGTCTCCCTGGTGTCCTGAATCATCAGCGTCCCGTCTTCCAGAAGATTTAGACGCGAGTCATCTTGCATGTTAAGGGCGTTGCTATGAAAACAAACAGAGTTGACAAATTCATCTGTGAAAATTTTAGCTCTGTAAACAATGAGCAAACTAAAATATAAACTCTTAAATATAAACTCACAATAAATATATCATAAATATAAACTCAGCTGTAATGTACTGTAATGTTGCTCTCACTTGTTCCTCAGCCAGATGATCTGGGGTTTGGGATTGCCCTCTGCTCTGCACGTGAAGTACACAGTGTTCCCTGAGGTCACGTCTACATCCTGCGGCTCGGACGTGATACGAGGAACCTCTACAGTCACGTCGAACAGAAGTGTGTGTGGGGGGGGGGGGGGGGGGACAACCCCCCCCCCCCCACACACACACACAGAGTGATGTTACTGGAGCTGAGTTAGTGTGACACAGACAGAACAACTTCTGTTCATTTAAACATCTCGACAATTAAAAGAAAGATTTCCTTCAGTCCTTCACTGCATTTCACATTAATTAAACCAACTGGAGAGATTTAAGACGTTTACATTCTCGTCCTCGTCCCATCAGTCCTACAGTCAGAGAGGGAGATGGACGGGGCAGACATGGAACATAACTTCATTCTCATGTGACCTAAAGCTCAATAAATCATGAAAGCACACCCTTTCTGCCATGTTATACACACACACACACACACACACACACACACACACGCTGAAAGACAAAGCAGTCAGTTGTGTGTTCGTGTCCACTTGCCGTCCTGCACTCCACACCCCTGCTAGCCTCATTAACGATTTCTGACATGATAATTATAGCCGTGTTTTCTGGCGCCACTCAAACTGCCACCATTCCACACCACATGCAGTAGAGTGGCAGCGCCACATCGGGCCACGCCGTGTTTTTACAGCTGCTGGGACTCGCTGTGTTTCGCTCCAGGGAAGAAAGCGTGAGGCCCTCCAGTGCAGAGCCTGTAGAGGCATTAGGAGATGGTTTACACCAACAAGCCTGGACACGCTGCTGCAAATTAGCCGAGGGAGTTTGTGGCTCCTTTGTAGTCTATAGGCAGCTGCCGTGAACTTATAGCTCGGTGGATTACATAAGAGAAAGCGTTCCAGGTCGCTTCAAATGAAACAAGAAGAAACTTGCTGTGGGGAACAATGAGCCCAGGTCTGCCCCCCCCCAACCCCCCCCCCCCCCTCATTTATTTACCAGATGCTGAGACTCAGGGAGTTACATCTGACCCAGGACTCACTCTGGCAGAACTTTCAATGTGGAGGAGGATAAATACATTCACAGCGTTACATCTGGAAAGCCACTCTTAACCCCGCGTTCATGCTAGTGTGTGTGGACACCGCTTCATCCAGAACTGCTCAGTCTCACTTTTAAATGGGAATTATTGAAACGTAAACAATCTGCTGAACAGTTTACGTCCATCAGTGGTAAAAATGTACTTTTAGAATAATACAGTTTTTATAATAACACACAACTTAAATCCAGGATTAGATACCGTTAAAGGTTTCTCTAATTTTGCACATCAAACTGAAGCAGGTGGACATTGTGTGGTTCAGTACTAAGGGAGAAATGTACTGGATCTGTCACTTTACTGCCTCGGTACTAATTTCTGTAAAAAAAAAAAAAAAAAACTAACGCTACACTTATTTGATTAATAATATTCATCCATCCAACATCTGTACTGCGCATCTGTGTGGGGTCGCAGAGGGCATGGGGTCTAATCCCAGGACACAAGGCGGGGTACGTCCTGAAAGGGGTGCCAATTCATAGCAGGCCACACACACACACACACACACACACACACACACACACACACACGCACACACACACACACACACACGCCAGGCCACAATCTTGACACCAAGTTCACTTTACTCTCATTCTGATGTTTTGATGGGACTGAATGACTTTATGATCTTTATGATTGACACCACATGATGGTCCGGCAGGATGACTGTGTGAGTGAACAGGTGTTGGTGTCAGTCTTACCACAGCTGAGCTCCTCTGCGGTTAGAGTGGCCACAGACCGGCCCTGCAGGCGACTGGGGTATTCACAGGTGGCAGCAGCCTGGGCATTGCCAGACTCGGCGTACTGCTTCAGCAGGTCTGCCAGCCACAGAAGCTCACAATCACAATTCAGTGTGTTTGAGTCGAGACGCCTAAGCAGGGACACACAGATTGTATTTAAAGTCCTGTCCAATAGATTCTACTACCTAATAGATATATATAAAATAAACATGCAAAGACTGTAATGATGTAAATCAACAAAAAAATCCCAACAAAAAAGTATCCTTTCATAATCTTAACATCTACTCATTCTGTTCTCGTCTAATGTCTCAGGTTTATTATCAGAATGAGTCTCAGACGTCTGTGACGTGATCCTGAGATCAGAATGAGACGAATCGAGCTGTCAGTTTGTACACTAACACAGTGTAAGACTCTAAGACTATGAGACGTCTCCGCGCGTGTGTGTCCTCTCTGAGCACTCACAGTCTCTTCATGGACTGCAGATGGGAGAAAGTCCCCAGTGAAAGGTGTGTTATTCTGTTGTTGTGCAAAAACCTGTCAAAGGCAAAAGGACAAAACAGTGTAACACAGAACATGGAGGAAGAATCGACTGGAATCATCTCACTTCACATATAAGACACAAAACAACAGGGTGGAATTTTACATTAGTAAAATTACAGGATATTTTACGTTGTATACAGGATAAAAAAAATACTCTGAGACTCTTGTGTAACATTTAAAGTAACGCAAAGAACACATGTTTGTCTAAAACTCGTCCACGCAGTACTTCGAGCGACCATATGCTCCCTGAAAGGCCATTCCTCTGAGACGCTGTTATTTTATACAGGAAATATTACAACTTCTTTCCCAGAGTTTGTGTAATCATCGCTCCACTCTTTACCAAACATGTTCTGGAACTTCAAACAGCATCCATCATCAATCATTCAGCAGCATTAAAAACAGATGACCAGCTCACTGCATTTTGAGAAAGAATGCCATCTTCCATTCAGCGCGAGCTGAGCTGAGAGACACTTCCACTTCCTGTCTGGCGAGAGTCCCACGGACACACTAACCTAGAAAAATATTCCATTCTAACATGTCTGAGAAGAAACACTAGACTGATTTGTCCTGTGTGGCAGCTTTATAAGCACTTCCTGCACCTGGGAGCTTTAACTCTCTCTCTCTCTCTCTCTTTCTTCCTCTCGCTCTCTCTCTCTTTGTGTGAACCCAGGTGGCTCCTTCATCCTGTTCTCATTGGAACTGGAAAAGAAAGCTGGATTCCAGCACGTCACCCCCATAAACGGAGGTGAAATAAAGGAATCAGAGCAGCTACTCAACTCCAAGCGTCTGGTATAAAGTCTAAGAGTGTAAACCAGATTTACATTATTATATAATATTATTCTACTATAAGTCTGGTTCATGTTTAATCCTGGGGTGACGTGAGACAGAATTTCATTTACATAAAGAAAAGATCCACAGATTAGTCTCTGTATCACTGCAGGACTGATTCTACTTATGACCACAAAACAAAAAAAAAGGGAAACTGGATAATCATAGAGAGTAATTTAAAGAATCATCAGTCCAAGTTTTACAGGAATTTCTGCATGTAAACCTGCTCCGATGTCACGCTAGAGACTTTATGTGCTTTTCATTCCGCCAGCGCATTGTAATTTCAAAATAATCAATATGCTGATTATTATCATAAATAAAGTTTACATAGTGTGTGAGGTCACACTCATCTACACGGCCGCTTTGATCTGCAGTCCAAAGACTTAGCAACTGTTGGAACATGGTGCAGTTAATGGATCCTAAAGCACGAAGCTCAGAGAGATGATATCCTTGAGGGACTTACAGCCGTTCCAGCTTGGGCAAGTGAGTGAAGGACTCGGGTTCTAACGCTTCGATGTTGTTAAAATGGAGATATCTGTAAGAAAAGAAAGAAGAGACATAGTATAAATATTGGACATTTATTTATTACAGGAAAGTTTGCTCTTCTATCTCTTCTATTTCTGCTTCAGGATTCCAAATGCCTTTCATTTTTATTTTCAACAGAAACATTCAGTTTGATCGTCATGTGGTTTAACAATGTGGTTTAACAGTAACACATCCAGAAGAGATTTCTCCCACCAGAAAATGCCCATAAAGGACTGAAAACCAAACGGAGAACTGAAACGGCAGATCGGCTCGATGGTTTGTACAATTTCGTGGCCATAACTATAAGCCTGGCAAACTTCATATCTAATTCACTCATTCGTATCCAGTGTGTTTCTGTGCCAGACAGGCAAGACAAATAAATTATTTACGTCTGTTACTTTCTTCAAAAATATTCAGTGACGTAGATGGAATTTAATAAAGGCTTAGATGTGAAAGCCAATTAGCAAATAAATCTGAAATACTGCTATTAAATCCTAAACAGCAGCCTGACGGACGTTTACTTCCTTTCAGTCCTCCATCCATAAACGCCAGCTATTTGGTTTTGTTGCCTCTTTTTTTTTTAAAGCTCTCGAACCAATTTTATCTGACAAAGCAAGAAGAACCCACTGACTATGTGCTGTTTAATCACGCATGCTCGGGTTTGTCATTATCTAATCAAACCGAACTGAAAACTTGAGCAACTGCAAAATAAGTTGTTTTGTTATGATGTCTGACTTTCTCACACATATTTGAGGTCACAGAGACTTTTGTTTTGCTGGGAAAAGTAATGATGCCTACAGACCGACAGCTATAAACACACAGACAGAAAGCCTAGATCAGCATGGAGCTGAAATATGTGCTTCTGCCCTCCAGGCACAACACAAGCCCTTTGCCCCGCGCCACGCCCCCGCAGTAGGTAGGATGGCAGAGGGCATCTGTGAGCTCATGCATGCAGGCTGCGTTTTACTCCCCTGAGGAATCAGCACTACCTGAGCGTCACATGATTAGGGAGAGACGGCCGGTGGGTGTGAAGTGGAGACGAATAAACCAGAGAAAATACAGGAGAAAAACTAAAAGCCATTCGAGGTAAATAAATAAATAAATAAAGTTTATTAAAAAGGCAGGCCTGAAAATCAGTGTGTTATAATATACATTTTTACCATTGATCTTTTTTTTAGATTAGATTAAACTGTATTGTCACTGCACATGGTGCTACAGGGCGCCTTAACAGAAATATGAACAAAAGTTGGCTGAATATAAGAATTTGCGTTATCTGATCACTAACAGGGAAATTTCTCAATTCAAACACTAAGTTAGTTTAAGTTAGACTTTAACAATGTCTTAATAATTTAGAGTTTTTTCAGTATTTTACTTTTTACAGCTGATGTCCTTTTTTATTTTTTTTATCATTATTTACCCCTATTTATTTTTGTAGATAAATAGCGGTAAATGAGTGAAAACTCTACCCCTCATTTAAATATGTTAATAGACGTATCGTCACTGCTGCTGGTCACTCGGACAGTTTCGCTGGTTCTGTTCGGTCACATGTGAGGCCTGAAATCTGCATGTTATGTCACGATCCAGGGATGAGGGGTCACGGGGTTAATGTTACAAAAACCGCTCGCTGCACGTCACCTGTATGTCTAATAAGACTAATAAGAGAAGAGATAAAAACCTCACTTACAGCTGCTCCAGAGAGACGAGTCCCTTGAATGCTTGTCGGTCTATCGACTGGATTTCATTCTTGTACAAATAGCTATGAAGAAATAAACATGTTATTTACAGTCCTGTTAGGAGTCTAACGTGAGGATATTAATTATAGAATTACATCATTCACCAAAAAGTCACGTGTTCATGCAATTGCTGAAATGTTTATATTTATACACGAGGACATGCGGTCTGTAGAAATGTGTGCGTTTAGCAGACGGCTGTGATCTGACAGGACCAGACGCCTATGTGTCTGGGATCAGAGTGGGATGTGAAGGGGCGAGTGAAAGCAGGAGGATGAGAGTTTGGTGTTGATGAAGCAGAGATGCATCGTGGGAAACAGGAACTCAGTACTGAGAGTCTCCCCTCCAGGGACCGGACCAGGGGTTCAGTCAGTCAGAGTTTGGCTAAATAACACAAAGCTCTGGAAGCTCAGCTGGTGATTTTACACA
Source organism: Clarias laeviceps (assembly GCA_030014305.1). Classification (NCBI taxonomy): domain Eukaryota; kingdom Metazoa; phylum Chordata; class Actinopteri; order Siluriformes; family Clariidae; genus Clarias; species Clarias laeviceps. Next base: position 133,917 of record JAQMYJ010000005.1, read on the forward strand.
TGACATGACAACACATTTCAGACTTAATGCTCAGAATCAAATCATTTGGTCAAACAAATAGAAACTCTGTGAGACACTGAAGGGCTTCACTAACATTCATTAAAGACAAAAAAGAAGCAAATCACACTCACTAAACTTAATCATGTGAGCCAACAAACTACTGTACAATATACACCGCGACATAGAGAGTGGGAAAAAAAAAGCGATTCAGTTATGAATCACGACTCTTTTCTGTGCTGATTCACGTATCGTATGATTCCACACTGACTTTATAAGATATATAAATATATATTGAATATATCATTTAAATAGTTTTTACATTTATAATAGAGATGAACCGATCAATCGGCCACGAGTCTTAAAAATCACACACGTCAGAAGTCCAGCGCGCTCGCAGTCAAGTCGACTTCTGAGACTTTAAAGATGGTGAGGCAGTAAAATGTCACTGTGTCTTTATAATCCTGCAGGTGGCGCACTCTGAACTAGGCACACATTTTCATCCAGTGTGGTGGGAGTGAAAATTCAGAACCTGCAGCCAGTCAGACTTAATTTCCATTTCGACGACCAAGTAAGTAGCACAGACCCTCAACTAGAAGTAAAATCCACTTAATGTTATCAACTGGCTGAAATTTAAACACGAATCATCCCCATGTTCCATTTATAAAATGAAGGAATGCGGATATTTCCTCTAATGCCTGGTCCAGAGGCGTCATGTTGTCAAACTTGGCACTAATCAGATTCTACCAGCAGGGTCCTTAAGTCTTAAACACTCAATATAAGAGTCATTTCAAGCCCGTTTGAGGTAAACCTGCATAGCAGAGGTCATGTGTTTGTGCTGTTGTCTGAGTCATTGGGTTACTCTGAGTCAACCTGAAAGAGTCTTTACCAAACCACGGTCTGTAGAATTAAGGCTGAGTTTTAGAGGAGAGCATAATGATATCAGGAGTAAAAACAGCAAAATGATTTTAAATGTCTGGTTTGGATTTTTAGACAAACTGTAGTGACATTTCAAATGGCCCGGGTGCTGAGAGACGCAGCTTTATTTAACAAACTGACTGAGTGAAGAAAACAGACTTTGTAAAACACACTTTGTACTGTCTGCTGAGAACAATTAAACTGCAGCTTGTGCAAAAGGCATTTCTTGTAATTATGCCATTATATTCCTCTATTTCTAAGCAAACTGCACCATTTTGTACAAACCTCTGCACAGACGTGACCCCAGCATGACCTTAGTCATTTGCAACTCTTAAAGCTGCATTCTTACTAATTACACTGTAAAGGGTTTAATGAGCACTACAATTACAGGAACACGGAGTTCCCCTCACTGTGATCCGCATCCTCTCCACTGTAACACACCCGTCCCTGAAGGGCTAATAAGAAAATGGACAATGGAAAAATGGAAACTCCGAATAAACTCCGATTTCTGTCTTTAGTCCCCATAAAGTGCCATAAAAATACCAGGAACTATAAATATACATGAACATGCGATGGAAACACTTCTCAGTATTGAGTGCTTCACTTAAAACATCATATCTTTAGATTTACATGAGGAATAAAACACTTTCATGGGACAAGAATCAACACTGGTGTATTTGATAACACACTCTACACAGTCTATGGTTTACATCCAGTATAATGCACTAACTATATACTACACTATCATTTTTATTTAATTTTTAACACCTGTATAAAACTGATATTAAACATCTGTACAGTAAATAATTCATTTTAAAGTGTCTGCTTTACTGAATAAAATCATGAAACAAGAAACAAGAAAAACGTAAATGTCACGTATATTAAAGACTATCGTTAGTTTTATATCTTCTTAAATGGCTGAACATTTTATATGGCGTTTCTATGAATTACTCTATTTTATTTTTAGAAAAAAAAAAGTTTATTATAAAAGATTATGATGGAACTCTGTGATTTGTCTCATAGTCGTAGTCTGATCGCTGAGCTTTTAATAAACCAAAGCCTTGAGACCCGACAGATCTGAGAATTCTATAACTCTGTAGTAATAATAATAAATGAAAATTTCCCCGCTGTGGGACGAATGAAGGTAAATCTTATCTTATCTCTAACCTGTCAAACATTACCATAACAATGAAGCTTTTTGTAGTTTATCTAACCAAGCTTTTTTATGTGTGTGTGTGTGTGTGTGTGTGTGTGTGTGTGTGTGCTCTGTGGTATTAGCTGTGCAGGATATCTGTAATATTTATTTCTTTAAAACCGCTCACTGAGTTAAATAAGGTGTTTAAGTCCTCACACCAGTCTGTAACGTTACCGTTTAATTCTGTAGATTAACACATGACTCAGCACCGCCACGACTGCAGGGCAAATCTACAGACTCATAAAGAAGTTAAAGTGGATAAAGCAGGTGTAAAGTAAACAGAGACAGAACAGCTGAGTCTTCCTTTACAGACCTGTGAATAACAAAAGAGTGGGAAGGACCAGCTGTTCTCTCGGGCCTTTAGGTGATGAAGCTCAGACACCTTAAAGCACAGTACGGACAATTAAGTGCTAGAATGTCTGGGGTTTGTTTTCCTTCTCAAACAATGACTGTCAAGTGCTGAGATTCAAATGCCAACACGGCGCAGGGCGTTAAAGGGAAATCACACTCCAGGACTGTCAAGGACTGACGGTAACGTGGCACGTCTCAGTGGATTACACACGAAGCTCGTTATAAAGTCATGAAGCTCTAAAGTCAAAGACTTTGGTGGTCTGGTGAGGAATGTCAGTGCACGAGTCAACTCACAGATATTTCAGGTTCTCCAAGTCCTCGAAAGTTCCTTTTGGGATTCTTCTGATGAGATTGTTGTTTAAAAGGCTATAGGGCAAAAAAACAACAACAAGAAGAAGATGCCAGTTTAATCAGATGGTAGTACATTAAAGGAGTGTGTCAGGAATTAAAAAAAGACTTTATGAGAACTGATGACAACAAATCAAACTCAAAACAAGCAGAATGTTCTTCAGATGTATCCGAGACCTGGACTAAAACAGATTTCAAGTTCTCATGCTCACGCTGCTGTCGTGTTCTAATAACCCATAAAGCTGTGCTGATTGTGAATGTCCTCAGTGCAGCTGCAGATGATTCACAAAGTGTCAGTGGAACTCTGTTCCAGACTCCGATCTGTTCCAACATTCACTCAATCTGTTCTGGTGGTTTGTGTTTCCTCAATGACTTCTTAGGTCTCTTTGTTGTGTTTTCCTCTAATTTGTTGTTTGTTTGTGTTTACTATATATAGGGAATAAAATAAGGAAGGACTTATAAGAAATAATTAATGGCAGGGTTGAGGCAAAGCAGTACTACAGTACCACAGCAATATACAGATGAATTTTTAATTAATTCAACATTACAAACTTTTTTTCATCAATGTAACATTACAGTTAATACAGTTAACTGACTGCATACGACTGAACTGCTTTTAACACTTTTTAACAATCTGATTCCCGACTTCACCCGCGCTGGTGAACACAGGAGTGTGTTTGTGTCCTACACACGGGTGTCTCCTGTTACAGCAGCTGTGTGATGCTGAGCGACGGCCTACAACGGCAGGACAAATACATTCTGCAGGGATTATGGAGGGACCTGTGTGTGCTGCTGAAACCAGAGGCCCAGAGGGAACACACACACATACACACACACACACACACATACACACACACACATACACACACACACACACACATACACACACACACATACAGTACACACAGGCACACACACACACACACACATACACACACACACACACACATACACA
>JAQMYJ010000005.1:142848-152848 GCA_030014305.1 Clarias laeviceps
TAACGTTATGGGGCAATAAAATGAAGTCAGCTGACCACCTGAATGTACTGAATCACCAGGTCATCACATCTATGGAGCGTTTCTTCTTATATTCCCGGACTCAGAGTGGGAGATAGTGGGAGTGTGAGGAATCATTTTCACACATGAACTGGACACCACAGTGTTCCATGATCTAAGCTAAAGATGGCTGAATAAAATATTAGAGTATGGACTTGTCTTTTTGGATCGGTGTTGTATTCCTTTAGCGTTGTGTTTAAACATTAGCTCTGTAATTATACAATTATAAAACTAGTAAAACGGGTGAATTTATTTTGTTCCTTACATTTAAAGAACTGCAAAGGGTCCAAAAGTAACCGGTTATAAACTGCTCCTGCTGTACTGGACATACTGTATCCCTGAAAGTTTATTTTCATCCTAAGTGAAGACATTGTGAGGACAGAGAATGTGCAAACTGCCAGGATGTAACTGAATAAAACCTGCCTTAAACCACAACAGGAGAAAGTCAATGCCCATGTGTTCTACAACCAGCACCATGAACCGGCTCCCAAACTGACTAGAGGACTCGGTGACTTCTACACACAACTAATGCTGTCCGTACTCCCGCTAGTAAAGAGGAACTGGAGAAGTCGTTAGAAATACCACACCGTCCTGTGAAGTCCAGACGATCTCCATCGCCAGAAGGACAGCTGATAAGATACGGCTAATAGAAGAGCCGCTAACACCCGAGTCTCACGCAGCCTCTAGCTGAACAAACCCTGAATACATGGAGCTGATCCGGCGTTAGGCGACGGCGCGGTGTGTGAGAGCTCGGGGCGCGACTCGTGAGATTAGATCCTGTGACTGACATGAGGTTTGTACTTTCTTGGCACAAAGTAAATATTTATCAGAGCTTGACTTGTGCCAGGACTGTCAATCAGAAGCACACACTCTGAATAAGGGTGTTAGTGTGTGTGTGTGTGTGTGTGTGTGTGTGTGTGTGTGTTGCACAAGTGGATTCAACAACCAGACAAAAGGGACACGACTGTGAAACAGAGCTTTGTATTTGGTGAAGGGTGTGTGTTTTAGTGGCGTGACACACCGGTTCTTGTAACTAGAACACCGGGTTGTTGTTTCTACTCCCACTGCCTGCTGCTCTCCAGCATTAATTATAGCGACAGTCGCGTGTGTCTGTAACGTGACACACGTGGAGGAGGCGAGACGGCGCTTTCCTCGGGTGTGAGATGGAAACAAGTGAACACCTTCAGTCTCTCTGGTTGTTGGCAGTCACTTGACAGGGAAAAGCCTGAGGAAGGGCGGGGACTGGCAGGGACCAAACAATTATAGTGGAAGAAATGACTTGTTAATAATAAAATAATAATTAATAATGAAAGTAAAGTCTCTGCTGGTCTGTTAGTACAGAAGGGCTGAAGGAGGGAAATCTAGGGTTCTTTTTATTAAAAAGGATGTATTTTGATTTCAAGTAAACAACAACAGTGAGATTATTATATTTCTTTTTATTTATTTGTTGTTTGATGAAACTAGTTTGTGATTATTTTGTGCTTGGGTTCTATATTTTATAGCAGGTCTTCTGAATGTGTGTTGTTGTTGTTGTTGTTTATTTATACATTACACACAATCTGTAATTTAGCTCTTCCAAAATGTGAAAGAATATTTTTCTGCCTTATATTTTTCTACAGCTGAACTGTCTGTTCTGCCACTGACAGCTTTTAAAGTGAAGCGAGTTAATAATTTAAACCTTAAACTCACCTTAAACAACTTCATCACTCGGTTTGTTACTCATGACGTATTCGTTACTCGTTACTGCTGACTGGATCATCAAACGTTTACAAAAATTGATATGAATTTCAACCGTTTCAGGAAAAGATATTCTTTCTTCTCACATGGAGTAAATAAGTGGTGTAGCCGTGTTCCAGTGTTCCAGTGTTCTAACTATCAGAACCGTCAGTCCAACACTGAAGGTGTTTTTTTGTGCTTTTTCAGTCCTTTAATCCTCACTATGTTCTGAGTAACATTGAGACTAATTTGATGGTAGAACATTTATTAGAAGGAAAGTAATTGAGAATAAAACACCATGTGATGATCCGAGACTTACACACAGCACCTCACTCACTGCCATCTGAACCCAATTCACCAATTAACACCCGTTTACCTGCATGAACTGACGGCCAAAACCAAGAGAATCAAACACACAGCCTTCACCGCTGATTATGATTTGGGAATCTCTCAAACCCAAAGACACCTCTGTGACCTTCATCACATTATCTCTGATTCCTGACTCATTTCAAGTGTATCTTTCCTGAAACGAAGGCTTCTGGGGAACAAGACTGAGATGTGATCCAAAGTCCGTCCATGAGAAGTTAAAAACAGGATGCAGCAGCTCTGCTTCTTGTGGCTCCGCTGCCTGCCAAAGGGATCCCTCGGGGGAAATTCCTCCACTGACATCTGTACGATAAAGCGTTTCGACAGTGATGAAACAATGCAGCGCCGAACTTCTGACACAATTTGGGGGAAAAAAATGGAGATGGTGTGAGCGTCTAAAACCGGATTTAAAGGATTAAACAGGCAGCGTGTGACCTTCCCTCAGTGCAGGTGTGTAAGCTGAGCCACTGTTAGCACTTATTTAAGTGTTTTATTTTTTTGTATAACATGAAAATTACAACAACTTCAATATGCAAATTACTAAATAATCTTTCTACACATTTACACACACATTTTGCAAAATGAACTCGTTCCTGTTATCACACACTGTACGTTCCATCAGCTATAAACAGCCGATGCCTCGTCTCTCCGTCTCTCTCTTTCCAAACTAAAAACACAACCGCTTGTTGCCAAGAAGCCAAAACCTCTGATCTGAAGTCTTTCCGGTGCTGAATGACAGCGTTGAGCTCAGAATCCACGTCAGGTTTACTTCCTGTTTACAGACTCTGTAAGTGCAGACTCTTAATTGTTACTCTGCACATTTTACTGGGTTTGATACGTCTGTGTATTAATCAGGACATTTAACACTCTGTGGAATAAACCTGTTATAAACATATAAAAATGACAGTTTGCTTTAGTTGGTGTAACATCTGAACAGAACGTAACCACGCGTCATTTTCTGAACCGGTAACATCCTGTTTGCGTCGGATCGGGAGTGTGTACACGTTTATCTGCTGGTGACAAGTGAGAGCACTGAGCAGGAGCCGGAAGATTCCATCAGATCCTCAGAGTTTGGTTTACTCGAGCACTTTGGCTTCAGAGTCAGAGCTGGACTGAGAGACCGAGCGAGTGGAGAGAACACACACTCGCTTATTGTTATCTGCTCCAACAGTTTAATAAACACACCCCTGTAGTGTATTTCGAATTCTGCATAAACTTCCACACACCCAATAATTCAGTGTAACTGCTTTTCAGACACTTGCTGTTGCGTCTGTGCGTCTGAGATCAGAGCGTTTCGCGCTGCTGAACATTTGTCTGCCATGTGTGAAGCTTCACAAAACGTTCATTTGGGCTTTTACACAAACAGGTGGCGCGAAAAGATCATCTTGGGACTCGTAGATTGATGATGTCAAGCTACACAAGAATAAAGCTGCCTCACACGTAGAGCAGGAATCGTCCCAGCATGCATTACATTACACCAGTCTACTCCCAGCAAAACCCCTGGAGTTGTAGCTATTTAGGAAACGTGTAGTACAAGTTACACTCGCATGCGAATGCCGGAGCGAGAACCGGCCCGAGGGAATCGTGCAACATGTTATGATGTGAATCATTCCTTACAAAATGATTTAATACGTTCATGGAGTCCAAAAACATGTCTCTGGTGACGCGCACTTGGCAACACAACCTTCATTTAGGATTCTTTATGAGGTCTCTGACTGCGTGTGGATTTACAGGCAATTCTATAAAGATGTCTATAAAGAAGAACCAGCGATTTAATTGATCTTCTGTTGGTCGTTTCAGTAAATTTAATCAATGAGTCAGTTTTTGATTCAGAATAAATGTAAATCATTTGTGTAAACTTACAAATGTTAAATCGTTTAAAATTGCAGAATTAATTCATAATTATTTTATTATTATTATTATTATTATTACAATAATGTACCGCAGCCTTTACAGGAAACTCAAACCAATTTAACCTTCAGCGAGAACTCGATACCAACAGCATCACTGCTTCTTTTTCTTCTTTTGACTTTATGAGCGTTTGGTGGAATATCGCCCCCTACAGGAATGGAGTGAGGAGCAGACGATTGTCAGGAAGAAAAGATTTATGTTTTGTACAAGACATGGCATTTATCCAATCAACAACACACGTTACACAGCATTTCAATGCTAATGAGATACGTTTTGTATTGTTTAATACTTTATAACCCGTAAGAAATACATCTGCTTGAGACAAATCAATCAACATAGTTTATACTTTACACACTTTACATTTACATACACAAGAAAAAAGAGAGGCCTGGAGTGCTTCTTTCACTAACACCCCTCCCCGGCCCCCACAGCCCCACCCCCACCCCCCGCCCAGCTGACTATCTCCCCGTGCAAATTAGCAAAGCTTTAGGGATTTTTCTGGCTTGGCGTTCCACAATGCTGGAGCTCGAGCTCCTGATAAAGGCTGACTGCAGCAAACTGCACACAATGCTGCTTCTCTTCCTCTCTGACTCACTCTGACTGGACGAACTGTTTCACAAAGACGACACAATTCACAGAGCGATAAAGAAAAGGTGGTGAAGCAGGAAGGGCCGTCGGCGCCTGAACATAACTTTGGCTAAATGTCGTGACCTGACTTTTCAAGCCTTCCTTTAATGGGTCATAAATGTGGCCACAAATCAGGTCTTTACTCTGTGCTGCTCTTCTGCAGTCACACGGCTGGTCTGTTACACACCACGTCTCCGGGAACCTCGAACGTCTCTCAGCACAAGCAGCCGGCAGCCCTGACTCAATACTGACTCAATACTGACTCAACACGCTGTCCACACGCACGACCCGGAACAACTAAACACTTCTTCCACACAGCAGCTGATGTACTGGACGCTCTAAACTATTTCATTTTCAGATGCATTTCTTATCCCTTCTTCTCCAAATCTATTTATTCTAGCCTAGGGGTCCAGTTATCTAAAAGGCAGCAACTAACACAAGACAAAGGTAAGATAATTAGCAACTGAACCAACTCTTTCTCTAGGCGCGTCCGTGTTCTCATGTGGCACATAAAGCCTCGTTCGTGTCTGACTCCGGTCAGCGTTTTAACTCAAAGTGTTTCTATGTGCAGTGAACGTGTGTTGCACTAACATTACTGTTATATAAAGGGCTTTGATGTTGCACAGTGCTGTACTTTTATTTCCACAGTCCTTCATATTCCTGATTCTGGAAAGACTACATAGCATCCGTTTGAGTTAATTAACTTACAATGTGTCCAAATCGTCTTCCTATACAAAGGATGTTTTTATGATGACAAAATCTGATCATTTTGATTTATACACATTCACATTTCATTTTCAAACTTCCATCATTTTGATTGTGTAAAGCTGCTTGGCGGCAATGACAACTGTTAAAAGCGCTATACAAGTAAAAATGTAATTGAATTGACCTTTTTAGCCAAATATTTCAAGCATAGTTTTTATATTACAGGTGCATCACAATAAATTTGATCAACAAAAAGTTGCTTAATTTCTTTCAATGTTGTTGATTATGACTTATAGCTAATGAACACTCATGAGATCACACTCTAATCAGATAATTAACTCTAATTATTGCTGAGCTGTCCAGAAGACGATCACTGACACCCTGCACATGGAGGGTAAGACACAAAAGGTCATTGTTAAAGAAGCCGGCTGTTCACAGAGTGCCGTATCCAAACACATTAATGGGAAGTTAAATAGAAGGAAAAAATGTGGTAGAAAAAGGTGCAGAAACTACAGAGCTTCAAGAGCCACCACGCGCACACGTATCCAGGACACAGACTACAACTGTCGCACTCCTTGTGTCAAGCCACTCTTGAACCAGAGACAAAGTCAACGACGTTCTACCAGGGCTTGACTGTCTCCTGACCTAAAGGAGAATCTCTGGAGTAGTGTGAAGAGGAAGACGTGAGACACCAGACGCAACAACGCAGAAGAGCTGGAGGCCGCGATCAGACCAACCAGGGCTTCCATACAGTAAAACCTCAGCAGGGCCACAGACTGATAGCTTCAGATCGTCTTTATAAACCCAGGAGGATTAACCCTTAAATCTCACGCAGTATGGAACACACACTTGGTCCATGTTTAGTTCTTAATGTTTTTACTTGGGTTTACTCTTCACATACGGGTAGCTGGAGGGGAGGGTCAGTAGGTTGGATCTCTGAAATGTGGAATTAATAGAAACATATTGTGTTAAAGCTGTGTGTTGTGTGTAGTCGACCAGTTTTGTGCTGCACTGCAGTAGGACTCGGGGCTACCAGTGGCGCGCTGTAACAATAACAAAAACAAACAGAGGAACGAGATACGGAGTGAAACTCCCTGTAACACACCGACACACACAGCCGTCAACCGGACGGAGAGACGAGGAACTTAAAGACGGGGAGGAACTTCTGCCAATCGGTCTCCTGAAACTTATTCATCCATCGTCTAAACCTCTTGTCCTGCGTGGGGATGTGGGGACTCTGGATGGAGTGCACACAATCACACACACACTCCACACACACACACACACACACACACACTCCACACACACATAGTGACACTCAACTGCAATCTGGAAATACCAATCGACCGACATCAGATGTCCTGAAATGCTTTACCCACAGACAAGCAGCAAGCACGGGGAGGGCAAACACACACACACACACACACACACACACAGGTGTCAGGTGACAGAACTAAACACTACGACACAGGATCAGCCTTAAAGTTAAACAGCGTCTTTAATTTTCATAACTCATAAACATACTCCACATTTAATGGTGATATTTTTATCTTGTTCTCATTCATAATTGTTCTATTGAGTGTCACTTCGAAATAAACGAAGCCAATGAAAGTTTCCTTCGCTGGTGTTTTGTTTATGAAATGATCAAAGAGCTTCAGTGACTCTGTATAAATAAGTGTTTCATCAATTTTAGTAAAAATATATAAGATGTGTAATATGTTGTGATTTACTGATATGTGTGTAGATATGAAATGATCCACAGCATGATATAAGGTTTAGTCCCTTCACAGCCCATTCACACTGTGACTATAAACTATGACATCATGCATATGGTTGCAATCAAAGCCACACTTCATTACACAACAAAATTATTGATAGAAAAAAAAAAAAACCTAAATGTCCTAGCAAAGATCTGCGATTTGCGCCAAAAGCAACGGGTCTGAGGAAGCCGAGGCAGATCGAGAATCCTTCATCACGTTTGTCGGACCAGAACCTGTAAAGTGAAAGCAATCATTTCTCCATCCAGGAAAGAAAGTGTCAGGATATGAGGGTCACTGCATGTCGTTACAGAGACGTCGTTCCACCAGAGCAGCACTTGAAGAGTCAGCGGCTGAAAAGCTCGACAAGGGAAAAGTCTTCCACGATCACTCACTACCACCTCAGGGCACAAGGAGAGGAGGAGAAAACCAGACGGCGTGTGAACGCACTGCACTGAGAGACGGTAAAGCTTCAGATCAGATCAATTTTACCAATACTTTAACATGTTAACACAGATCAAGGAGCTCCCGCAAAGTGTGTGTGTGTGTGTGTGTGTGTGTGTGTGTGTGTGTGTTAATGCCCCAGATAAAATTCTCCAGGTTTTTTTTCTATCCCAATCTCAGACATTTTTTTTCACTCCTCGTCCAAATGTGCTGTTTCAGTGTCTATGTAAATGAGCTACTGCTGAGCCACGCCCCTCCTGAGAACAACAGATATCTACCTGGGGGCGGGGCTCTTCCTTATATGAGGTCAGAATAGGTCAAAGCTAATTTTGAGCTATGTTTGTTTGTTTGTTTGTTTGTAAACACACACTGGAGACCCAACTGAATATCTAAAGATGACTACAAAGTGAATCATACACATCAGGTCGCTGTTAAATCACCGAGTAACTGATAAATATTGTATCTTAAATGTTTCTAATCTTATGATATTTTTTTATTCTATAACAGTCGTAGAAATGTAATAAGCAACAATAAGGAATACTTTACAGGTGAGACTGTGAGAGCTGGTGTTACAGGAAATTCATAAATCTGACCAATCAGATCCGAGAATTCAGCAGATCGTCTGGCCGTCTAAATGATCACGTCTACCTGTCTGTCCTTCCATCACAGGTTACATTCTTCCCTGATTCGTCTCGCTTTGCCCAAGGGACGGCTTCCTTCAGCTCGTGAGTACAACGTGCGATTTACTGACGAATAATTGCAAGGTAAAGTGGGAGGAGGTCGCGCGTAAGATAACCCGCCGCCGTGTCCCAGCGAGCTCAGACATTAAACCCTGCAGCTGTGAAACAAACGCTTGCGCTCCATGGATCTCCACAAGAGCACACTGAGTAAAGCAGAAGGGAAAGAACACGGAACCATAAAAATGTTCTGATGTATAATGGTGTAATAAGGCAGGAAGTGCTGCTGCAGGAGCTGGATCGGGTTCCGTCCTCGAGAGCTGCTTCACATTTTGCAGACGTGTAATCCGTACTTCAGGCTCGTCTGCAACTTGAATCCCGTATTTTGTGCAGATGTGCATCGGCACACGCATGCAGACATCACACACACTATTAAACCCCGCGAGGGAACTTTATTCCACACTCAGTGCTCAGACTCGGGACTAGCGGGCCGTGTTCTCCCTCTCCTTTGCTGTTTACTTTGTATGTTCTCGTCTAAACAGGCGATGCATGGAAAACTCCAACACTGACTTCAAGACCCTGACCTTCCTAGGGATAAATCGGGCGCACAGTGACTTAGGGGAGCAAAAGTTACGCAAGACAATAGCGTGTCTGTTTCGCGTGCAGTTTAAAGTCTCACTGCTTGACTCAATAATTCCACATGCGTGCCAGACTAATACACAACAGTGAACCAAGGACACCTAATGAAATCTGCACGGTTCAGAACAGCGACTACTAAAGACTTTTCCTGCTATTACAAACTTAAAGTAAAACAGAACATACGTGCTGAAGTGCCAATGTGTGTGTGTGCATCGAGCTAAGAGACAGAAAGCATGTCATGTGACACTTTATACTGTCTGCATTACAGTGTGTGTGTGTGTGTGTGTGTGTGTGTGTGTGTGTGTGTGTGTGTGTGTGTGCGTATGCTATTACATTCTAGTCCCCACGGATGTTAAAATGACAATTACTGAACACCCATCCCACAGAAAGTGTATCGGGTTAGTTACCTCATTAACAGGCGGTGACGTCTGAGCGCTTCTCACTCAGCAGGGGAGTTTACACCGAAAACATCCTTTCACTTAAAAAACTAACTGGAATCCACACAACATGATGGGATGTCATGAGCCGTGGTATCTGGAACAATGTTGGCTTGATCAATCTGTAAAAGCCACGTCTTGCCGTCACTCAGACATACGGCACTTTTAAACTAATGTCCTTTACGTCTTCATGCACAGTCTCAACTGAGATGGAAACAGCTCGCAACTGTGATGCTTCTACAGTACGTCGAGTGACGTAAAGAATAATATATCGGGTCTGAAATACACCTCCGCCTCAGAACGGGCCGACTTCTGTATACAAACATGACAATTAAAATAAATGTTTTTAAAAAATGGATCGCATAGGGAAAAAAAATCACAGATTCATAAAATGCATGTTTTTATGGTTGTTTCTGTGAACAAATAACAATAATAACAATGAGTGCATTTTAATTCGACATTTTTGTGACATCACTCCCATATTACTGAATTTACACATTTTTTAAGTAATGATAACTTTAGTTCTACACGACATATGAGGAAACCTAAACACACCGCTTCTGCATCTTTATTCTGCTGGCGTGAGAGAGAACTGTCCGCTACTAGGTAATCGACCGCGGGTGGCAGATCCTCAGATTTTTGAAAAGGGTCGGTAAATGTACTT
>JAQMYJ010000005.1:156961-174650 GCA_030014305.1 Clarias laeviceps
ACTCAGTCACTCACTCAGTCACTCAGACAGTCACTCACTCACTCAGTCACTCACTCACTCAGTCACTCACTCAGTCAGTCACTCACTCACTCAGTCAGTCACTCAGTCACTCACTCAGTCACTCAGTCACTCACTCACTCAGTCACTCACTCAGTCAGTCACTCACTCACTCAGTCAGTCACTCACTCACTCAGTCACTCACTCAGTCACTCACTCACTCAGTCACTCATTCACTCACTCACTCAGTCAGTCACTCACTCACTCACTCAGTCACTCACTCAGTCAGTCACTCACTCACTCAGTCACTCATTCACTCACTCACTCACTCAGTCAGTCAGTCAGTCAGTCACTCACTCACTCAGTCACTCACTCAGTCACTCACTCACTCACTCACTCAGTCACTCACTCACTCAGTCACTCATTCACTCAGTCACTCAGTAAGTCACTCACTCAGTCACTCACTCACTCATTCACTCACTCACTCAGTAAGTCACTCACTCACTCACTCACTCAGTCACTCACTCACTCACTCACTCAGTCACTCAGTCAGTCATTCACTCAGTCACTCACTCAGTCACTCAGACAGTCACTCACTCACTCAGTCACTCACTCACTCAGTCACTCACTCAGTCATTCACTCAGTCACTCAGTCAGTCACTCAGTCAGTCACTCCCTCAGTCACTCACTCACTCACTCAGTCACTCACTCAGTCACTCACTCAGTCACTCACTCACTCAGTCATCATCTGTACAGAAGATTCAACACTACCTTTAAAACTTATGAAATGTTTATAATTATAGTTCAGAGTAACATCTGACACAAAGATCTAAAACACTGAAGCAGCAGACTTTATGAAAATTAATATTTCTGTCATTCTCAAATTTGGCCCCTGATGTCTTATTAAATGATGTCATACATATGAAGTTTATTTTGTCTTATTAATTAATGAGACAAATCAGATCTCCTATAATTTTTTATAGGTGCTAAACCACTCTCCTCTAGTGGGCGCTGTAGTGTCTGCTAGAGGGTCCTGTGGGTGGTGGGGCGGGGCTTCCGTGGATCGGATTTGTTTGTCCGGTGTGTCTGCTCTGTCTAGTTTACTACATATTAAGAATTATAGAATTCAAATTATATTAAATTCTCTCTCTCTCTCTGTATTTTACAATTTGTATTTTTGTTTGTTCCGTTTAAAGTCTTTACAGTAATCAAGATCTTTTGCCTTGTGATAAGATTTGAGCTTCTTCCTCCCTCTGGTGGCCAAAGTCCATAACAGCACAAAAAAATGCAATAACCATGTAAAATGACTTGAGTTTGTCATCAGTTTAAACACATATACAATCCACTAAAGCTGCGTTAAAAAAAAACTATAGGGTTTTCTAAGTTGGTAAACTATTTATAGCGTATACATTCCACTGTATTATCTCATGCGTTTTAATAATATTGGTTATACAGTACTGTGGCAACACAATTTTTCTTTATTCAGAGTAAGATGTGTCAACATCCAGCATGACAAAAGTTGTACAAATTCCACAATTTAAAAATGAAATCAAAGAAACAAAAAAAGAAACAAAAAAAATCACAGCAACTTGTGATCTTACACATTTATAGCAAAATTAAAATGTCAACAAATTCATGCTGTGTTGTACAAAAATAAATCAAACTTCAGTTCCACAGAGAGCACAATAGTTTATACAAAATCCTGTCTTCATCGATGAGTACTCAAATCAACCTTAAACTCAAAAGGAATTTAAAATAAATAAACTCTGATGAATTCACAATAATTCATATGAAAGTTCAGCATTCTAATATGTGACACCTTTTTGTTTTTGTCCCAAGGTAAATAGTCACAGATATATTTTTTATTTGATATCAATGTAGCAACAGTAGATGAGCAGCGTGTTTGTGCTTTAAATCCTTTTTCCATTGTACTGATAACAATAATTTATTCAAAAAACTGATACTAGCTATTATTCTATTGAAAGCATTACTATATTGGCAAAAAGCTGCAGACACAACGCTGTGATGAAAGGCGTATGTGGTTATGGAGGATGGCGTCCTAAAAGGGGACGGAGCTGTACAACAGTGGAGATCAGGTGAAAGACGAGCAACTTCGCATTCACTCCCCGAAAGGCAAAGTACATGGATGCTACGTAACAAAATGTCAGAAAAATAACAAAAACCTAGACATAGAGTCGGATTACAACATCCTGCAATTCTCCTCTTGAATCCTTCCTGCCCCTTTATTCTGGAATTTTCCACCTTGTATTATTATTATTATTATTGTTTTTCTTTTACATTTTTTTCTGGTTAAATGGTTTTGTACAGTGATTGATAGACATAAAGTGCAGCTGGGGATTTGTCATGATTATAGATGATACAAAAAACAGAGAGAAAGAAATACCAAAAAAGTCATACTACAGTATTACTGGTAAAGATATTGTCCTCATTTTTATTCAGATTCCCTGCAGTCTCCTTCTGATACAATTGAACATCCTTGACAAAATGCCTTCCAATCGTGTGCCGAAGAGACACCCGGAGATTGCACACCACCAGTATTTAGTAATTATATATCTTTCGGACAAGTGCAAATAGTCTACTGGCACATAAGTGGGGACAATGACCCTGTTAGTCCCGCTTTCATAAATTATATTTATATATATTTATTCTACAAAACCCTTCTTTTTTTCCATTTCCCAAGTACTGCTTTAGTTTCTGTAAAACCATCAGAACATGGAAACAAAGGTGTCCCCGTGCAAAGTCATAAATAAAGGAAATGGATCTCACAAATTACTGCTTGCCTCTAAATTGAATGTCCAAGTATACTCTACCCCTGTTGAAAAATTTTGTATAACAAGATTTATATAAAAAAATCAATCATTTACATACAGTAAAAAGTTTCATTTGTTTCCCCACTAATGTCTACAAACAGGAAATTGCATAAAGCCCAACTGTTTTTTTTTTCCTTCCCCCACAGATTGCTGCTCATCGCCATAAACGTTGTCAAATCGTATATTGCTGATATGATGTGAGACTCATGCTACTGATATATATACGGACCAGGCTAAATGAACACTGACGCTGGGGCGAACCGTTACACTAATGCAGATTTAATGACCAAAGCTCTTTAGCAACACTAAATCAGATAATGTTCATTGATCTGGGATTTCCACCATTAGGTTTCCGTGTCATGATGTTTACAATAGAACTGCGACACTCATACATCACATTGATTTCCCTTCACTGTTTGTTTTCATCTAGTTTTCATCTTCCTACCGTGTACAGGTGCCAATAATAAAACTCCTCAAACAAAGCTTAAAAATAAAATGCAGTCTGTCCCTTTTTCACGCAGAAGAAAAAAAAAATTTCACTGAGAAG
This sequence comes from Clarias laeviceps, assembly GCA_030014305.1. Taxonomy (NCBI): domain Eukaryota; kingdom Metazoa; phylum Chordata; class Actinopteri; order Siluriformes; family Clariidae; genus Clarias; species Clarias laeviceps. The sequence goes on from JAQMYJ010000005.1 coordinate 160,337, forward strand.
AAAATGATTTTAAAAGTTTGTATACGCTGAGTTCCCAGTTTATTAATTCCTAGATCAATTTACCTAATAAAACCTTTTTTTTTTTTTTTTAATAAATAGGTATATTGTTCTACTGTATAATAAACTGGTATAAAAGCGATACACTCGGTGTATCCTTGCATGTCCATTATTCTGATCCAGTGGTTTAGCTTTTTAAAAGTAATGGTTTTTTTTTTTAAATCAGCAAGCATTAAAAAAGAATGTATATCCAATATTGTTTGCCGTACTGTTCAGAAATATACACTAAAATGTGCATACATGAGCAGCTAAAAATGTTACATCACACTATGTGAGCTCATATGAAAACGTACAAAATGTGAAATGTTTTCAAAAAACTATTTTGCCATTAAATATTATTATTCAAAGCAAGACCAAAAATAAAGGGAGAAAATCATGACTTGTAAGCATAACACTGTTTCATAAGAACATATGTGAATATATAACACTGTCTGTTAAATTACAGCAGCAAACCATGAGGCAATTTCAATCCCATTCCTCCCGGTTCATAAACGTCCCACATTTCCTCGCGCTCTGAGGTTTGCTGAGTGGCTAGACTTGGATTCCTTGTACTGCTTGTTTTATATTCTCCAGTAGTGCTTTGTTCTCTGGACTCTGGTACTGCTCCTGATTCGTGTACATGTCCGTCAGAGTCGTCACGTACGCATCAAAGTTCTGTTCGCTTATTGGATCCTGTGAACACGGAGGAAACATCACAACTGTAAAGAAAGGACGCAGACCTGATGTTCTGCAAGCACATCTCAAAACACAGACTTTATCTGATCACATGGAAAGTGTCATTTTAGGGGAAATGGGGAATCTATGGTGTGTGTGTCTGATAGACAGCGGTGTTCAGGATCCTCATTGGTCTACAGTGTTTATTATCTACAGTATGACCAGAAAGAAATTATAAAAAAAAATATGGAGAACATGCATACAGTTGAAAACTAAGAAAAATGTCACAATATCATGGCAACATCTGTCTGGTCCTTTCATCACTAATATAATCGAATATAAATAAAGGGAACGAAATCTTTCTCAAGGTTAAGCAATGACAGGAAAATAAAGGATTTATTTTTTTTTTTCAGATAATGATATTTACATCAAAACACCTCAATCTAATTTAATCATATTTTGTCCGCGTCCAGTCTGATGTATGTTGTTTGCTTCCTTTCACTGGCTTTTTATTGTACTGCAGAGGTTCTCAAATGCTTTAGCAGCCAGGGGCGTCTTTAACTGTAAAACAATCATCTGGCTAATTATTGGAGTTACTGAGCTTTTATTTAGAAACATTTGGACATTGTATATTTAATTATTAATTATTTGAGTACTCATCTATAAATAAATATCATTAGGAGAGAATTTAACTTATAATAACCGCAAAAAAGTGTGGATGAAAACCCAGGATGATTCATTCTGTTCATTCGACAGACGAACCAAAGTGAAGTTTACAAGAACACGTCAGATATCTTTCTATTGCACCTCCTGATATATGGATCAGACCAGTATAATAATCTCCACCATGGTCTGTGCTCTGTGTTGGACTCAGCAGAGATTCTGAACACATGGAATGTTTTTGTCCCTCTGCTGGAAACACTGGGAAGTGCAACAGAACTTCAGAACATTTATGCCAGATGATTGGATTTTATATAGAAACCAAGATAGTGATAAGACCGAATGAAAAAATATCAGCAGTTTAGAAAGTATACGGCCGGTTTAAAATGGAGTGTCTACATAATCGCGAGTTAAAAACAGTAGATTTTAGACAGATGTTTCTGACAAAACGCTAAAGTGGGCGGCCCTTTCATTAGTAAGGGAAATGCAAATTTGTTACAAAATTTGTTACAAAACTCTAGAAAAGTAAACAAAAAAAGTAAAGAAAAAAAGTATAACTCATCATTCATGGTTTTGACATTTAATGTCATTGGATAAACTAAAAATGTAGAAATTTGCAAGCTGATGTGGTACATTTCTTTTGACAATTGGACCAAAATTTTGTTAGCTATGACTAACTCGATTTAGGTCAATCAGGAAAAAACAAACAGCCGGGAAAATGGGAATTGTGGGAAAACCACTGATTTCTTATAATTTCTATATATTAGGATTGTTTCACTGGTTTGAGGCACATTAACTCCTCCTCCTTCTACTGATAAAAAAAGTAGTAGAAGAAGAAAAAATATGTTCAACAATGAGAGTAGTAACTGTTCCACACCCTATTAATAATAAATCGCACTGGCAATGCGTCACAAACTCATTTGAGAACCACTGTTATCTCTTAAAAATATATATTTTTTTTTTACTTAAAGAGGCTAAATAATGAAAAGAGGAAGATCATCATGCAGGGCTGCAAATGGTACATGTTTAAACTGCAAAAGAATCAGTCAGTGAATGAAGCATGAGGAAAAAAGTGCAAAATGACAATATACAATAAAGATACTTTATCATGTGTATAAAGACCAACATTATCCTTAAGCGTGAAATGATCCATGAATCCTTCAGTGACTCAAGAATAATTAAATGATTTATCATTCATTAAATTATTCATGATTCATCAAATAATTCATAAATGATTAAGTGACTCATGATTTGTCAAACGATTCACAATCTATCAGATCATTCATAAATAGATTGGGCCCATACTGGAGCTACTGCATGCACTGAGCTGCCCATCAAGGATCTAGCAAACTAGCAAATCGTAATTGGAACATCACGAGTACAAATGCAGCTGAGAACTAAGTTTGTTTATTTATTAATTTTGTGAAGCCGTGTGTGAACCACTGTACTAAATCATGTTCCATTCACCACAACAGTGCGTGCAAATTAAATGAGCAACATACAATAAAAACTTTTTTTTAAAAGTCATGCAAATAGTTTTGGAGAGATTGGACAGTATGGAAAGGATGAAGGAAGAAACAAAAGAGTAGGAGAGGAGTAGAATGTGAAAATGATTTCCTTACTCGCTGATGCAACTGTAAACAGCTGTTATTTCTAATCGGAGGCTCTTTGTGTAGCGGCGGTTTCTAGAGAGGAAGGCAGAGATCTATTAGCCTACTGGATCCAGCATGCACATCTTCCATCCAAGTGGGCTTTTCCCATTTCTGAACATCATAGCTGATCCAGTTAAATTATTCTGACAAACCCAGACCTCATCACAACTCCTACCAGTCATTATTTAAAGGGCCACAAAACCAGTTTTTAATGTTCTTATGGTTGGCATTTTGGATTAGAATAGAGCGTAAACATGAACTGTAATGTATTAAACATAAAACTGTCTGATCATATAATCATCTACAAATCAGAAAACACATTTTCTTAAACATATTGTATCTTAAATATTAGAACATTTACAATGTAAATTTAAATTGTATGTTCTGACTTAAACATCCTTATTCCTGAATAAGGTCTTGAATGTTTATTGTACTGCCATGATATCTGTTTGTAAAAAGGATTAAACGTCACTCTTAGCTGTCAAGTAGTTTTTTTAATTATGTAAAGGTCTGAAAAAAATCAAAATAAATGCTATGAAAGAAAACTGTTTTTGAAGATGTCTTTTAAATCAATAAACTAAAATGTAAACATACAGTATTTGCAATTTAACACTGCATGTGACATGTTAAGTTTCCCGGGTAATTAATCATGTACACGAGTGTCACTGACAGAGTCTTCTGTCAAATGGCAGAGACTAGCGTGTAATTGAAATATAGCATTTTATTAGTCAGATGATTTCACTATTTTACTTGTGATCATTCTTTTTTCTCACCCCGTTAGGGCTCACCACACTGCATCACCTGATCTGTTACACATTTTATGCCGGATGCCTTTCTTGACTCACAATTTGACCCAGCTGTGGGACTGGAACTGAGAGGAATTGAACCCCTGCCTTGTGCAAGATGCTAAAAGTAAAAGGGGCCACTGTGTCATTCATCTGCTTCATATGGGAGAATGTGTGTGTATAATAGAGGGAAAGAATTTTAATGAATACATTTTAGGTAAAATGTTTTTAAAACTTGTGTTTAAAACACTTTTTCCATACATTTGCAAATATAATTTTGTTAAAGGCATTGTTTAGACAAACTATCATGTCGTGCCAGTGTTTGTCTTGCTGTACTGCATATTGCTATTAAAATAATGATTATAATGTTTGTTATTTTATTTAGCCATTTTATATAATTTCTGGCAGTGACCCGATTTATATAATCCTATGCATCATGCTGATCGGCCCCTGTTGCTTTTCATATCGCTGATACACTCATTCATATCTCCTGAATGCGTTACATTGGCAGTGTACAGTACATTCTAAACACTTGCATCGGAACATCGCATGCAGAGTCAAGTGTTGCCTGAAGCCACAGAGAGCTACGATCTCAAAATCAACAAGCGGCAGCGCAATGCTCTTTGCTTTCCATAACTTGCGCGCTATCCGTTCTCGATGGTGGCCCTTACCATATGAGGGAGCTGGATATTAGCTAAACTGTTAATCAGTGACTGGCTGAGGTTGGCCAGCTCATGCAGGAGAGATTCATTTTGCTGTTCAATCACCTTGTTTTCTTCCTCTATTGACTTCAGATTAGACTCCATGGTTGTAATCTGGGGGGAGAATTATTGAGATGTTGGTTATAGATATACAGGAGAGCTGTTAAAAACAACCAAAACAACAACAACAACAACAACAACAAAACAGAAAACACATCCTGCTAAGGCTCTTCTGTACCTTTTGTGTATATATTTTTACCTAAGACATGGCATGTGGTATATGTTTATTTTACCTTTATAGTAAGGAAGTGGTTCCTGAAGTTCAGTTATGCACCATATTATTATTATTAGTATTATTATTAGTATTATTATTATTATTATTATTATTATTATTATTAGCTAGTTGTAGTAACATATATACAAAACAAATATAGTACCTTTAAATCTGAGAATATAAGACTCCAAAGTTCCACACAGACAATCATAAAATTACACTGTGAAACTTTGAATCTCAGAACTGATAATAAAGATTATGAATATAAATATTCAGTAAATTAGGTAGTTTATAAATTTTTATTATTTAGTGATTTATCTGTATTTTTTCCTTTTACCTGTGTTCTAAGTTTGATCATATCTGCTTCCACCTGTGAATTGGATTCATTTAAATCTTTGATTTCTTCATCCAGTTGTTTAATGTCTTCATCATTGTGTAAACCTACAAAAATAAAAATTAAGATAGTCAAACAAACAAATATGCCACAATATATATATATATATAAATATATATATATATATATATATATATATATATATATATAATTAATATATAGACTACATAAAAAAAAAACTTTGAACAAAGAGGGGTGACATCTATCAGTGTAGAATTTGAAAGCCAATTAATTTTAAATTCCATTCAGTTTTATTTATATAGCATTTTTAACAACTGTCATTGTCGCAAAGCAGCTTTACACAATCATAAGAATTATGGAAGTTTGTATGAAATGTGAATGTGTATGAATCAAAATGATTAGATAGTCTCTGCACGTATTAAGTATTTATTTCTCAAATGTATTAATTAAACTGTAATCTCTATTTTTTTAGGGGATTAACATTGTGGGTCAGTTTAATGCTACCTTTTACTAGCACGGTGTAACATACATACATATGAATTACATAATCTAAAATTTGTTTTCATTAGTTTAAAAGCAGATATTTCGCTTTCTATAAGTATATATTGTTCGTGTCTGTGAGGCGAGTATACACAGAGTTTCAGTTCATTTTCTGACGCGCTGAAGTTCACCGAAACCGATACAAAATAGCGCCCCCTGTTTACTTTCTTTATTTTACAAAATCATAATGTTTCTTACATCATTGTGAGTGCACTTAAATAAAAGTGGAGTCTTATAAAGGCTATGTAGCTTATATAGTTTTATTATATAGTTTTTGCACATTAATCTGACAAACTTTTTCTGATGCACACGCAGAGTCTGTTTTGATGTTCCTTCAATTAAAAACAACTTAGTTTGAGATTTATATCCGCTTTATTTTTTGAAGTACACTAGAACCCCACAAGCTATGTTCTAGAAGTACACTAGAACCCCACAAGCTATGTGTCACAAGCTAAAGTAAGAGGAGACTCTTTCAGCCCCTCCTGTCTCCCCCTTCTCATCTTACACAGTAAACCTTTCTCCTCTCTTATTTGAATTTCACACACACACACACACACACACAGACACAGACATTAAAAGAAAGACTGTTTTGTCAGGAAAATTTGCAAGGAACATCGCTAATGACACTCGGAGTTAATGGAATCACTGCTGTAAAGTAAAACAAAAAACAAATGAACCTGAACTTTACCTTGACAGTGTTTCTGTGTAGAGCAGAGAGAGTGTGTGTGTGTGTGTGAAGCAGAGAGCGGGTGCTTCACACACACACACAAGCGGGTGCTTCACACACACACACACACAAACACACACACACACACACACACACACACACACACACACACTAAAGGTGAGAGAGAGAGAGTGTGAACCGGCACGGTGTCAAATTATGCGCACACACACATAACGAGAGGCTGAATCAAAGAGGAAGAAAATTAATCTTTAACCTCTAATGAGACTTTCTTTTGCTTTACACGTGCACACACGTGTGTTATAAGTACACGTGCGCTGTACACACACACGCTTACAAACACAAAATAAAATATGTTTTACACACACACGTGGTCACAGTGTTATAGTAAACAGTACACACACACACGGATGTTGATTATACCAGTAAGAGACGAGCACTAAGACCCAGCAGGGGAGACGATTACCCACAAATCCACAGCGCAAGAGAGAGAAAAATCATTGGCTCAGTTGTGATCACGTGACGCTCGGCGTCAAAACAAGAAGCGCATGTGTGATACATTTATTTCAATTTATTTTATTTATTTTCAATTTATTGATACATGATACTCGGTACTCGTAAACCAAGATTTGTTCGTTTTCCAAGTCAAAATTTATTAAAAATCTTTGCTCACACTCGCAAACCGCATTACTCATAATCCCAGGTTTCGCTGTAACGCTGTAACTTTTACTCTGAGTAAATTTTTAATGAGCTACCTTTTACTTGAGTAGATTTTTATAATGGTAACATTACTTGTACTTCAGTAAAATTTCACTGAAGTAACAGTACTTGTACTTGTAAAAAAGTTTATTAATCTTTCCACCTATGATTTTGGAATAACGCCTGCAGTATTGTTTTACCGTGTAGACAGAAATAAACATCAGGAATGACCATGGAGTTAGAAGGGGTGTACAAACTTTTGACTGGTAGTGTAAATGTATACTCATAAATGATTATTGACAGCACTGCTTTGGTGTTATGAAGCAGCAGATTTTACCATTGTTTGGCCGCTTTATTGTAAGCATCTCCACTCCTGACAGTCTGGCCTTCTTCATAGCAGATGAAGCACGTGGACAACCTGACAGACTAAGAGAGAAAAAGCCCACAAATATAATCACATAAACTGCACTGGATCCCTGATCAATAAGTGAATTAATTTCTGTTCAAAAGTCTGGGTTTTTATGAGTTATGTTTTTAAGTAGTTTTTTTTTTTGCTTAAAGATGTGATTAAAATGTTCTTATAAATAAAAAACCCACCTTCGATGGGTTAAAAAGCTGCCACTGACATGGCCTGAGCCGTCACAACCTGGAGTTGGACAGGACATTCCATCTGTCTTCCCAGCCTTCCATGTGAACTGTGCGCCGTTCATGTAGCAGTCCTTCTGCCGCTTGGCAGCCAGAGGGCAACCTGATGCACTGCGGTGAGATGCGTACTTCCCCGTCACATGGCCCTGTCCATCACAACCAGGGACAGGACACCTGGAATCATCAGAACAGTTCCTGTTATGAAGACTTCCTCTGGGGTTATGTTCTCCGGAACTGACTGACCTTGATTTGAAATCAACTCCAAGAGATTTCACACAATACTTTTGATATTTCTGATTGTCCTCGATGATAAACCTGCTGACCTTTTGGTCCATGGCAGAATGAAAAGATGTTTAATGTGTGATCTCCAAATTTGCTCATGATATCATTTGTTAAATAAACATTTGGCAATTAAGTTATGAGCGTAATTTGGAATTGTCCTTCATAAAGACATCCTGGTGAATGGATTAATGAAAATAAAATTGCCTGAACATGTGAATGTGAAAAATTATATAGTTTTTGCACATTAATCTGATACACACCCAGAGTCTGTTTTCTGGCTATACACTAGTGTTACACATGATATAATCTAAAGGCTAGATATAAAGGTATACATTTACTTTGCTTAAATTTGATGCAAATAAGAAACGCCTATATTTAATTTAAAAATTCTAATTTTAGTGCTGTGATTGTAAATTCGTTTAATGTTTCACTTGTATTTCATAAGGTTTTGCCAGTGAGGGCTCTGTATGAGACAGGTGTCCCAGCCATGATGTATACCTGCCTCATGTCTAGTGTTCTGGGGAAAAGCTCCAAATACGCCATGACCATGACCAAGAAGGTTGTTAGTGAATAAAAATAAATAAATGTTATTTGGTGAGCGGGAACTGGCTAAGGCTTTATGTGACTCTCCAGTGTCAGCTTCACTGCTGATCTTAGGAAAATCTTAGGATCCTTTGAAATGTGCTTTGGAAATCTCACAAAAATACAACACAATTAGAGTACGTACACATCAGAGGGTAAAAACTGATTTTGTTGGTGATAGGAACAGAAGCAATGTGTCTCTTAACTAGCCTGATTCATCAGAGACAATTAAGGAAAACAATTAAGACAAACATCTCATTCACTCAGGATGGTTCAGGCTCAGGGTTGCTGATTGGAGGGTTGGGCACCGCCACTGCCGCGTTGCAACTCTTGAGCAAGGCCCTTAACCCAAAGCCCATATATAATATCTAGCCACTGGAGATTCAGAGTATCGTCAGTGCCAGTCCCAAACCTGGGGAAATGGGTGGGCTTTGACAGGTAGATCGTCTCACATAAAGCCTGTCCCAATAACTTGCAAATCAAATGATCTTGTGTGGCGACCTTGAAAAGGGAAAAAGCCCAAGGGGAAAAAAAATCTGATTCACTCTGCTGAACTTCTCAGCTTAGGCGTCTTGGAGCCTCAGCATTCCTCAGCGTTTCAATATCACTGCCTTTCCATCTGTACTCATACCTCCAAAATAAGACAGGCTTCGACAAAATTGGTCCTGCTGAATTGCAAGGTCTTCACAAAATGTTATACTTGCTGACATTCACATTCATCTTCTGTTCCATGTCCTTAATCTTCTTTTCTTTCTGAACCAACGGGACGTTTGAAAACTCAAGCTGGTGCAGCTGGGAATTTATTGACTGCAAACCCACTGATGTAAAATGTTAGAATTCAACTTGCTCTTGAAGCTTGACTGTTTGGAAGGACATACCTTATGGGTTCCTGGTCCTCTTTGTCCTCTTTGCTGTGAGTAATCTTTATACCACTCTTGCGAGCCCGAGGACATCCTGACAAACTGGAAAAAGACATATTGATGAGGATTATGCAATGGGAAAATATCTAGCATTGTGTTTATTATAAAGTTTAGATTGTATAACTCAATAAAAAAAAACAATAGGCCAAAACTCTCAACTCTACCTTCTGTGAGAGGCGTAATTTCCAGTGATATGTCCCGAGCCATCGCAGCCCGGAGTCGGGCACCTGGGACAGAAATACACGATGTTACTGCCCGGTGTTGTAAGGAGACAGAACCCTGAGTATTTGGTGTTGTTTTCAATTATTACACACTTGATGTGTGTAATAATTGCCCTTCATTACAAATAGGGGATTGGATGTAGAATTAATGCAGCTTATCTCTGCATCTGGTTATCTGTTCAGGAGAATAATAGGAGCAAAATGAACTTACAAAAAACCCTGAAACTTACACATAACTAATTAATGATCTCTTATCAGGATGGTGATTATTACTTATTATTATATACTCCATGGTGTCTTATTTTAAACAGAAAGCTTGGTCTTATAACTTAATCCAGATCAGTGCATTAACTTTAATCGATACATTCTTGTTGGATGCTAAATTGCTAATTCTAATACATAGACTGTAATTAACCCAAAGCACAGTGTGTTCAAGACAAGAAAAATGACTTTTAAACCTTATTTGTTATTGGGTTATCGGAGCCTTACAGTTTCAAAGCTTATCTTTAAGAAAACATTTCTGACAGGAGTTTTATTTAGCACGGTGGCACAAGCTGCAATAAAAATGTGGTAGTGTCTTTATTTCAAGTTAAAATCTCAATTAATGAAATGTAACTAATTATTTAAGATATTATATTAATATTTCATTATGATCCTATTATTAAAACTTAATATCTTGCTATTTAAAGATACCATGTTCTTTTACTTGATATCTTTGATTTTACCAATTTCAACTTAATAACATATTACTTCTAGAATGAATATCTGGTTACTTAACAGTAGTATGTTCTTATTTTGACTTTACTTATTTAGACTTTAACTATGTGATTATTAGGTATATGAGGTTTACTTGCTAATGTACAAAGCAGTGTAGAGAAAACTTACTGCATTATAGGGTATTATAAAAAAATTATACTGCATTATAGGGCATTATAAAAAAATCTTAAAATATTTTTGTTCATTTTAAACTGATAAAACAATACAGAATACGTAGCGATCATAACACACTATAACACAAAATTGATAAATCACACCAGAGACATGACCAGGAAATCATACTATAAATAAAATGAAATAACTTCAGAATTCAATTACTCAAAAAAAAAAAAACTAGACCTGAGTTAATACAGATAAACAGCATGACATTAACTTGGGCTGAATTTCCTTGATAATAGTTGTAACCCCTGGACGACGCCTTGTGCCCACAAACTTAGTTTTTGTGTGTATCATTGATTTGGGTTTATTCTACTCAAAGTTTCATGTTAAGTTTGTTCATGTTTTTGTACTATTAAAATTCTTGACTTCCACACTTAAGCCTTACCTGCAATCTCTAAAACCTGATAATAGTGATATAATGTGGAATAAAACTACTTATAATGCATTCTGTTAACAATTTCTAAAGTGTTATACAGTAAGCAATGCTGAAAATAATTAATTACTGCATTATCCGATTGGTGTAGACATGGCCTTACAGAAAGTATTACTTTTATTAATACTAAAGGCTAATATTAATTAAACTAGTGTTGTAAAGGATTGTGGAGTTTTAACTATGAGGTCTAAATTTGAATATAATAATTCTAAAGAAAAACAACATAATGATAAACAATGTAATATGTATTAACTGTAATATAACCCTATGTAATATCATTATACATGTAAAATATGAATCATGTGACAATATTATATGGTGAAATAATGAAACCAGTCAGTGTAACAGCATAATGTCGTGAAATAATAAGTTGGAATTAAAATTATGAAATATTAAATCTAAATGATGCACTTTTGTGACTAAAGTTTCTCCTAAAACTAAACTTACTTAAGTTCTTGTGAATTGGTCGCCATCATACTCCGTATGCTTTTATCTGCTAGAGGACAACCTGAAAGACTGAAAGATCAGACGCCGAAGGTCAGTTTGGCAAAAATGCATCTTACAAAAAGCACTCCACAGAAACTGTCAATGCAGAAAAGCGATGGTGCAACAGCCGGGGAAATCAGATCTACACAATGTTAACCCTCTGAACAGATCTGAACTCACTACACTGGTTTGTATTAAGCGATTATTCAATTTCTCTCTGTAACATTTGCGTTATTCAGATTTTAATCTAACCAAAGTCATACACTCAAAGGGTTAACGTGAATGTGTGTGTGTGTGTGTGTGTGTGTGTGTGTGTGTGTGTGTGTATTGTGCTAGGTACTGTTAGACAGCATAGTCGAGGTAAGCTGAAAACAATAAATTCATAGGACGAATCCACCATGAAAAAATGAAATCACACCTTCTATGCGAGGCGTAATTACCGGTTACGTGACCACTTCCATCACACCCTGGAGTTTGGCATCTGTCTCCAGAAAAAAGTAGATAGAATCAAATCTCAAAAGTCCAGAACAAACAAACAAAACAAAAAGGGAAACAAGATTGGTGTGCAGCCACACGACACCATCGTAAGCATTACAACTGTAGCTATTAGCATGACCTTTAACATTCAAGGTCATTTTTGACATCATTCCTGAATAAGGTTGTAAGGCTTATGAGTGTGTTACGCAGCGCTAATGCTATCAGAGAGATGAAGTGTTGCTTTGAATCTCGTTTAGTTTTGCCATTGATCATAGTTCATTGTTTCCAGTTTAGCTTCACTGTCTCCTAAAGAAGAGCTGCAACATGATCAGGTAGAATGAGGATGAGGTTTAATTACGATAAAGCATCAGAAAATGAAAGCACAAAAGCCAGAGATATGCTAAACTGAAGCACTGCAGCTGAAAGGGCGCTGTCGTATTCATGTGGCATGCTGCTGTGCTGAAGGCTGATCGCTCTGAGCCGAGCAACACAACAGAAAAGAAAAGGAAAAGGAAAAATCATTCGAGAGGAGAAGAGGGTGAAGCGCGAGAGCGACCGGCGACATCACTTCCTCTTTGGCCTTACGTTATCAGGTCCTTTTTGCTCTCCTTGCAAGGGGAGAATTTTGGCTTGGGACTCGGGATGGCGACATCAGTGGCATACGCAGTGTCCTCTAAAATGTCCTGGAAGGGATCTAGATCGTCTGACTGTAAAAAAAAGAGGAAAAGACTGAAAGTGAAGATACACAACATTCACACATTAGATTTGTTCCAGTTTCTGTATGTGGAAGTGAATTTTTTTTTTAATTAAGCAGATTTATTAAAATCGGCAGATCATGAAATAGAACTGAGAGAGAGAAATGTGTGTGTGTGTGTGTGTGTGTGTGTGCATGACTTCTGTTCATCTCTCAGCAGTTATCAGTCTGTGCTACTGGCATGGTGGCCCTGGCATGCTATACCATCTGCCAAGTGTCTTTAGAAGGGACAAAGGAACTTCTTAAATGTCACACACACACACACACACACACACACACACACACACAGTCACATGCAGTATATAAACAGAGCTGCTGGAGTCTGAATAAGGCTCCAATGATACACACCGTGTTCACAAAAAATACAGTGTCAAGAAACAAAATATAGTTTTTCTGTGTAGATTCAGTAAAAGTAAAAATAAACTGATATCTTTGTATGGCAGAAATAATACAGATAAATAAATAAACTCCCACGACCCTTTAACATCCACTTTATATTCACATTTAAATATCTTTCCCCCAGAGTTAGACGTCCTAAATGTCCTGTTCACTGAGGTTTTAATAATTAGTGCAGTTACTAAATAATATGTTTAATTAAACACGACACTTCAAAACCTTGAACATGCCTTGCTAATCCTAGTTTAGATTATTTGACAGATTGGCCAAAGATCCTAGTTTACTCGAGTAAAATGTTAATTAGGAAAACAAGTTGAAGACGGTGGAGCTTAATGGACCAAAAGGAATTTTGTCTCGAGGCCTCAGGGGTCTTGAAATATTGGCTCAAATGTAGAGTATTACTCTCTAGCGCCACCATCAGGCTGAAAGTCCATAGAAAAACTAAATATTAGCATGCAACTTATCTACAGGTCAGAAAAATAAGCAAAAAAAAGAGAAGCAAATCGAGGGGTCAGTACTTCATATTTGTACCTTTAATGAAATAATAATTATAATAATAAAATAAAATGAAAATTTGGTGTGATCAAACGCTAATAGATTGAGAATTGCCTCAGCAGTTTGATAGTAAATCTCTACTTTGGCCTGTAAACTATTTCAGGTGCATTATACAACATGTGTCCAGTGTTTTCAGTTTGGAGTGTGATGTGGCAAAGTAAACAAAACCTGCATTTTAATTAAAAGTAGAGATACAATAAATAAAATATTACTCAAGTCCTTCATTTACATTTGTCCTTGAGCAGAAGTACTACAGTACTGACCTTCAAATTTACTCAAGTATGAGAAATACCTAAATAAATCATGCAATTATGTATAATAGCCAGCAGGTGGTGCTATAACCACTTTAAATATTACTCACCAATCAGGTTTTTATAATGGAACACCATGAAGACATGTAGTGATGTAGAAAGTACAGATATTTGTTGTAGGATGTAGTGGAGTAAACGTAAAATGTATCCACGATTAAAACTACTCATGTGAAGTACAGAGACACACACACACACACACACACACACACACACACACACACATACTTAAGTACAGGAATTAATTAAATGTAGCA
>JAQMYJ010000005.1:237405-251998 GCA_030014305.1 Clarias laeviceps
GAGAGGGAGAGAGAGAGGGGGAGAGAGAGGGGGAGAGAGGGAGGAAGAGAGAGAGGGAGAGAGAGGGAGAGAGAGGGAGAGGGAGAGGAAGATGAGTTGAGGAAGGGGAATGAGCAGTTGTCCAACAGAAGAGGACAGTGAAGATGATTTATGTTTAACACTCTACACCCTGGAGATCCATCATTGCTCTTTTACCAAATACAAAAAAGATACACAAAGATGGAGAGCAATGCTGATTGAACTGACAGGTGTTTACACTGAAATTAAGCACTATTAATATAAGGAAACTATTTGTGAATATAACTTCAGACTGGCAGAACGTTTTCCAACACAATACAACACAAGACATTATAATACAATATATAATATGACACAATATGCAAAATGATATTTTGATTTGCTAAAACCAAACAGCAGTAGCCACAGCTAGCAAATCAGTGACAAATCTAAATTATTTAGGTTTTATTTGTTTGTTTGTTTGTTTGTTTTTAGCAGTTTTACTGTGTTAAAAGTGAAAGAAAGGGTTTTTACGTGTCAATTCCTCTCAGACACAACCAAGTTAGAAGCCTGGCTTTACACATGAGAGCCATCAGGATGCCAATGCCAACGCCATGAGACTGCGATCAGGGACGGGGTGATCAGAGGGAAGGAGGGGCGGGGTTACCTTGATTTATTTTAAGGGGCTACAATTGGTTTTACGACTTTCATGAATGAATTCACCAGAAAGTGAACCCTCGGATATTATTTTCTCATTCTGTAGGATCCGTATATATGAGCTGTTTTGACTTTTCAGATATTTGTAAAAGTTGCATATAGCATGTATGTGTTATTATAAATTAAATAGTTAATATTATTTGCTCCTCAGTTGTTATACATTAAGTTTTGTAGTAAAAATAATCAGAGTATGTATCAGTTATAACCGAATGCTGTATAATATTATAAAGACCCTAATGGCTTTGACTTTTATTTACTTCTTTGTTTGTTTGTTTGGTTGGTTGTAAAACATCAGGACATTATACATTCACAATTAAGAGTCAAGACTCCATAAAACCTTTTCAGTGGTATTACAGTGTAATGGTGTGAGTGATGTGTCTATCTGCACTGCTGTACAAAGTTAGATGTGTCTTTTCTTCCTGCTCCCCCTGCAGGTGACCTGAGGTAATGTCCACTAGCCCCCTCACTCCCCATCTCGTACTCCTGAGTGAAAGAGCTTCTTCTCATGGTCACATGGACAATGCGACTCGAGCAAAAAAAAAAAACGTTCACGCAAACATCATCATCACTCTGAATGTTCCCTTCCCCGCGCACCCAGTCCCACCCCTGGCAAAACCCCACCCTGTGTCGTGATTCCTGATCAATGAGAAATGCGCTAATGATGGTCGTTCATGAACGATTCGTTCTTTTTGAACGAATCTTTAATGTGACCAAGAAGAACGAGTATCTCAGAGAGTGATTCAGTCATTTTCTACTGGAAACAGATATGAACGATTCTCCCCAACGAATCTTCGTTCTTTTGTCACGTGACTCCCATAGACGATATGCGGTGCAATAGATTTAAAAGAACGAACGACTCAGACTGGAAGATATGATGGTGAGTTACTCATTCTGTTTATTATAATATGTCCTTAACTGCATTGTAATATTTTCATTACTGGAACTATAGACTAAATGTGTGTATGTAGACGTGTTGGGGGTCTTTTTTTTTGAAAACGCAACATTTTATTTTATTTCTGATCAAAAAACCGAAATGAATTAAATGACTCAAAAAAAGATTTGTTCATTTTGATGAACGAGATTCAAAGAACCGAGCCACTAAAATGATCCAAACTTCCCATCACTAGAGACCGTGACAGACAGGCTGAGGGAGAGGCGGGGTTTCCTTCTGTCGACTGACTGACTGCGTCTCACACACATCACTGTGTCTTGGTCTGACCTGTAATATTTCTCTCCTGTAGATTTCACTTTGATTCTCAAAAATACAGAACAAATAACGTCCTGTATCAGTCCAGTTCGGAACAGGTCAGTATTCCGATTATATTCCACATTTTACAGGACGGTTGGCGACACTAACCAAATGATACCAAACAAGCAGACTAGCTTAAAGACATTTGAGCACAAATATTGGAAAACAGAAGGAAATTAAATGGATGACAAAATACATGCATGTGATTTGGATTCTTCATTTTGTCTTTTAGCTAGCGAGCTAAATTTATCCAGCTAGCTTGCTAGAATCGACTGTGTAGCGCAGTTTCAACACTGAATGCTAAAGGATCAGAGCAGAGAAACTCATTAACAAGAGCTTCTGTCTTAGGTATCCAGCTAAAACGATCCCAGTAGCTGGCTTTGGTAAACACTGTGTGTGTTGTGGTGTGTGTGTGGGTTCCTCACAGCAAGCTATCAAAGATCAGAGCCGCAGTGCTCAATCAGACTGTCAAGGAATCAGGAGATAGCACAGCCAACAGATACAGCTAGCTAGCTAACATTTTGTTGAAATTTAACACCCATTGTTCATGACTTTATATTCTCTGCTTATAGTTCATGTTATTTCCAGCGCTGCCGTTGTCTCACTACAGTAATCAGAAAAAAGATCCATGAGGTTCAGTTACTGTCTTCTCCCAGAAGATTCATGGGCTCTGCGCATCGTGGAAGAGATTCTCTATCGCAGTGGCTCTTTCACAGTGTGTGTGCTCCATGACGCTAGTTTGACAGACCACTACTTTTGTTAGCAAGAAACCATTTCTAGGATTCTGACTGTTTCTTGGCAACCATAAATCATAACCACTGGATAAACATACATAACAAGCAAAACGTGTCATCCTCGGAAACCCATATGCCAGGAGCTATAAACAGTGTAGTCAGCTGGGAACTTCGATCACTTGGGAGTCTCGCAAAGCAGGACAGAGCGCTGTGTTTTACACGGATCTGGCGTCTCATCCATCCGCAAATGTCAGTGTTATGAATAGAAGTGTTGAGCTTTGCTGTGAGAGAAATAGATCCACAGGGAGGTTTCTGATTCCTCAGTAATGAAGCATATAACACGTCCATAATTTCTACTTATATATCAAATAATATATATCTAATCTAATAAAGAGTTTCTCCACATCGCAGCATTCTGATCTGCATGTGTGTGTGTGTGTGTGTTAGGACGTTAGTGCATGGTTTGTTGTCAAGGCATGATTGCCACTGTGAGGTGTGTGTGTGTGTTTGTCGGTATATAACTATGTCCTGCTGGTAATGGCCCTGTGATGAGCTCTATTGTTCTGTGTGTGCTTGGCTGGGTCAGGCTGTAGGGAGCCAGATTGCTGCTGCTTCTGCAGCTCCAGCAAGATGCCTCACAGAATATCAATGACCCTGTGTGCAGACATGGCATCTAGTGCCCACTAAAGCCTGCAGGCTGTCTGGCCCCACATAGCAGGGCATAGATTCACAGGGCACACAACAACCAGACACAAAGCCTTGTTTATACAGCTTGGACTGGTATTGATTGCAAAGCATAATTTACCAAAAGCATGCACTGATGCACTGTAACACAACAGGATTCATTTGAATACGAAATAAGTAAGTAAATAAATTGTGGTAAAATGCTATATTTAAAATTTTAGCTTAGAAAGGAAGAAAGCATTTACACATTCGACATAAAATATATTTACTGTTTTGTACCTCCTATAGATTTCTACAGAAATAGTGCCGCTTAGTACTTTGATTTTACACTGATGTCAGTTTTAGTTTTGCTTATAATTTTTACATTTTATGTAGTTCATTTATAATTTTTTTTGGTTTAAAACAATACAATAATACTCTTGTTTTTTGTTGTGCAAATACAATCAGAGTGAAGAAATGACCAAACTTAATAGTTAGGTAGATTTTAAGTAAAATAAATGTATTTGTGCTGATGTTTTACATCATAATTAGCAAAAAAAAGTATTTTTTTAATGTGCCAAAATAAACTTAATCAATTACCAACAAAGTTTACTGCAAAGATTTTATAAATTAAATTTTACAGTTGTTAATGAATTTTGATCCACAAATTTGATCTAACTTCTTTTAAGAAGAAGAAGAAGTGTATTTCAGGTGAATGATTATACATTAAAGTAGCCTATATGAAATTATAATATAATATAAACATATTGTTTAAAAACATTATGAAACAAAAACAATGTAAAAATTTACTGTATACCACATTATTACAAGAGTAAATAATTTTTTGCAGTGACCATTTATAATGAATATATTTATTATAAAGAATATACAGTATTTCCTTAATGTGAGAAATGTGAGGAGTTTCAGGAGAAGGGGACTGAAACACGTTAAAGTTAAAGTGTAAATGGGTGGAAGTGGGTTGTAGTTGCAGATCAGTATCTTTGGTAAACTTTGGAATAAATTAGGAATAAACTGTATAATTTTTGTCCAATTTTGTCTTATTTGTAATTCTTGTAGTGAGTATACTTATAGTTCTTATAGTGCATAACTATACCCAACCTTATTTTGACTAATATTTTTCACATTTTGTATTTCTCATTTTTTTCCCCCTCAACCTGTTAACATCCTCACTAAGAAATACTTCTTTTCATTTCCTTCGGGTAATGTTTACTCAAACACAGAAATTGCTCAATTAGGTTAAATTCAACACATTTTTCAAAAAGATATAGTGACTTATAATGTGCTCTACCAAAAAGTTGAGCAGAACATTAAAGGGTTAAATGCATGTGAACTTTAATGTTATTTACATCATATCTTTCAGCACAAGTCTTCCCATGTGATTGATATAGTCTGGAAGTGCAAAGCCTGTTAATATTAACTTCAGTACTTAGTAAAGTAAAAACAGATTGATATGTAACAGGGTTAACAGTTTGATGTGATAAGGATTGGAATGATTAGAGGAAATATAGAGCATGTAAATAATCAGATCCTGCACATAGCAGAGCTGACAGTTCATCATATTTTAATGTTAAAAGAACTGTTGTAAAATGTATGACCAAACATTCCTGTTAGTGTTTAAGTATAAAGATAAAGTATATTAACTTTAGCATGCTCACTTTGTTTCCTTGACCTCATCCTCATTCCTTATATGGTAGTGCTCCCTACAGCTCCCTATAGCTCCCTACAGCTCCCTATAGCTCCCTACAGCTCCCTATAGCTCCCTACAGCTCCCTACAGCTCCCTATAGCTCCCTATAGCTCCCTACAGCTCCCTATAGCTCCCTATAGCTCCCTACAGCTCCCTACAGCTCCCTATAGCTCCTACAGCTCCCTACAGCTCAGAACTCAGTGCTCTATGACATGGTGGCTGATGGACCCCTCATGTAGCCTTATGTAGTTTACTTTGTATTTATTCAGGGCTTTGGCGTAGGATTTACACTGCTCTTTTTTTCTGGGAATAAACTAGAGAACCTTCCGACACCCCGTTGTGTGTTTGTTTCTCTCCCGATCAGCAACCGTGACGAACCACAGCGGACAGAACTAGTGGCTCATTCATCAAATTTTAAACTTAACAGTTCCTGAGGGATTGCAGTTCTGTTACTTCTGTTATCACTGTTACCCTGATGTCAACCCTCTATTGAGAAATATTCCATTAAAAAAAACAACAACATTAAACAGGATGAAATAGATTGTGTAGTTAGATATTAATTGAATATTGTAAAAAAAAAAAATACAAAAGTGTATATAATTAATTATATTTATACTACTATTATTATTATTATTATTATTATTATAAATGACTGATTATGAATACTTTCTGTTTAATATCTAATAATTGTGTGAATAGCAGTAAAAGTGCTGACAGGTCCATGGCTTGTACAGTACAGTACATCCCACATGATATAGATTCCTGATGTGGCCCAATGTGTTTTTCTTCCATTTCACATAATTGTTAGCAAAAAAAAAAGGCACACATTTCCCATACTGACCCTAAAACACCTTTTTCTTTTTTCTCAACAACAACTGTCCACCCAGTAGTGAGAAAAAAGCAGTCATTATGATACAGTAGGTTGGTGTGAATTAATGGGCAAACACTTTTGTTATCACATAGCAGAGCCAAATGCATTAGGGACTACCTGGTGTGAGCAGATACATTTGTCCCTCCTAAAAGAGAAAGAAGGTACTGTATGTCTGCATGTGATGAGCGGATTCTTAATCTGCTGTGTTTGTATGGCATGTGGAATTTTATTTTTTATTTTTTTTGGAAGAAACAGATTACATTCACCAGCACTGCTGCTAGAAACAGAAACATTAAGCAATTAAGCGTTATATGTAAAAAAAAATTTAAAAAAAGAATGAATGAATTAAAATGAGGAAGCATATTGTACTGTAGATACCATGTACATGCAGTTATTTGCATTTTATTCAACACAGAATGACCAACTGAACTGAATGACTGAATAATATTGCAGGCTGACTGTAGATACTATACAGTATGTGTCATTTTTAATAATATAGTATAGAAAGTAGCCGGGATTTGAACACCTTGAATGTTGGACAGGGGGCGGGGTTAGTTTAGTGGTTAAGGGGTTGGACTAATGACCCAGAGGTCCCAAGTTTAAACCTCACTACCACCACGTTGCCACTGTTGGGCCCTTGAGCCTCAACTGCTCAGATGTGTAATGAGATAAAACATTTTAAAATGTAAGTCGCTCTGGATGCAGTAAATGTAAATAAATGACTACATGAATTGGTATCTGATTCATGAAACAGCTGTTAGAGCTGTGATTTGAGAATAAATCACATTCACTCATCCTTTTTTCTGTCAAATGCTTATGACACACCCAATGAAACCACATGTGAAAATAATTTTCATTACACATATTAATTTATGAAGGTGCTGCAACAGTGAGCTAATGTTATCCACTACACTAAGGAAATAAATCAACCAAGCAAGTAAATGTCATTGTATTATAATCTAGATGCTTGTGTCTATCTTGTCTGTGATAGTATTTTTATTTTAGATTTTATGATTAAATAAAATGAACAGGAAATAGAGAGCATAGAACAATGTTTTTGTTGTTATTGTTGTTGTTTCCCTATGATATGTCTTTACTGATATTAATGATATCATGTAGGCATACAGACACATTTATGGAAATATACTAAATAAACCAAATAAACCATAATGTAATAAACTAACCAAAAATGAAACTACTTAAATTAGTAAATCCCATCTGGTCAGTTTTAAATCCAAGATGATTTGATTAACCAACCCAACAAAGACATCAGGATAGAACTTTAGATTAATGTTTGCTTTTATTGTCATTGCTTATACTTCTATACATAATAAAGACGCTGTAACTGTTGATTATTATTAATATTGAATTTGTTATTTAACTGCTGCCAAATGAATGTTAATGAACCGAAAATCAAACACCTTTAGGTTGTTGAAATGCTACAAAAATGTACAGTATATACATTTTACACTCATATATTTGCCAGAGTTTAATTGTTCAGATAAACCAAATATTAACTTGATTGATTTAATCATAAAAAATAAAAAAAACATGCTACAATTATGTTAAGATAATGCATGGTGCATTAAAAGCAAACAAACAACAAACAGATACTAACTGCAGGTGAAATATTTTAAAGTGCGCACTAATACTTTATTTGTTTTGTCTTGTTTAGTTTTTTCTTTGTTTTGTTTTGCCTTATACTCGTTTTGTCTTGTGCTCTGTGTTTTTTTTATTTTATTTATAATAATTATTCATGTACTCGTGTAACAGTAATGTGATGTGTAGGTCTGTGTAAAACTATGTACTGTAAATAATGTACTGTATATCTGTGTAAAGTTATTGTAACATGTATATCTGTTTAAGTCAATTTAACATGTATATCTGTGTAAAGTTAATTTAATGTGTATATTTAATGTGTAAAGTTAAGGTAACATATTACGGTGTAAAGTTAATTTAACGTGTATATTTAATGTGTAAAGTTAAGGTAACATATTACGGTGTAAAGTTAATTTAACGTGTATATTTAATGTGTAAAGTTAAGGTAACATATTACGGTGTAAAGTTAATTTAACGTGTATATTTAATGTGTAAAGTTAAGGTAACATATTACGGTGTAAAGTTAATTTAGCCTGTGTGTCTATGTACATTTAATTTAAGGTATGTCTGTGTAAAGCTAAGGTAACATACGCACTAAAATGTGCACGATTATTAAGACTTTAGTCTCCTTTTACATAAGAATTATTTTTAGTGATGTGCATGTACCTTTAATGCAATTGATAACATGTCACCTAAAACGTAGACTAAAGAAAGCATTTACGAGTCTTAAGTGCATCTCCTGTGGTCAATGAAAACCTCACTGAGCACAAAAATCTGTGAAGGTGTTAAACACAGGCTGGCATTTAAAGAGGTGTGATGGTAGAACAGCACTAGTTTGGGCTCATAAACAGACTGAGCATCTCAGACAGATGGGCATCATGCCTATTTCCCGAGTAAGTGAATTAGATGGGCTTCAAGCCCACCTGCAAACACCCCAGACAAACAAAGACACAAAGACACATATGTGACAGTCCTATCTTTGGCTAATGTATCGGACTGTGGGGATGATAATAACACGGAATGTAAAATGGATACAAAACTAAAGGCAGGCACGGGAACATTTCGTAATTTCATTTAAAATGCACAGCCAAAAAGTACATGAGGATAATATAATGAGCAGGTATTTTAAACACAAGGCACGAGTGAGTCTGTTGAGAAAGCATCATTAGCTGGTATTAAATCTTTTGCTTGCTGTTCTGCATAGGATTTGTGTTAGTGTGTGTGTGTGTGTGTGTGTGTGTGTGTGTGAGACCGGGCTCAGGTGCGAAGCAGACTCTTGAGGAAGTCAGCAGATGGAGGTATGAAGAAGCATCGTGCCCTCCAGCATAGCTTCCTACACACAAGACCACACACATTAAACACGTCTGTCTGTCTCCAAACCTGTGTGTGTGTGTGTGTGTGTGTGTGTTGCCTTGAACTGACCACATATACACCACAGACTGCATATACTGACTTCCAAACCAGATTTATTCTTACCATATCATGTTACACAATTATAGCCATATGTCTCCTAATGGACGTCATAAAAAGCAGCTGTGTTCATGTAGATCCTCTTTTCTTACTTCTCTCTCTCTCTCTCTCTCTCTCTCTCCCTCCTGCTGTTTTTCCTAAAGGTAGAACTAAAGACAGGACAACCCACGTTTCCTTGGTTATTGGCTCCCCTGGCGAACACACACACACACACACACACACACACACACAAGCTGACACTCCTGTACACACGTTTACACACACCTGCACTTGAATGCATAACCAAAGACACACATTGTCCTCCTTCCATTTTTCTGGACTCCACTAGAATCTTCTCTCCTCACACCTGCACCTGCCTCCTCACATCTCAAAACATCTGCACGTCTCCACACATCTCCTTATACCTCTGCACATCTCAGTACATATCAATAAGTCTCCATGTCTCCTTACTTCTCTTCATATCTCTATATTTTTTTCCACACATCTCCTAATGTCTCCACGTTTCCTCTCACATCTCCATACATTTTCCCAGGTCTGTTTATCTCCATACATACATCTCCACATATCGTCTTATTTCTTTTCACATCTCCTCGATGCTCATCACATCTCACATCTGCACAAGTCTTCCCATGTCTCCACACATCTCATCCCAACTCATCACATCTCTTTATCTCTCCACATGTCTCCATACATCCCTGTACATCTCCTCACATGTCTAAATGTTTCTCCACACTGACATTAAACTTCCATCTGTTCTGGTCCATCTTAAATCTGGATCATCAGCATGTAGAATTGTTTATCGTATACGAGTTTGATTCAGAGCAGCCGATCTGAGGACACAGAATATCCGAATGGTTGAGATTTCCTTGATTGGCTCTTGATTGATATTGTTACCACAGTTCTTAATACTGTGTTACTGTTCATTTACATAAATATATAAAAAACAGCTATAAATAAAAAACAATATTTCTACATCAACAAATCAGACACAATATTATTAGGTGACGGTTATTGACAACTAACAGTGTTCTGATTTGGGGAAGATGTTGTTGTTTATAAAGACAGTTTACTGAGCCACAATAGACAGAAAACTTACAAAAGGTTCCACATGTCCTCTGGCAGAAGCCCAATTACACACTCGAGTGATCGAGCTGAGGTTGAGAAACTGTACAACTTCAGGACTTTAAAAATAAAAGAAAACTGTGTTTTCCATTTGTTGTTCGGTTTTGTGAATGAGTAAAAAAAGGCTTTTTTTTTGTTGTCATTTCAGCGTTTATTGATGTTGGGTTGCAGTCACATGGTTTGCATATAATAAAATTTAAAATAAGGAATATTTTAAATCAACACTAGCATCTAAGACTCAGTCTGGTTTAGACCACACCCACTTTCAGTGCGAATCCAGATGAGTGAGAATCTTTATGAAGGAACTAATAAGGAAGCTGTTCTATTTGCTAGATGAATTGAGAGCTCTGAATTTCCAGCTCTTCTTCTCTCCCACATCACCAGCAACACGACGGCTCACAGTGTCGCCTCTCTCGCTCACCCAAGTGTCTGGAGCTTCAGCCTCAATTACGCCTCATCTCAATCATCCCCTCTTTCTCTCTCTCTCTCACACACACACACACACACACACACACACACCCTGGCAGCTTTGATGCAGGCTGAATGGAGTGCTGTCGTGCTGCTGCTTTGTGCCTGGAACCCTATTATTGTTTCTATTACCAGTTTTGTTATCGTACAGTTAAAGATATCCCTCATCAACACGTCTCCCCCTGCACACTTCCTCTCCCATTTTTCTCTCCCTGAGAAGCTTCCTGTGAGTTTTCAGCATGGAAGAACGACTCCTTTTCCGAACTTAGTTTTGATTATTTTTTTTAATATATATATTTTTCTTAATAGAAGGTGAATCCCATGCTGTAGACCAACAACCCTGACAGAATCACATGCTGTAATCACAAGTGTTTGATTGCAATGGTATAAAATATCTGAAAGGAGCAGGTAAATTCACATTCAGAGTGTGTATAATGAGACATAGAGTTTATCAAATTATGTATAATAGTGTGTAATGTGTGAAAGAGGAAGTGTATAATAATGGAGGGGGATTTGTACAGACTGAGCTGCAGGAAGCGGCTTCACTCAGACCTCGGATTCTCTTGAAAAGACATTATATACAACAGCAGCGAAAGGTTTCTGCTGAGCTCTTTAAGAGACATATGAGGAAAAATACAAATGAGACGTAACTGGAGGAAAACAATACACAGAAGGAAGAGAAGAAAAAGCCTCGCTTGAGGTTAAGAAATCTCGCCTTCTGTCCCCATGATTACAAGAATCTTGTCATATTTATGACATTTTGCACATTTAGCACAACATTTGTTAATGATTAAACCTCAGTGTCAGTCTAAACCTACCTAAAACATTTATGTACAATTTAGTGATATATATATATATATATAAGAATGATTATTATTCAAATAATAAAAAAGAATAATTGCTAAATGTTAGCCAGCTTCTGATAGCAAGCTTGTGTGAGGCTAAGAAATCAGACATTCTGCATTTTGATTGGTTACAAAAATCCCGTCTCATTTATTGTTTGTTAGAAACCTAGAGGATGAAGGTGGGGTTTAAATCATTTTCTTAAGTTCAGTTTAAAAGACCTGGAAGTACACGAGTCACTCTGTCTTTTACAAGATCTTGCAATAAAATCTCGATGTAGTTTTTCTTCCGATCTGTGGATTTGCATGCATTTCTTTATTTCTAATATTCCTTTATTTCTAATATTCCTTCCCTAGTCCAGGACTAGTGGTTCTCTGGGGCCACCAAACTCTGATTCTGTACTTTGATGTTAACACAGATCACATCTGAAAGTAGATCATCTTCTGATGCCACTTGTTATTATGAATAAATCAACACGTAATCACTGGCTGTAATAGTTTATGAATGGTACAATGACCCTGTAAAATAACAAAAAAGCAAAAAAAAAAAAAAAAAACACTCTCCTGACTAGTATGTTTACTCTCCCACTCGTGCACAGAGATAAAACAGAGCCACATCCCTCAGTAATCCCTACAGAGGATCCTCTTTGCTCATTAAGGCTGCCTTTGAAAATGTGGAAGCTTGCTTATATTCAGTGTCAAACCCACTGTCTGCTTCTGCTATTAAAGATGCAATCTGTGTTCCTTTTTGTTTGCCTCTCTCTCTCTCTCTCTCTCTCTCTCTCTCTCTTTTGTCTTTGTCCAAATGTAGAGGCGGATTGCCATGATTTGAAAACGTTCTGTTTCATCAAACATATGACTTTGTGTGCCCCACATCGGTACGT
The DNA here is from genome assembly GCA_030014305.1 of Clarias laeviceps. Taxonomy (NCBI): domain Eukaryota; kingdom Metazoa; phylum Chordata; class Actinopteri; order Siluriformes; family Clariidae; genus Clarias; species Clarias laeviceps. Next base: position 249,729 of record JAQMYJ010000005.1, read on the forward strand.
GTACCCAGGCTATGCCCTTTTAGCTGGTAGATGCCTGCGAGGCAAAATAGCAAAAATCAAAAAGCAGAGACTGGCAGTGCCTTCAATCATGCCACAGGCAGCCAGTCACACTTCAGCAGGGAAGGAGTTAATTGTCATATATGCACATCTGTCTCTCTCTTTGTTTTCTTTTCCAGTAATGTACTAGCGAGCTGCAATTATGAGTCTCCGACAGACGACTGGAGAATATGACTCGAGCAGATTGGTGCCAAGGCTTTGAGTTTCTGCCAGATCACCCTTAGGGTAAATAGGGCATCAGGGGCAGGAGGCTGGCACCAATCATCCACATAAAGCCTGCCACCAGAGACAAAGGCAACACAAGGGAGTCCTCATCAGTCTTTGTTTATGGAGTTAGCGTCATCTGGCAGGGAGCACTACAACAAAGAAGTATCGCACCACTGAGTCCAAGATTTTGCTGAGAGAATAAAACTGGTCGTGGAATGTGAGCAATACACACAGTCTATTATAAAATATTTTGTCCCTTGATTCAATACAGACCAACAGCACCATCGGTGTAGTCGAAGATTAGAACTGAGACCATTTGGAGCGATGACTCAGAGGAGCTGTCCAAGGTCCTTAAATCATCATGTCTTCTGACTATTTGTAGTTGGAGATTCCGAGGATTCCTTCAGTTCTGAAGTAGATCTGCTGCCACTGCATGAAGATAATCTTATTTAAAACATTCATTTTTGAATACGAGTGAGTAAAAGCTCTCATGGTGCCCCTGAACTAACACTGAATCCATTGCCTAAGCATTACACGACACATTCAAAACTATTTTACAACAACGTTATATTTAAAAAAAAAAAATGGTAAAAAGGTAAAAATGGAAATTTCACACTCAGAAAAAGTTTGTCTCTCCTTTTGTGTGCAATTATTACATGATAATGTGAAAATAAAGTCAGAAAATAATGTATATATAAATGGACCTTTAAAACCTTTATGTTTGGCTTTTCTTTAAAGCAGGTGCACTAAATGCACATTTCCAGGTAAAGGATGCACACAAGTGGTTCAACACATTTACTCTTGAGGCACCACTTTAGTGATGAATATATACTGTAGTTTAGTAACATTCTTTTAAAAGCAGAAAGGAAGCCACCGATCATGGATGGATACCGTGGATTATTATACAGTATATATATATATTTCTATGTGTCTGTAACAATAGTAAGGCAAGTCCCTAAACAAGTACCATTTGATTGGGCTCAATACTGTCCCCCAAATGCCCCACATAGCTTCCGTCAGTTGAAAAACACTGTTTCTCTTCTTCAATACCACAATGAAATGACTGCATCACTGCGCACGTGTGAAAGATCTGAACACCTGCTTTAGCAGCATGACAAATAACTACTATTGAAGCCAGTGACAAGTATTCCAACACAATACAGTATGAGGTTCTGTTTCATCCGATAACAATCGTAGAGACAGCTTGTGGAGAGTCCAAACACATCACCGCCATTCAGCAAGGATGGACGGCGTCCATGGATGCTCTCGTTCCTTCTTTTCCTCCAATCTGAATGAGTGACAGATAATTGTGGCTTGCCATCACAGTCATTTTAATCAGTCTTTTCACACTTCATCAGGAATTCATTGCTCGCCTTTAAAACATTGTTTCTGTCTATTATCAGCACAGAACATAACGCTTCATTATATATGCAGAGCAACTCTGCTTATTCATGTGAGTCTGGATGAGATTGTGAGGACTCCGGGCTTGGATGGACACACTCTCACACAAACACTCCCAAACATGTTCACACATCCTGCCACAGTAACAAGTAAAGGCTTCTGAGCAAAATAACCTCGTAATTAGAGATGGCAACAATCTGATACCCAAGAAACGTAGATAAGGACAGACAAAAAAGGGCTGAAATATCAAGAACAAAAACTAATTATATTTGATCCACTAATAAATATATCATGCAATTTCATTTATTATACACACACACACACACACACACACACACAACAGGTGTTCAAGTGAAACTGGGACTTGTGAGGAAATTTCTTGGGAATTGAAGACATAAAACTGATATTTACAGAAGACTTTAAAAACAGTACGGTTCTGTACTGATGAACACTCAGTGGAACACCAGATCTATCAATTTCCAAGGAAGTTCGAATGCTGAACTGTACACACACTCATTCACCAACACACACTCACACATTACAGGACCTCTGCTGGGAGTTATTGCCCCGCCCCCCTCGTACAGTCCTGACCTCGTCCAAGACAT
>JAQMYJ010000005.1:272530-283425 GCA_030014305.1 Clarias laeviceps
TTCAAAGGAGATTATTGTGTATTTTGGATAATAAACACCTTCAGTATTGTTTTACAGTGTAGAAAGAAATAAACATCTGGAACGACCATGGAGTTAGAAGGGGTGCACAAACTTTTGACTAGTAGTGTACAGCATGACCACCTAATAACTGAAGAATGCCAGAGAAAAGCAAGCAAAGAAGAGACTGGCATGTAGATCTCTTATCACTGGTCTCAACAATAAATCTGCTGTTTCTTTATTCCTGCTGTTTTGATTAGCACTGTGGCTTCACTCTTCCAGGATTGAGGGTTTGAGTCCCACCTCGTGGTCTGTGTGCATGTTTACAAAGTGTCTTAAATTTAAACTTTATATTTGACCCCTTGCTCACACCTGCATGAAAATAAACCCCCTAGAGGATCCCAGTCCTAAATGGACACCTTTAATCTCAAGTCTCAATGAGAGGCAAAGCTTTGCATCTGTTTGTGTTTCTGTCCATTAGGGATATATTATCTGTTCATGGAGAAGAAATGTTTTCATGGTCGATTACATCCCTAATAAATACAATATAGTGTATCTATACAGAACCAGGTACGTGTAGGACCACAAGCATGCATACATTCACAGACTATGAGACAGGAATCCGCCTTAAAATAAACATCCGCGTTAATGCAGCTCATGTACCTCTCCCTGGCATATGACCTTCTGTTAAATAGATAAAGAATGCGCTTATCAGTCATGCAAATGAGGCTGAATTCATTTTGCACAACAGATGGTCTCATAGATAATGATGATGGAGGAGAGAAAATTAAATGTCTCTTGCATGGTGGTCATGGCAACCGAGCTCAGAGTAATATCAATAATAGGCGCGGTGCATAATAAGGTTGTCAGTCCTGTGAATCAATGTCTGGAGCTAAAACAGATTCAGGGAGGCCTCAGAAGTTTACCCCTCTTACACTGGCGATGATACGCTGCCTCTTTTCTTTTTTCACTTACCCCACTGTGCCACTAGCTCGACTAATTATACTACAGCTAATTATTGTGGAAACGAGTTCTTTTAAGTGATCATACGCTAAGACAATAATGTGTGAGAGCATAATCACTGTAGTTTATACTAGTTAAAATAACGTACACTATATTCAATAACTGCGGAATCTACTATTATGCGGTGTAATATTATTATATTCATATTAAACGTGCAATTCTTGTGGAGCTCCAATCTCACGCTCATTTCATAACTGCAACTGCAATTTCAAGCTAAAACTGCTTTTTTTGTACAGTACTGATATGACATGCGGAGGATTTTTTGGTAACAGGTTACGTGTATAATCTGCTGTTGAGACTCTACAAATGGTACGGAAAATATCTGTAGACTAAATAATAAGAAGAAGAATAAAAGAAAAACTATTTTTGCTGTTCATTCATACAATCATTTTCTATACTTGTCCCTGGAGACAACCTGGACAGGGTGCCACACACACACACACACACACACACACACACTACGGGCAATTTGAGAATGTCAGTTAGGTCAATCTGCATGTCTTTGGGAGGAAACCGGAGTACCAGGAGGAAACCCACCAAGCACGGAGAGAACATGCAAACTCCATGCACACAGACCCCGAGGTGGGAATCAAACCCCGACCCTGAAGGTGCAAGGTGACAGCGCTAACCGCTACACCACTGTGCCAACGATTTTTACTGTTGCTGCTGCATATTTGCTAAATGTAAACCAAATTCACTTGTATTACTTCTTGATGGTCATAAAGTGATGTAAAGTGATGGCCCGTGCCTCTGGTCATGTGACACCACAACATCCAAACCTGACATAGACGCGTTGTAAATGCTTACAGCGGAGTCTTTTGAAGTTATGAATGAATCATGTACTAGTTTGTAGTAAAATCTCCACACATGCTTCCGGACAATGTGCAGCTCGTCATGTTTGCTTCACATGACCTTCACATGAAATAATCTCAGCTCGCAGTCAAGCTATCACACTCTCTTAGCTATCACACTCTCTTAGCTATCTCTAATTCTAAACGAAAGATGATGCTGTAATGAAGTTCACGTCCACGTTAAATTGGGATATTGTGCATTCGGTTACATTTCTGGATCTGAAAAGCACCGCTGCTGTTTGGTTCAATTTTTGAATATTTTCCTGAATGATAACTTGCCCATTAAGGTATTAATAAAAAATGTTCATTATTATAACACAGACATTCCAGTGTATTAATTCATGGAAATATAAATACAATCAAACCTGCTTTTTTTTTTACTTACAAAATATACTTTTACATAAAAGTATGTCATGTACAAAATATCAAATCATGAACAACTTGAGCTCAAAATGTTTAGATAATTAGTTTTTTCACAAATTTTTCTGTATATCTCAAAACTGTTTTCTCAAAGTCTGAATGCTTTACAAAGCTTTTGTCTATAAAAAATCAATTTACTAAATCAGCAAATAGAGCAAATCTTTTTTTTTTTTATTTAATTGTAAAGTAGTTAAGCTCAAAACACAGAACACTACTGCTGCTTAATCTGGTTTTAATTTTTCAAATTTTAAATCATTTACAAATTTAAGATTGGTTTGTGTTTATTTTAATGGGGTGTGTGAGGCAACAGTCCCTCAGAATGTTAGTGCTCATCCCTGTGATGAAGCACGCTGTGATATGAACATAATACACACCAGGGTAGTGAAACACAGCCTGATGCAAAACAGACACCCTCGAGTCCTCGTAAATGTCACCAAATCAACAATTCGGCCTTTTTGGTTTTTTAGTTGATTATTAGGCTGAGGGTTTTTACCGGCCCTCGTGTACGTTACTATAGAAACAATAAAGTAATTAGGATGTGTATTCATAATAAAAGATTATTATTATAATGAAATCATTCACTGTGAGGCTGTTATATACGAGGGGCGTTCAAGTAAAACCGGGACTTGTGATTGTACAGAATAACAGAACTCAGTCCTGAGAGTAAAAACTCCCTTTATTTCTCTATATAATCCCCTGATACACTAATGCACTGATCACAGTGTCTCACTAGAGCTCGGACACCATCGAGGTAGAAAGTTCTCTTAGTACGCCGGAGTCGTGATCGGACCGTGTGTCTGATTCACATCTGAAACGTCGGCCTCCCAGGAACTCCTGTAACGATCCAAAACATGTGGAAATGTCTTGAACGAGGTCAGGACTGTCTGTGGGACGTGGCAATGACTCCCAGCCGAGTTCCTGTAATGTGTAAGTGGTGTTGGTGAATGAGTGTGTGTACAGTTCACTGGAACGACTGCAGCGAGCCGCCTCGGCCCGGGATCGACATTCGCATCGTTTTACTGCGGCTAAGAATCTCATCACCGCACTGTGCTTGAATTTTTCTGAATTTTTCACTAATCCGGTAAAAGGAATTCTCTGACCAATCAGATTCAAGAACTTAACCATGCTGGTATAAACATCTGTAACTCTTCAGATTCTACAGTTTCTCAACCTCCACTATGTCACTCAACTTCATCCCTGGTCTGTGGATCTGTTCTCGCAAGCTTGCTGTTTAATGTGTTTGTGTTATCGAGCTAATTATCTTTCAGAACAATGATGTGTTTTCAAAACAGCTGGGCTTTATTATAGCATTCAGTCAGACTTTCTTAGAGTTTTATTATTCCAAAGAGATCCAAAAAAGTCAGCTGGACATGTCCAATGATTCTAGATGAATTAGACATAAGGATAGAGTGCCCTTTATGCCCTTTATACCTGCATTTTGTTTATAACATGGTATCTCTTCATTCTGAATTAAATGTTCATATTTGGTTCCTGAACCCTTTATGGAGATGAGCAGATAAGCAAAGCGTTACAAAAGGGATCCAACACCAAACAACTCTCTGACTAAGAGATACCAAATCTCAGCCTGATTGCAAAATACCTTATAAATAGACTTTATCACCTCATGTGGTTGGAACACAGGACTGATAAAACGTCCTGCAAGATGAATCAAGTCTCTGCTGATCAGTTGATGGAGCTGAGAACACTACACATGTGACCGTCTAGGAGTCTGGAGAGCGGAGCAGCAGTGCTCCATCCGTCTGCCATCAGGCTTGGCTCTAATAAAGCCTGGCTCTGAGAAAAACATAGAGAGGGAGGTGGAGGCAAAAAAGCACGAAGTGATGGAGGAAGGGAGGCTGTGATGGTTTAATGGACTGTGTGGAGATCTGGAGAGGCTGTACATAGAAAATGGCCCACTGAAAGAACAGAACTGTGAATAGACAGGAAATTGGAACGGAATAAAATGTGGAGGAGGTCAAAGGTCACAGAGAGTAAGTGATTAAAATGAGAAAATACACAAAACATGAGAGAATGGGAAGTGGAAATGAAATACGTAAGGTGAAGATGAAAGGAGACAGAATTAAGAGACACGGCAAGAGAAGGAATCATCACCGAAGCAAAGAGGAGAAGAAGAGAAGAGGGTGATGGTGGTGTGTGTAGCCGCGTTCCTCCCATCTCCTCGTTCCTTATCTGGTAATTACATTTACATACGTGGCTAATGAGTGACTGAGAAACGCTGCTGATGTACGAAGCCGAAGCGATACGAAGAACTCCACGTGTGAGAACTCACACACTCCCAGATGGGCCGCGGTGGGAAGCTGCTGTGTCCTACTTTAACCGCTGTAAATAATACATTCTCTCTCCGGCTGGAGGAGGAATAAAGAGATGGAGAGATACCCACAGTGCACCACTGCCTCGCGTCTCCCTGTGAGCCGCACCATGGAGACGGAGCTTACGTTACTACTGACACATTTCAGAGTCGATGATGATGATGATGATGATGATGATGGGTGTTGTGGGTTGCTGTAACTGCCGCAGTAGCCGAGTGTTTATTGTGTGTGTGTTTAATCAGCTCGTTTCATTTCCCAATAATTAACAGTCGAATGTGAATAAGAAGAGTGTATCGTAAGTTTCCTTCTTTTAATTCACTCTCTCAGTCCCTCGACCTCTCAGACCTTTAATTCCCTTCACTCCTTCCTTTTTTACTTCCTTCACTCACTCACACATTCAATCATTCATTCATTATTTTTTCTTATATCATTTTTCTTCATTACTTCCTTCTATTCTCTTCCTTTTTTCTGCATTTGTATTATAGATTCTCACTGTATGTTCCATTCTTTTCATCATTTTTATTGTCTTTATTTTTCTATATCTCATACAATATGTCCTTCACTCTGTGTGTTCTTTCTCTTCCTCATTATACGCTTATCTCCTAATAACTGCTTACCTATACTAGCTCCTGTCTGTCTGTGTGTGTGTGTGTGTGTGTGTGTTAGCCAGGCAGCTCCAGTGGTGTGTGCTGAGCCGAAGCGGAGCAGCTAATGACGTCTGCATCTCCTCCCAGCCCATTGGCCAGAGAATGGGATCAGTGTGAGGGCTGAGAGAATGTGTGTCGCTGAAAATACCATTGGGAGTGAGAAGAAGACACACACACACACACACACACACACAGAGAGAGAAAGAGAGACAGAGACGGCTGCATGTTACTTTCTACTGAGTAACAGCCTCTCTAATAAACTGTACACGACTCTGTGTGTGTGTGTGTGTGTGTGTGTGTGTGTGTGTGTGTCTTGGAGAACAGTATGCTCATGATGTAACATTTGTGTGTGTGTGTAGAAGTCACACTAAACATGGTCACTCTTCCTACATATAATAACTACATGCTACATAATTTACATGATTTACACTGATTTAAATATGTTTATATATAATATATTATGTATTGATTTGAAGTGTGTAATTTGTTCAATATAGACATGTATGCAGTTTAGATGTTACTTTGCACAAACTCTAATGGTTTAGAAATGATCAAAAACAGATACAGGTGCTGTACATGCATAAATACTTAATAATAACGTTCCATACGTCCATCGTGGAACCTCAGGAGTCCAACAAGGGACCGTGGAGGACAGTGAAGACCTTTTATTCACATTTTTACAACCATATATGTACATGTTATGTTGTGTTGTGTTATAATACAGTATTGTATACTATGTGTGCATATGTGTATGAATGAATGAATGAATTAATGAATTAATTAATTGTAATTTCCTTCTCCCTGGATTAAAGCTTCAAATATTTTATTTTACCTCTTGTCAGGTGTTTCGCCTGCCATGCGGACGGCCCGGGTTCGATTCTCAGCCGCTGCCCAAACCCCAGCCACTGCAGTGCCGGTCCCAAACCTGAATAAAATGGGAGTGTTGCGTCAGGAACGGCATCCGGCGTAAAACCTGTGCCAAGCTTGTGTATGTGGACTGGATGGTCCGCTGTGGCGACATGTTAGAGCATTGTGTCTAATGCATTTCCATATGTTTAAGCACTCATGTCAGGTTAAAGGTCAAACTTTCCTTGTCACAGATGTGGTATGTTAAAGGGTGCGTACATTTTTTGTACCCTTTAATATGAACATTTTTTATAAACAAATGAATGTGGTCTACCTTTAAAATGATTTATACTTCATAAATGGAACATAATAAAAGATAAACCTTTGTTAAAGGTACACATTAGGCATCTTTCTAGGTAAAAGGTACTAAGCTTACAATTACTGTAAGGACCTTTTCAGATTTAAGAGTTGTGTTCAGAATTGTTGGTTAACTTTTTTACATCCTGACTAAGAAAACACAATCAATTTCTTTCTTTTTTTTTTTTTTTTTTCTTGGAGCAATAATAACAACAATTATTTTTAAAGTATTTTTCTTTGAACACACCCACAAAACAGCCCTTTTCCAAACAGTTGAGATGTCATTTTATGATAAAAGTATTAACATACAATAATAATAATCATTTTTAAACATATTTAAAAACAAGCAAAAATCATATAAAATCCTAATTTTGTTTGGTGGTGGTCACATGTTTTGGGAATTAGATTTACTTAATAGCAGTTTAAAAGTCATATAATTTAAGAAGAAGAACTTCTGGTGATTTATTTAGTATAGAATGCCTCAGCCATGTGGTACAGATGGATCAATCAAGTTATTTTCTGCATGTTTTGAATGAGATATCATAACTGAAAATTTTATTTATAAAAATATTGAGCAGAATGTTAAAGTGTCAAATCACATTCATAAGTTAAACGCATGTGACTTTACAACCTTTTTACAAGTGCGTTTATATTTTGTTGTCATTCGGTGTATTGATCCTTAATAAATGTAAAATGAAGGGCAAAATAATTTTTCGCAAGAAATTACATACTTATATATTTCTCGCCTTTTATGAAATGAAAATGTGCATCCTTGTACCTTGAAAGGTCCCTCCAACATTTCAAATAATAGCCATTTTCAGCCATTATTTCTCTCCTAAATGTCAGACAAGAGGAGAATTCTAAGAGGAGATTCCTCTATCAGATCTGTGAGAGGCAGAAGGAGGAGGGCTGATTTCGCCCGGCTCTAGCCTCTCCGCTCCAGACACCTCTAGTCCCCCAGTGGGAATTCACTCTGCCCTCCGTCAAAACAAACCCGGCTAAAAATGGAAGCTAATTACACAGAGGGAAAGACTGAGGCCGACTCCGAGCAGGAGGGAGCAGGACGCTTCCTGAGCGGGGGAGGGGGGTGTTGGGGGGGGCCATGGGGGGCGCGGACATGCCCTCTCCCTGCGGGGGGTGAAGAAGGGGCCGGTGTCAGCCTGTTGGGTTTGGGGGCACAGTGACCGCACCTCAGTGGGCACACGAGCACGTGATCGACGTGCTGCTGCTTGCAGCTGCCCGCCGCAGTGTGGAGCTGAGATATGGACGGCAGAATGTTGATCAGATTCTCTCTCACACTGGGGCAGATTTACAGCTGGACTTTGGGGAGGAAAAAAAACAACTAAAAAAACAACATGGTTAATCGTTTAGCAATGACGTGGCGTAGGATGAAGTTTAAATGACAATTACCAGGTTTTAAGTGTCAATAATGAGTGAAAAATCACATAGAACCAAAAGTCATTCATGTGAAACATTATAAAGGTTAGAGTTGGAATTAGGGTCGGCAAAGTTACACTTTTTTTCATTACATAAGATTCTAGAAACTGCTTGCAAACTCTGGATTACTGCATTGAGGCAGAAGGTCTAAAGGGAGGGACAGAAATAATGAAGGTCACAGGGTCACCAAATAATGTTTTGTTAAAGGTCAGCACACACACACACACACACACAGGTGTCACAACATTAAAACATCACCCCTAGTGGTTATTGGGAGTGGATTTCCCACAGTGTCACTAATCAATGTTCCTAAAATCAGAAATGTAAGAAAGTATATCAGTGAACTGAAATGGTTCAAATGTCTCTAGTTTCATAAACCTGAATCTGTTCAGCTTCTCTAGGAAATAAGTTCTGACTAATTTACTCACGTGTTTATGGAAATGATCTACGTGATGTCAGCTTATTGGACCTGCTGTTAGCTTTAGGACGATCTCAGGTCATTAAAGGCGTCGGGGGTTTATAGCTTTTACATTTCATTTTCTCTTTCTGCTCTTATTTGAGACGTGACAATCGACTCACTTAATAAAATATTAGTAGAGAAAACTGACAAATAGACAATGAAGGGTGTGTTTATATTCCCCGTGTCAAATTCAAAAGATGTGATTCAGTCTGTGGTGCGAAAATGGTGACACATCACTACAAAACAAAACATAATAACTTTGATCTGTTTTATTTAAAACCATAGAATTATCATTAATGATTAAGTATTATGAGGTGACTGCGTGCTTGTCTTTCACCCAGAACGGTTTAATTAAGGAGAAAGGATTTTCTTTTTCGGTGCTGTGGTGGTGCGCACTGAGTCCTTCGGGTGTGTGTGTGTGTGTGTGTGTGTGTGTGTGTGAGTCTCCTGGGATGGACAACAGGCCGCCCGTCACCCTGCACACGATAGAGAACAGAAAATGAGTGAGTGAGAGTGACATTTGAATCCCCCTGGTCTAATGATAATTATTAATTATTTGTCTCATAGACACAACACAAGTCTAGAGTGACTGTGTCCACGGAGAGAGGAGGATATTTAATGAATAGAAATCTTAAAATCTTAAAAGTGAAATTTGGGTCTGTACTGAAACCTACATCATTCCCATCAGATAAAATAAACAGGGACTCTGTTCTTCTAAACCAGCTTGACTACGAGCCTCTGTGTTTAGATTTGATACGAGAAAGCAGTGTGTATAGTAGGAGTCAAAGCTAATAAATATAGCAGATGCATAAAATAAAAACTGAAAATATCTAAAGTTGTGTTGAGTGGAGATGGAGGAGATGGTTATACGAGGTATCAGACTATCGTAGATAGATTAGTATAGATTACTGTAGATCTGTAACAAGTTATTTGGCCCTGACTGATGCAGTGAGGAGCTTCTCATTTCTTAAACAACCATGTCAGAAGACACATCCTGTGGGCGTGGCAAAGTCAAGTCAGTTTGTACAGTGCTTGTAATAACAGTCACTGTCGCAAAGCAGCTTTACTGAATCAAAAGAAAATGATGTAAATGTGTATGAAATGTGAGAAAATGTGTAAGAATCAGAATGAACAGATCGTCCCTGAAGATGGAGCCGAGGCGCGAGACGACCTGAATGTACTGAATAACCAGGTTATCCACCTGAATTGACTTCATCACGTCTCTGCAGTTATGGCACGGTTATATTCCAAGATGACGATGATGAAGAATAAAGTGTTATCCTTTAACTAACTGCTGCATCATCACCGAAGACTAACTCACTGAGCCTGGTGCTTTTTTTTAAATAAATCTTATTACATCGTGCCTTTAACAATATCCATATCAGAAAACCTTTGGTAAGATTATTTGACTGCATTATAAGAGAGCGATGCTCTCGTAACAAGCTGAGGAAACTGTGTAAATGGTTTTTCATTTGCAATCGGCATCCACAAAGTGTTCACTCTCTGCACATTACAGCTCTAACAAATAGGATGCAAGCACACATTCGACACGTGCCAATTGGCAAGCGTCTGATTCAGAGCTTTAAATGGAACTGTGTCAATCAGGTTAAACCACATCAATGCCAATTCACACACAACCGCCGTCCCCATAAGAGTTCTCATTCAGCCAGGAGAGACCATAGACAATAGGTAAGGTAACCACTGCAGTCACACCTGCTGTCGAAAAGCTCACCATGACGACGGGATGACAGACACCATGTGCAGACTGATGGCCTTCAGTAGAACAGACATGGAGCTCGTCCAGCTTCTTCTGAACACTGGAGGAATCATCACCGCTTCTCCAGAGAAATAAAGCCTAAGAAGATTTAATAACATCCCTGTTCAGAAGTCATACTTTCATGGCCAAAAGGTTATATGGAGTGTCAGCTAAGTAAGTTCATACATCGAAATCAATAAAACACTTCCAAGGAAAATGGAAAGAGAGCTGGGTTTGTTTAAATCGAACGGTTCGTAGAGCAATACATTTCATTTTAAACAGAGCAGATGTGTACCACACACACACACACACACACACACACACACACACACAAATATCTATAACTAACCTTAGATCACATTACAGAGACTTCCTGTTCTATTATACATACTAATAAGACTCACTACGTGTGTCCAGGTCACATGAAGGTGGACAAAATAATTACAGTCGCAGTGCATTAGTAACTAAAACACACAGCAAAGTCACCATTTAGATTTAAATGAGCAAATATTTAAGAACGTTGAGAGCTGGGACAAATAACTGCATCAAGCAAAGAAAGAAAACAACTAAACACACACACACACACACACACACAGTGTGATGAGAACTCACAGGACTGGGACTAAACAGCTGTGTGTCCATAATAAAACCACTTGTTAGTGAAACTCATGAGAGATGGAAAGATGGTCATGTGGATGGAAAAAGGTCATGTGACCTGATGAGTCCAGACTGAGCCTATTCCAGAGTGATGGGCGTGTCAGGGTAAGAAGG
>JAQMYJ010000005.1:299894-315651 GCA_030014305.1 Clarias laeviceps
ACCCATCACCATCTGGGTGAACAGAGAGCAGGAATTGATCTGCATTCATACTGTGTGTTAGTTGGCAGGCAGTTCAGTTATAACAGTTGATGTTAAGTGATGTTAATATGGAGTCCAGGTAGTTAACAGGTGGTGCAAATGAGCACCACAAAGCCAGCAGAGAAACAAGGTTCTTCATATTGCAAGAGCGGGGAGCAATGTGCACAGCAAGGCCGGGAGGAGGAACAACCCCCGAATGGAGCAAAGAGGTGGAGTGAGACCCGAGCAGGGAGGCAGATCAAAAGCCTCAGTGGTGCAAGGAGACAAAACAATGCTGTCCATGGAGTGGAAATTCAAAGCAATGATTGAGGAAGAACGGGGATACAGAGTAACGTCTGCGGTGAAACCATGATCCGGATAGTGTCTCCAGTGGGACAGGGTAAAGGACCAAAATGTTCCCACCAGGGTCAGGGGTTGAGATGGGCTGCACATGGGGACCCTTCAGCCCACCTGACATGGATGCTGCTTGTGTAGTTTAGTGGTTGGTGTCTGGCTTGTGCTGGGAGTGGGAGGCCATCCTGTCAGCATCTACCATGACCTGAGCAACCGAGGCTGCTCTCTCAGCTTCTTACTTGAGCTGAGGATGGAAACTAGATGGTTTGACCTCTAACTGGAGACTGAAGAAACTGCCCATATTGGCCTTTACTGGGACCTGGAGGGGGCTCGTTCCTGAGTAACTGGGACACCATTCTCAGTAGTCCAAAAAACTCAGTAGTGGTCCTTAGTCTAGGGAGTCCCTGGGCAACCAGGTATTTGCCCACTGGAGTGCTCAGCCAATGATCATGTTGTGATCAGGGACAGCATGAGCTTTTCCTAATGTCTGTCAGCTTGGACTTGCTAAACTTACATAATCCTTCAGGATCATGTTCAGTCGCCTCATAGGGAGCCGAGGTGTCTGTGGACCAAACCAGGGGAACTGGCTCCATTTCATCCTTTTTAATCTTGGGAATTTAAAATGAACTCCGTATTTAAACCACGAATATTATATGTTAGTATTGTTTAATGAATTTTTCACTACGTAAAAAGTGTTTAATGTAGTATTTAAGGTACTGGGTTGGTATTAAGCTTCTCACTTGTGTTTGGGATGTACATGGAATCCTATCTGAAAGCTTCGTTATCTATAATTCCACTGAAGATCAAAACAGTTGTGTCTGTGCACTGCCATTAAAACAGAGCCGTATTTTAAGTTTCTTGAGTCATTTTGGACTCTGCAGGCATTTCACTGCTCATCGACTGAGTCACCAACCGGAGAAACTGGAGAAACTTCTTCTATTTTTCAGTTAATGTTATGTGAAGTGTAACTGACACACAGAGTCGAACAGGATATCAATGATCCTGGGTTTGGGTCTGTTAATGAACTGTGGTGCTGTTTACTGGCAAAGTGCTGAAGGAGTTCACACTTACATTCACAGGCTTTCACACGTTACACCATCACTTTATTGCTCCAGCTTCTGGTCTTAATACAGTACGAGTGTAAAAGATTTGTGGAATATAATGCAAATCTACAGCCAGTTAAATGCGTTAGTCACTCTGATAACACATCAAATACTGCAGTGTTTTATGAACCGCTTTAGCGGGTGGTTTATTGTTAATAATGGTCTAAAACAGAAGGAGCTATTTCACTGAAGCGTTCTGGAAGGAGGCAGGTTTTGGGCTATTTTAACATGGGAACTGGCAATCCATCTATGTTGTACACACATCGACATGCTCTGCTGTTTTCTTCACCATGGTTGTCAGTGGGAAAGACCGATCATCACGCTACCCAACAAATGAGCCATTACTTTACAATCGATCTGGCGGTTTATAATAAAGCACAGGCTCGAGTGTAGATCACACATTTTTTTACAGAAAGCATAAGCTGTACTTATGTTGGATGCACAAAATATCAGGCAATGTCTGTACTGTCTCTCCAGGGAGACTGAGACCCTCACACACACACACACACACACACACCCACCCAGGGACACAAACACATGCCGCAATGAGAGGGGTGTACACTTTCCTTTTTTGCTTTAATTAAAGCATGCAGTAAGTGTGAAATTAACTCTCTCCTGCTCCGGCCTGACAGCCCTGAGTGGGAGTGTGAATCAGGTTCTTTTGTCTCTCACGTAATTAGCACCAGCCGTGATGAGAGCACGGCACCAGTCCACTTAAATGAGGAGCCACCAGCATGATGAAAGGGGAGACAGGAGGAGAA
Source organism: Clarias laeviceps (assembly GCA_030014305.1). NCBI lineage: Eukaryota > Metazoa > Chordata > Actinopteri > Siluriformes > Clariidae > Clarias > Clarias laeviceps. Next base: position 302,131 of record JAQMYJ010000005.1, read on the forward strand.
ATGAGAGAGAGGAAGATGGAGGAGGATAGAGAGAATGAGACAGAGAGAGAGAGAGAGAGAGAGAGAGGTTGGGTTATTACCACCTGAAAAAAAAAAAAAAAAAACAGGACCGTCGCTTCCCGAGTCCCTTGATAATTTGACAATACAACGCCATTCCGTCACCCTCTGCTGAAAGCGAAGAGGACGAGGAGGAAAAATGAGTGCAAGCAGCCTGATAGATGGTACAATTTTGAGGGAGAGAAAGGTAGGGAGTCTTATGAGTTTAAGAACTGATGAAGACAAAATGGGCCTTTAGACACACATAATAACTTGTGAGGGTTCATCCTGGTTCTTGCTGCTTTTCACTCTGACACTACACTGGATCTTGTCTTTGTATGTGCGCAACACCATCTGAATAAAACGCCACCCTGAGTTGTGTGAACTGGCCTTTATAGCGCCGAAGCAGTTTGAAGCAGTGCACAGGCAGCTGATAAAATGGCCAAAGCTTCTGAGAGCGTCATGTGAAAATAGCAGAAATGTACCAATACTAATACAACAGCAGCTTCGCTTGATTGAGAAACCGTTTTTTGCTCTTTTCTCAAATAGGTTTAAACATTTTTATTCACTGCCATTTTCACAGGTTCACATATATGGACATTTTTGTTGCTGCCCTAATTAGTTAATTAATGCTGGAGATTAACGATACAGAGTTATCACCCATTATAATATTTAAAAGAAAATATAGTTTATATACTCTTGAATAAAATTCTTCAGCATCGGTTCTTCACACTGATGATTTTTGATTGTAGGTAAAATCCCTTCCAGAAATATCCATCAACCAAAACACAGGAACATTTTAAGGGTAGTGCACACACACACACACACACACACACACACACACTAGCATTACACCGTACATTTCCTTGTTGCTGAGACGATACTCTCAAGCGTCCATGTTTACATATTAATTAAATATTAAACATTGACATGTTCCACCAGTCCAAGTTTAATATGAGAAACAAAAAGAGGAATTTTAAACATAGGAGATAAAAAGCTTCAGCTCAGCTGTTCTACAAGACGATGGACGTGATGGGATTGATGGTGTTCTGTTGAGGTAGAGATGGAACAGGAGATAAATCTCACCGAATGGCTTTATGGGTAATGTGGAAAATTATAGACCAACATGTCAGTTTATAAAAACGTCCACTCGGAATTTCTTTATCGATAACATTTGAAGATCGCGTCATGATCCTAAAGTAAAATAAGACCCTAAGCTAACTGTATATGTTGCTGCATCAAAAGCTCATGATCTGAAATGTCAACGAATTTAATTGTGATTTCTGAAGATTTTCCATCATGTAGCACGAAAAGAACGACACAAGACTATAAAAGCAGAAAGAAATTGTGACTTTTCCATCGTGCCTATTAGTAAGCAAAACATGCGGCTGCTAATTTCTTTGAGTAAGTGACGAGACAAATCCCTGAGCTTTGTTATCTTGATGCAACATCACACCCTGGGGTTTATGCAGGACTTCCCCTTTAGAAGACTAATGTCATGCTGAGTCACTGTTCCCCAGCAGGAGCATCGTGTTTACAGCGGCTCCTTCCTATCGATCTGCCCTCGTGGTAATAGCAATCTGTCTCCCAATAGCTTAATTGGTTAAGTGATTTCATTGATCCTTAAATTTTTCCCTAAGTTTATTTGCTACCCGTCTACAAGAAAAGCCAGTGTGATGACCATCATTCCCTTCACCTCAGCACCACCACGTGCTCCAGACCTCTTTAATGGGGCTGTAATTGATGTATCCACTGCCAGGGGGGATGAGCCTGCATTGGCAATGGGAAACTGTTGTGTATCACTGATTATGATCATGCTAATGCCATCATTAGATCGTTACTAGCATACGGCATCCGTCAGCACGTGGGAACCGTTTCTCAGAGCTGATCTGCATATTCCTGCACATGGGGTTGAGGGTGAAGAAATGATCCACATATATGAACATTCTACTGGTTCCGTCTTTCATCTTTTAAAGTGCGACTGCTATGCCTTCATGCCAGCGTTTTATCTCTTTATTACTGCTATAGTGGAAGCAAAGAATCTGACCTAACTAGCGAGGAGAGAGTGGAGAGCTAATGCTGAATGCTCAGCTCGCCTCACACTGTTATCTCTCGCCCAGATGTGTACCTCAGGGACACTCCTCCTCCTGCTCTAATTTACTTTCTAGCGTGTCGTCTGCGCTCCAGGCACAAAGTCGAGTCCATTTCTCACTACTGTAATTCAGACTAAACAATTAAAACAGTATTGTGAAGGCTACACCGCGCAGGCTGCTGCTCTCAAGCAAAAAGACAGAGAGACAGAGAGAGAGAGAGAGAGAGAGAGAGAGAGAGCAGGAAAAGGATCGGACGATGGTTGAGCACATTTTGATCTCACCTCCGTTATAATCTCTACAACCCACAACACGAGTCAGACGCTATCATCCAGAACCTTGAGGATGCCGAGAAGGATTGAACCATTGACCTCTATTACACCCATATTGGAGATTAACTGCAATACCAGCTCTGCTACGGGTATCAATTGCATCAAAGGTTCCAGTGGCCTCAGGATGAACAGAGAGCGTGAACAGCCTCTGAAATCATAAGAGCGAAGCGAGAAACACTGCCTGGCCTTTATTTCATAATAAAATTCTTTCGTTGACACATTGGTCCATTTCCTCTCCTTTTTCCTACGTTCACACCGGACTGAGTGCTGATGGTGGCGTCAGTGGAGCCCTGGCACTGATCTCAACCGGAACACGGCGATGCAGCAGAGCTTTAGTGGTTGAGTTTGTCCGGCTCTCTCACCTCCTCATCTGCAGACTCTGATTAAGCAAAAACAACCTCCAAAGCTTAGAAACTTACACTAAACCACCATCAGTGGCGCCGCCTGTTGTAGGTGAGACGAGTCTTTATACTAACAAAATGTGCAAAATATGATGTAGAACTTTGAGCCCAGTGTTTGCTGTCTCTACTGCTCTGTCTTTCTAAGTTGGATTTCTTACTATTACTTAATATGTTAAATTAATACTAAGTATTAATTACTTAATACTCAAAATGTCTTGGTATGCTGAAACATTAAGAGTTCCTTTCACTGGCAGTAAGGGGGCGGAGCCCAAATCCTGAAAAACAACCTCACACCAGGTCCAACATGACGGCGCACCAGTGCACAAAGCAAAGTCCATAAAGACATGGGTGAGTGAGTTTGGAGTGGAAGAACCGGACTGTCCTGCACAGAGTCCTGACCTTAACATGATAGAACACCTTCGCCTTCCCAGGAGAGTTCATATTAATTCAACATCATATTAAACCCTATGGATTAAGAATTGGATGTTACTCCAGTTCATATATATGTGAAGGCAGGCGAGCCAATACTTTTGGCAATATAGTGTGTATAAAATGGAGGGTGAGAAAATAGGCTCTTGCTATTTTCTTTGTAGGTGTTAACAACCAAACTCTTGCCAACAAAGTCCACAAGTCCACCGTAGATTTATTACAGGAAATAATACAAATATGACATCAACCAACAAATTAACACCTTCAATTATTTTGAATATAAATATATTTTATATTTTTTCACTGTGGAGTTTTTGTGCAATACTTCAGCTTTTTGTTCGTCCTGTATGTAACGATAGTAAAGTACATATTCGTATTATCAGAAAAGTTCAGCCCAGGACAGTCAGATTGCTCTTTCCTAACCTCACACTGTATATGTTTCCAGCTGGCTTTGATACAGAGGTAGAGACGCTGCATTAGTGTGGGATCTCACAATGCATGATGGAAGGAGGTCGATACTGAGGTGCCCCATTAGGGCCAGGAACATCCCACCCAAGCCCAATTAGAGCCACACAATTGCCAGCATCAACAGTCCATTATGTCTCTCTCTCCTGCAGAGAGGATGCACTGATCTGCCCATTAGAGCCACGGCCCATTAGCTATTAAGACAGCCATGCATGCACGGAGCACGGGTGCAGATGCAGCCTGGGAAATCTATGAGGTAGGAGTGTATTCAGAACGGATACTGAGTCTATACACTGGACTCATAAAGCAGAATGTATGAAAAGCTCTCAGGAATAATGATCATAATGATGACAGTTCCCTCCAGGCTCCTTTAAAAAAAATAAAAAGAAAGAAAGAAAGAAAGAGAATATTTAGAAATAAAAATAATAATGTGCCTGTTGTTGAGGTGGCAAGCAGAGCGGTATCAGAGAAGGTATTAAAAAAAGACATTAATATTCACTGATCTTGTGTTAGTGCTGCTGTAGATCTCTGAAACAATGGACGAAGGTTTCCTGCACACACAGAAAAAAAATGTTTAAATCAGTTTTTATCTACAGAATAACTATTAATGAGCTTATTTATATGTTTTGCACATTGGCACTTCTGTACAATATTGAAGTTGGAGCTGGATGTCTGATGTTCATGCAATAATCATGTTTTTGGTTTCATCTTATGAAGTGACTAATTAAACAGTTTACCTAGAGGCAAGTTTTCGAAACAATTTTCAACTCCATTAAAGCGGCCGCAGCGTTTTATTCTCAAAATAATATATTAACAGATTTCAACCGAAAGAGGATTGTAATTAACATAAACCCAAATTATATGAGAACAATGATTTAACATAAAGTATTGGCTTAAATGTCAAACACATGAATAGTCGTTCCATTAAGCTGTCACTTAAAAAACAGCCACTGGTCAGAAATTAAAAAATACATTTACAAACTAAAGTAAAGCCCAATTATCCACCTCAACAAGAGCATCAGTCCGGTTTATACTCTATATGACGGGTCACATAGGGTTTCTTATTAGCATTCATTAATTTTGCATTACCCATTACAATCCATACCAACCCTATTGAATTAGTTTAAGTGGACGCTCGTTTTTATGGCAGAAACCTTTATAAAATTTAGTTGAATAAATCCTGCTAAATGCTGAACATGTGTGTATGGCAAACTGGACCATGTGCAGAGCCAGAGCAGAGATAAGGAGTAGCTTTCGAAACAGATATTGTTCAGTGCCAGCTGGAGCATCGAAAGTGGACGTTCTGGATGTTCCGGATGGCGGCGGGTTTAGGAATCAGAACCCATATGGGACAAAATGATTTTATATATGTCAAGTTGAGCATCAAGAACTCGTCTTAAATATCTTCATTTATCATAAGTTACATTTTGCTACACACCGTGTCTTGCTTAAGTATTCGCCCCCTTTCCTCACATCTATATTCGTGGAATATAATCCTGGAAATGAAATGGACATAAAGAGTTTATATCACAAATTTACAGACACACAAAACAGACCATAATATTAAAACATCTATATAATTTAGAAGATTATTTACAACAATGTATTGCTGTGAAACCCCTCTATTTTTCCACTGTATAGAAGTCCATTACTAGCATGTTTTTGTCTCTAGCTGAGTCGATGCCGCTGACGGGTTCATGGCTCTATTTTGGCGTCTGTTAGAAAAACAGCGACTAACTTTTTATTTAGAAAACAATACAATTTAAATATATAAAATAGATTCTAAATGAGTTTTATGTGTATATTTATTCCCTGCCCACAATTATATAAATATATATATATATATACACTGTATAAACCGTCTGCTTGAGAGTTTAGGCTGATGGTGGACGATCACAGTTTTCTTCAATATCAAATTTAGTTCTCAAATTTGATATTTCTTTTAATTCCAACTGAGAATCAGAGTGGAAGATGAATTGTCTTTCTGAACTACATATACTTTATATTCCGTTGTATTTAATACACACTGGGTGACGTTATGAGAGTGATGTTATTTCTTTATGAACTAGTTTACTTTTATAGAGGAAATAGTTGATCATCATTTCACAAACTGATAGATTTGAATGTTCTACCACCCACTTTGATCTTCATCTGAGTAGTTTATGTGTGTGTGTGTGTGTGTGTGTGTGTGTCTGTGAGAGAGAGAGAGAGAGAGAGAAAGTTGAAACAGCCAACTTTCAGTAAACGCTATTAGATCTTACCGAGAAGTTCCAACACTACACAGACGTACAAGAAGTAAATAAACACAGTTTTATGATAAGATGTGACGAACTTTATGAAGTGGGGTTTGTCTTACATGACTTTATTATACATTATTAACACATAGGTTCAGAAGGTCGGGGCTCTGTTAATGTTTTACACTTTTCTTTAATCTGAATTTTAATTCCGTTAGAAACTGTAGAAATCGATATTTCAGGATTCAGACCGTCGACTCAGAACCAGAAGTCCGTTTGGTCTTCAGTCTGGGTGTTTATTTACTCCCTGCGTTTAACTGTCACTGAGCTCAGCCAGTTTAGGTTTCCTGCATATAACAGACACTATTTCTCAGAATAAAGTAATAAACTCGCCGCTCTCCTCTGCGCACTAAAATATGCAGAAGTTTGGCTGTTTGTTGAGTTTTTCATCATCTTTCTCTAGAAGCTGCAGCTCTCACATGACTGACCCGGTCTGAAATGTAAAGCAAGAAGCCTCGCCTCATATAACACACGGCTTTTGAGCTTTGATGTTAAATCTGCCTTTAATCTGCTGTTCAAAGTCTCAGTAAATACCTCTGGAAACTTTAGCAAAACCCCAAAGTAGCATTTCCTGCCTATCGTATCCTTTGATTCCTTGAGTGCTTTTCTATCATTAAGGCTTATTAACTCCAATCATTTTATAGGAGGAATTGTGGTTGTGCAGAAGAGACACGAGATTATTCACGTCTCCTCCTCCTGATGCACTGAGAGACCACGCCCTCCCCGGCAGTACACGGCTCGGTCCGTCCCGTTTCAGCGCCGCGTGGTGGACCGTTCCTATGGACAGTGTTCTGTCACTCAGGCTGCTGATGGTAAAGGATTATTTACTGTTGTTTTTAACTGAAATGGGAAGATTTAGAGTAAAGATGTGTTATATTAGTGTAAATGTGTTATATTACATTAGATATGCTGTATATGACATTGTTTTATAGACATTTTATTACAGGGAACAATAAGACTGGATATAGTGGAGTTGTAACACGACGCCACTAAAATGTTCATGATTAGACTGGAAGTGTTTTTTTTCCCTCTTTCCTTCCTTTTTAAGTCTCTTGGTTTCTTCTTTCACAGAAGAGAAATGTCAGCCACGCTCCAAAGAATATTGACATTCCTCCAACAGACGATGATGTGAAGACTGAATGAAGACTGAAACTGTTAAACACTGAAGCTATGAAAATTAATTAATAAATAAATAAATGAATAAAGTCACAAAGGAAGTCACACTGTTTTATATTTGGTCACTTTAAATACTTTACCAGTGAAAGTAAAAACGATTTTCTTAAATTTCACTTTGCTGGTTCGAACACTTGGCTTTAGATTCACACTGTTTACTGTTTGAAAGCTGGTTTAAGTGACTCTGAACGCGGCCTGGCTGTTGGTGCCAGACGGGACGGTCCGAGTTTTAATATAAACTGCTGATCTACTGGATTTTCACTCACCATCATCTCAGAATGGTGTGGAAAAGAGAAAATCCCCAGTGAGGGGAGTTCTCTGTGTGAGGTCAGAGGTCAGAGGTCAGAGGAGAACGGCCAAACTGGGTCGAGCTGATAGAAAGACAACAGGAACTCGAATAACATCTCATTAAACCTGAGCGTCTCTGAACTCTCGCTCTCTTTGAAGCAGATGTTCTACAGCAGCAGAAGACATCACCGGGCGTCGCCCCTGTCAGCTAAGAACAGGAACCTGAGGCTACAGGTCACATGGTCTCACCAACATCAGACAATAGATGATTGGAAACCGTGGCCTGGTCTGATGAGTCTCGATTTCTACTGCGACATTCGGATGGTCGGGTCAGAATCTGATGTAAACAGCGTGAGGAATGGCGTGCGAGAGCCGTGATGCTACGCGGGACTTTAAAGGTGCGAGTGGAAATGCTTCCTTCGATCACCGCACTGAGGAGACCCGCGAGCAGACTGATGGAGCTCCCGCGGTACCAGCACTCTCAAACAGAGACGGATTTCGTGACCCTGCCGCCGAAGAGGAAAAGACCGCCGTGTGTTTCACGTCAAGGCTTCCGTTCCCAAGCCGCCCAGGCGAGGGTGGTCCGGGTGATACCCGCCTGCCGCCACGCCAATCAGAGCAGGGAGGAGCCGTTAAAGGAACTGCATCCAGACCTGCACATGCATCCCTTCTCACCTTTTGCCCTTTTTCCCTCCTTTTAATCCTTTCCTTCCCCATCACTCCTAATAAAATGACCCCTTTTCCATAAGACCTCGCCTCGTGTCTGTGTTTGTGGCACCGCCCTTGTGTCCAAACCCATTACAGTCTTAAATCATCTCACACTGGGTTCTTGAACAGGACCGTGAGGTCACTGCACTCACACGACCTCCACAGTCACATGATCTCAGTCCAGTAGAGCGGCTTTGAGACGTGGTGGAACCTGATGTTAATATGGAGCAGAATCTCAGAGGAATGTCTCCAGAACCGCGTTCAATCTGTGAGACAAAGAATTACGAATATGTTCTGAAGGCCCCGAAAGGATTCGACCCAAAACGCACACTAAAGGTGTACCTAATGAAGTGGCCGGTGCATAAATATCACTAACAAGATCATACAGTATGTGACTTTTACTCCCCCAATTAAAGAAAGATTTCACTAAAATATACAACTGGGTCCATAAGTATTTGAACAGGTAGTGTACCTGTGCATGTCATCTTTTTAAGAATGGACGCTCCTAACATTCTCTCTCTTCTGTATCTTTGATAGTTTTAGTTTATTTTTCCCAGCCAGGTGACGGTGACGGCCTCCTTCACTCAGCACATCTTTGCACATTTCAGAGTTCAGATGCAAATGCAAATTCAACACTTGAAATTAACGCCAGCACTTTATCTCCTGTTTATCAGTCAGTTGTCCAATTAGTTTGGTGTTTAAAAACAGCAGTTGTAATTCCTAGACACATAATTAAATATTTTGAATCCTCGTGAATTAAAGCTGAAAATCTACAAATCGATGAACTCTGGTGATGTACAGACGCAAAACTGAAAAAGATAAAAAATATCTCACAACATTGTGTCGACTGTCCAAATACTTATGGACCGGACAGTGTAGTTGGTTCCAGACAGACCGCAGACACTCGCTGAGGCCGTATACAGTATCAGCACCACCTGAGACATAAGACACAATTTTTATGTGAGATTTCTTGGATTTGCAGACGGTGAGGCGTCTGAGCACCGACCCGACCTGGGCGTCCATCCAAGTTTAACGCTGCATTCCACACTCACCTCCCTGGACCTGAGTGATGTGTGGTCCAGCTTGTCAGAAGACGTGCCTCGTCCTGTCAGAGTGGACGTCGGGCCAGAGACGAGAGACAGAGTTTATCCTCAGTGCTTTCATTCTGGATGCACTGAAGTTATTTCTCCTTCATATACAGTACGTGATGTCGATATAAAATATGAGCCTCCTGAAGGTTCAGAGTGAGACGTGTTGTACATGTGTACATGTGATAGGTTGGATTGTTTTTTTTTCACCTGCCAATCAAACCCTTATTAATAAACATTTTCTGATCAAAACATTTAAACATGGTGGATTAACGGAGATCAGTGATCATGTGACCTGGTGTCTGCGGTGCACTAAAATAAAAACCTGATATTGTATTTATTTATTAACTCTAATAACTTTAGTTACGTCTCTTGTTTATTTAAGTCATTACGAGCGTTACAGTAACAAACCAAGCGCCGAGTGCCGTAAGGAAAAGTACAGTCAGTAAATATTCACCTAATTAATGTATTTAATGTTGATCTTGATTATTGTTCTCCATCTGATATCTAATATGATCTGCCTCAATATCTTAGTCATGTTGCTCAGGGGGCGTGTCTACATTATAGACCTCTGTTTTACTCTCAGAACTCGGACTTCTGTTATTCTGTACTGAACTGTTGAGAATATATAACCAAACATGAAAACACACACACAAACACACACACACAAAGTTATTTAGTGTAAAAATAACAAACAAAACAAAAAATATATATATTTATTGTAAAACATACATTCAACCAAAAAGTAAACAAATAAACATCGGTATTTATTCCAGCTATTCTGCGAGAGCGAACACATTTTATCTCAGGAGGAACAATGCAGAATAAGCTGCTTATATTGCAGCCCTTCCCTCATCTCTGAGCTGTTTGTCACTAAGCTGCTGTGTGTGTGTGTGTGTGTGTGTGTGTGTGTGTTAGCCAAGGAAACATCAAAGCCTGACAATAATATTTGTATGCAAGTGTTTGGAATAATATTCTCTTCCACACAACAAAAAGCCTTAAGGCCCGTGACAACTGAAAAGCAAAGCCCAGTGTCAATAACGGTATCCTACTGGTGCAGAAAGGCATTATGGGGCTTCACAGCCGCGTCTCCGTTTGAGGAGAATAATAATTATTTGGTTACTCTGTGAGTCGTGGTTTAGCGTCCGGTCACTCGAAAGATGAAATACTGTTAGTTAAAGAGCACATAGGAACCTGAAGAGACGCCACGTTTAACGCCGTGATGCTTTTATTTGGGGGGAGGGGGGTGTAGTGTGGGGGGGGGGTGATTGGGGTGTACAGAAGATTTCTCCCAAACATGTCAGAGATTTGTATCTGTTTATATTCAGGAGGAGACGCAGAGAATCACTCGAGATCAGAGAGTGCTATACGCGACACCTTCGTCCGGACACGACGTCTCTTCTTCGCAAAACAACACGTGATTACCCGCGTAGCCTCGGCTCTTCGTTCTGACACAGCGGCCTCTGATAATTCGTTCTGCTCCAGTCTCCCGCTCGTCATTACTTCCCGCAGATCCCCGCCGCTGTTTGTGCATCATTTTCTTTTAGAGGGATTATGCATATTTCTGAATGCTAATGAGCGCGCGGCGTTGGTAATCATCACCTGGGCTCCCTGAAGGTTGCTCTCCTACATAGCAGACATGAATAAATTATTAAATGAAATCTAATTTCATTTGTGGAGCAGCTGAATCCAATTCTGGTTTTGCCCTCTGCAGACCGCACATCAGTGACCCCGAGGTTTTAATAATATTATTTAAATATAACAGACACGCAAACGCAACAATAGAGACATGCTATAGAGCCTTCAGCCACGGCGGAATGAATATGAAATAATTCAATAAGAAGACTGCGGATACTGGAGGAGAAAATGTGCTGCGTTTAAAAAAAGAAAAGTGCTGGAAGGAGAAGCGTAGATAAAACCGCGCTACTGTAGACGCGCGAGTCAGATTTATTAGATTAGTTTTTTTTCTTTCTCTTGCTCTACAAACAAACATGATCTTAAAAAAATATTGCTGTGGGAAAAAAATATTATCTACTAATGTAATATCTACTAAATTATACTAAAAATCAGTTACTCTGTTACACGCTGTAGCTCCTTCAGTCGCTATTCTGTTACTCGAGTGTTTCACGTCATTAAGCCGCGGCTCTTCACGCTAACGGAAAAACTGTACGTACTGTTACTCAGCAACGGCTGGACAGGATGGGCGAATGTTACTGTGTCTCATTTTTACTTTCTTCTGTAGATCTTCATGTCCATGTCTATTTAATTTAGTTTATTTATCAGTAACGATGAGACAATGACGCCACCATCACGTTTATTACAGCCGGTGTTTTATTCCACGTGCTCGTCTCAGGCAGCGCTGATGTCATGACTGAAGTCTACAGCGTGTTTCGTTCCCTGTTTATTCAGGCTGAGCTGGAAAGTACAGTGGCTGAGAAGTGCAAAACCAAATAACAAAACATTAGAACAAATCAGAAAACACGACGACAGTTCAGTCAAACCGAGAAAAGTGGGTGTGTTTTGAAATTGAAATGAAATTCTTAACGCTGATTGGACGAGACCTCCATCACTCGAGATCAGTGTTTTTAACATTTACTGTAAATGCCGCGCGGCTGCAGTACTTGCTGTCTCGAGTGACAGATGTCTCGTTCAATCAGCCACACCCATCTTTCCCAGTTTGACTGAATCGTCGTTGTTTTTTCTGGTTTGTTATGATGTTTTCGGTTTTGTTATTTTCTTCTCGGACACCGTAGAAGAGAAATCAGCTTTGCTTCTTCATACTGTACGTCCTCAAACACTCCTCCGTGTCTTATTTACAGTCGTCAGTCGTGCAGTTCCACTCGGTTCCACTAAAATGAAATGTCATCTACTTTAAGCCATGTGTTGACAGTAAATAATGATACTGAAATTGGGTCTTTTTCCCAGAAAGAGATCCAGTCAAGACCCAAATATAGCACACAACTATATACAAATAAATACAAATATGGCATCAAATAAAGATTTTCAGCTTTAAAGAGATGATATTGGGTGAATCATACAGGAATGCAAACCCTTAAATTAGCATCTTCAAATAAAAACGAGCAGTTTAGCTCGAACTAACTCTAATGTGGGAAAGAATTAGACACAATGACATCACTAACGCAGTGACACAAAGTCAGCTGAATAAAACATAGCGGTTGTTCAAAGTGTCCAATTATTCCAAAGTTTTGGCACCCTGACCCACACTGCGCTACTGTAGACGTCCTGCAAGTCTCGTGCTTGTCTCAGTGGATAATCTCCCCTAGAGTGGGTCATGCTTTTGTCATAAACAACCCGTGACCCGTCTGACGTGCGCAAAATCAAGCACTCACACCCCCCATACCCCCCCCCCCCCTCGGACCCGTGAATAATACGTAACCATGTCGCCTGACAGACAAACCTGCCCTTTATATATATTACATATACAACGCGTCTCAACTTTGACTCTTTATATATTTTTTCTTATATTGTCCTCCTTTGTGAAACACCAGCATCCGCTCCGTCTTTATGACGAATAAAATAAGAGCGTTTACATGCTAATGGTGTAAACACAGTGTAAACAAAACTACAAACACCGTTTTGGGGGAAAAAAGCGAGGCTTTAATAATAAATCTGCCTGTGTGCATGGTGTGTGTGTGTGTGTGAGTGTGTAATGAAAGAGAGTGACAGAAATGTAAAATAAAGCAGAAAGTGTTTTTCCCCTGTATGTTTATTAATAATTAAGCTGAATATATTTTGCGTCAGTCAGGGACTCACACAGAGGTAGGAGGTAACCGAGTGCATTTACTTCATCATCACTCTACTTAAGTACATGTTTCACATATTTGTAGTTTATATGAGTAATTTTATTAGTGGAAACTTTTTACTTTTACTCCACAACATCCTACAACAATATCTGTACTTTATATGTCACTACATTTCTGCATGGTGGTGCGAAACGTAACCCGATCGAGTATCCGAGATGGTTATATCACCACCTGCTGGCTATTATGCATAATTGAATGATTTTCCCTCCATAATCATGTAGCAGGTGTTTGAAATCAGAAATCGAGACGTTGCAGGTAGAAACAAAACAGCATGTACACAGTTGGGAATCACAGAGAGAGACTGAGAGAGAGAGACTGAGAGAGAGAGAGAGAGAGAGAGAGAGAGAGAGAGAGAGAGAGAGAGAGAGAGAGAGAGAGAGAGAGAGAGAGAGA
>JAQMYJ010000005.1:353380-365773 GCA_030014305.1 Clarias laeviceps
ACACACTCCCAACATCACTTCTCCTCTGCCTCGCTCTTACAGACTAAGACATGAAAGCATGCTCTCTCTCTCTCTCTCTCTCTCTCTCATACACACACACACACACACACACACACACACACACACACACCCTCGGGTCGGCATTTTTCGGCTTTTCTAAAAGCTTTAGAGATGAGTGCGTCCACAGGAGAGCTGTAATTGGCACTAGCAGGTAAATGAGATTGAGAGAGCTGCTCTCTGAACCCGAGGCGAGATATGATGGAACGCCTGGACGCGAGCTGAGGGATTTAGGGATGAGATCAGAGGGAGAACAAAGTGAAGGCAGGATTTTTTTATTTTTTTATTATTTTTTTTTAAACCTTTAATTTTTTTTTCCGGTTCATCAATCCAACAAACACCGAGGTGCTGAGCAGTTAATTGATTTTAATTCCTGCATGGGAAAAGCCTCTTTTAAAAATTTATTTCATGTAGAATCATTTAGTAAGCAAGTAAATTTGCAGAAGTTGATTCTCCACTGCTCTAAAAACTTTCAGGTAAAATTTCAGAGACAGATACGTTATAATATCTGTGCATTTAAATATTAAAATCTCTTGACTGCACTCGGTTCAGTAGGAACTTCCTGTACAAAGAGCTGAACGTCTTGGCTGAGACAGGAAGTAATGATCAAAGTTTAATGTGTGGCTCCAATATCTCTGGGTTACTATCAAGAGGAAGATGAGGAACACAGAGACAACAATACAGATGAGCTGAAGACTGATATTAAAGCAACCTGGTCTTCAGTAACGCCTCAGCAGCACCTCAGACTGATCACCTCCCTGCCACGCCCACACTGATACAGAAATTCATGCTGAAGGAGCTCTGAGCGAATACTGAGTGTCAAAATCAACGGACTTTACAAAAGCTGGACGTTTCTGTAATGTCACTTTTGTTTGACTGATCTTAGGGAATATTCTAATATTTTGAGATACTGGAGTTTATTGTAAAGATGTCAAATGAGAACAGCAACTTTTCAAGATTTATAGGAATCTGTGACCTTTTCCTGCATGTCCTTCAGTCACATTTGCAATGAAGGAGGTAAGTAAGTATAAAATTAAAACACTTTCGTTAAAGCGAGAAAAATAAGCAGCAGAAATGAAAACTTCAAACAGTATTAAATTGTAATTAAATTGTAATCAGAGAAAAAATGGCCTTTAAAACAGATCAGCTGTCAAATACATTTTCAAGGAATATACAATAAAAAAAACACACAATCCAGTTACTCACCTGATTATCAAATTTAAAGGACTGCGTCCCGACCAGGAATCTTATAGCGTCGGTTTCAGCCGTCTGAGCGGTCAAAGCTCGGCACTAATCCACAACCAGAGAGGACGAGTGCAGCAGTCAGGGGTTAATCATGGAGAGATTAAAACACACACAGATGGAAATGATCACATATGGACAGTAAAAAAAATAAAATAAAATAAAAAGCTCTTAGTGTTTTTATGCCACATAAAAAACTCTCTATACTGCTTATGATTTACAGGGAATGAGGGACAGGAGGAGGGGTTCACCCTGGATGGAGTACTCGCCAGTCCATTGCAGGGCACACACACACACACACACACACACACACACACACACATACACACGTAGCCTAATCTGCGTGTCTTTGGACTGTGGGAGGAAACCCATCACGCACAGGGAGAACATGCAAACTCCATGTACGCAGACCTGAGGCGGGAATCGAACACTCAACCTTTGAGGTCCAGTGTTAATCACCATGACAGCCCATATTTCTCGGTCAGGGAATGATCACTTGGAGCAGAGGGTTAAAGCACTGAATTATTGATTAGAAGGTCGGGGGTTCGAGCCCCAGCTCCACCAGGTTGCCGCGGTTGAGCCCTTGAGCACGGCCCTTGACCCTGTCTGCTCCTGTGCTTCTGTATCCTGCCTGACCCTCTGCTTTAGTTACTCGTTATGTGTGTAACATTCCCCTTGTACAACTGCAGATAAAATTATATACCTTTAAATTTGTTTTAATTTACACAGTGATTTCACTTTGACTCACATCTTAATATTCACACACACACACACACACACACACACACAGAGCGTCCCTCTGCAGTCACATGTCTCTTCATAAATGAGTCACTAAGCTGAAACTCTCCATTAAAACCTAATGTTACTTCACAACACATAATTCTGCATGAACTGAACTGTTCCATCCACATGCTGCTCTTCATCCTGAGTCACACTGACGTCATCACTAAAAACATCATGACATCATCTGCTTCTTCATTAATATCACACACAGGCTTATTGATCAGGGAGGTGAAAACACAAACATGCATATAAATCACATGCACTGAGAATAAACAGATACAAAGCGTTTAAATCCTGTACCTGAAACTCCAGGCCATAAATCACCGGCGCGTCATCCTCCATCTTCCCAAAACTCTTCTCTACACGAACACTGTACTACAGTTTATTCGCACTTTGTTTAAACTGCTTACAGATTCTACAATATTGTAGTAAAGAACTCCCTCAGGTTAAAAAAGCTCTTCCTATCCAGCCTTCAGTGCTACCGATTTCCGCGTTATGAAAAACAAGTACGTAAACAGCGCAGGAACAACTTGCGTATCTACCCACTATTTAAGGCGAATGTTTTCACTCTGCGCTTCGTAACTCTTTCGGGAATACCGACCTACTTTCCGGGATGCGGTTTGATCCTACTCGGATGCCGTAAAACCTGTTCCCTGTGCTGACTTGGCGCATGCGCCGGTGTACTCCGGTCTCCTGTGTGTCTTGTTGACATGCGCGAAAGCGGTGCGCAGGCGCAGTGTGTGTGGGTTTGGGTACTGACAGCTAGACGCTGAGGTAAGAGTTTTATTTTATTAATGTTAGTTTTTCACCTGTAGAGTTCGAGCTGTGCAGTAATATAAGGACTTTTAACAGTTTGGTCTGTTTTAAGAGGAAGAAAAATAGCTTTAATAAGATATGTGTTGCTGTTGTGTAGCTAGCCGGCTGGTTAGCTTTGTGCTAACTCTGTGGAGAATAACACCAGCTCTCACAGCTGCTGGGCTTCAGTAAAGCTCAACTCGAGTTATTATAAAAGTTTACTTTGTCATTATTCAGTGTTTATCGCTGTACAGTGAAATGTAGTGACAGGAATCAGCAGTCACCTCGATATTATCACGATATCTCGGTACCGATTCTATAAGTATCACGATTTTATAAATGAACCGATTCGATATTACAATTTTTTTCAGATTTTCTTACAATTTTGATCTTTCTTTTTAAATTGCTGTAACTTGAAAGTTTTATACGTTAACTTTATTCACGCCTGAACAAATCAAGTAATTAAATGTAGCCCATTCTTTATAACATTAGTTATCTCACTTAAAACACAAGGGCAGCATTTACACACTACAAACTAACAAGAGTTTAACATTTAACTTCGAATTCATTTAAACAAAAAGTTACACTATTACTGAGCAGCGTGTATCTCTGTCATCTGCCGTAATTATTATTTCTAAACAAACTTAGCAAATAATTCACTCCTACCACACGGGATAAAATGTATGAATAGGCCAAGAGAGCGCCACCTGTAGGATTATAAAGAAACGGCGACGTTTACCACTTCATACACCACCAAAATTTGAGACTAATTTGCTCACAGAGTTTGGGGGGAAAAAAGGAGGATCAGAGGCTTTTAGCGTGTGTGATTTTTGATAATGTAACGCCATTAAAAACTCGTTTCTGTTGTGTCACTCAGAAGCTTCTGCGCAGAATGGTTTATATCTGAGGCTGATCAGCTGATCACCGGTCACAGAGAATCAAACTGAAAACCAACCGATTCTGTTCACTGACCGATTGACCGGTTCATCTCTATTATAAATGTAAAAATAGATTTTATAAAATTGGTTTTGGAGTCAATGTGAGCTATGTGAATCGGCACACAAAAGAATCGTGGTTCATAACTGGATCTCTAGTGAAATTTGTATGCCTGCTGCAGTAGAGATCTTTCTGAGTGTAAAAATAATAAAGGATAAATGATGACAATTAAAATAATGAAGTGTGCAAGGTTTGGTACAGACTGATAATACTCCTAATGTTTGTCTGTATGCATCATGTTGTGAAACAATAAACTTTAGTAATGTTACACTGCTGTGACTATAACTATCTGTAACGCTGCTCGTATTTCACACACACTGTGTGTCTGAATGGCAGGCGAGAGCCATGGACAGTGCTGAGGACGCAGCTCAAAGGCCTTCCACTCTAGATCTCGCAGGAATAGAGGACGACATACCCGCAGCCCGTGCGTCCTCAGACGCCGCCGATATGAGCAGCCTTCCCAACGCCGCAGACGCTCTGTTCCAGGAGGAGAGCATCGACCTGGACGTGGAAGCGTTCGTCTCCCCTCAGGACGACAGCGCCGCTTCCGGGAGCGTCACGGATAAGCTGAACGATCAGATGATGGAGAGCGTCATGATCTCTGATTCTCCCAACAGCGAGGAGGAGGACGTTCCCATCGACTGTCTGTTGGAGCAAACAGATGACAAGGAGTCCCTTAACTCCAAAGAGCTTGAAGAGGACACAGCGAAAGAGGAGAAGACAGAGGCTGGAAGTGAACAGACCACGCCTGATGATGCTGATGAACCTGAGATGTCTCCAGCTTTAGTAGAGAAGGAGAAGACAGAGGACAGTCATGGGGACGGCACAGAGGACGATGTTACAGCCATGACGTGCACTCCAGGCAGCCCCAAAGCTAAAGCCACGGAGCTGGAAGACGCCAATCCTGTGATTAAAGACGAGCCCATTCCAGTGTGCACGATTTTCAGCCAAGGAGTGCAGAATAAAGCCCAGTCCCTGGTGCCTGATGGATTTCAGCCCACTTTGGTCAAATCCCCGAGCTTTACAACAGGCCATAATGAAACTCCCAGTAAACTAGCGCCCCTGGTGTCTCAGCCCAGTCCCAGCCTCAGTAAATTCTTCACCGATAATGGCACTGTTAACCCTGCCTCGGACTTCTTCGACTCTTTCACCACGTCCTCGTCTTTTATTTCGGTCAGCAACCCAAACGCTGAGTCTCCGACGTCCCCGGCCCCTCGTGAGCGCCAGGTGTCATCGGGCTCGGGCGGCCTTCTTCCAGACGGGGGCACCGCAGGGACTTACTTCGGTCCCGCTCCTCACGAGAGCACGGCGAGACCCGGGACGGGGCCTGCAGAGCCCGCGATGAACATCACCAAGCTACAGGCGGTGTTCTCAGGCAGCGATGATCCGTTCGCGAGCGCTCTGAGTATGAGCGAGGTGGACAGACGCTACGACGCCTGGCTTCCCTCTGAGGAGACACGGAGAGTGCTGATCTCTGTGGCCACCCAGCAGGTCAACCCTGTGCACGTCGACAGGGACAAGCTGTCCATGCCCGGACTCCGGTTCGACAATCTGCAGGTCAGTGAATTGGCTCGTACCAGTGTGATGGTGCCGCGGGATGGAACTAAATTGTTTTTAAATAAATGTTGTCTTTCAGAAAGTCGAACCGTTACTATAGAAACTGAAATGCATTATATTGAGGGCGTCGATATTTTTGTGTGTTTTGCAGCAGGTATAACTGTCAGAGTGCCTGTTGGAGCAAACCTTCTGACCAATCAGATAAGAGAATTCAGCACTGCTGTGTTATGAAGCCTAGTAATAATCTTGTGTAATGAATTGTTAGGGATTTAACCCATGTAGTTCTGTTTCTCTCCAGCTTTTTGACCAAAGATTGTCGCGTTCCAGAGATTCTTTTGCAGCCACAGTGGATTTTTTTATTAATTTTTTTTTTAATGAGCTGTGAGGTGTGTGTGTGAGAGAGAAAAGCAAGAGGTGAAAAAGCTCACACTCCAAATGTTGCAGGGTGATGCAGTAAAGGACCTGATGCTGCGTTTCCTTGGCGACCAGGCAGCGACCAAGAGGCAGGTTCTCACAGCTAACTCCGTGGAGCAGAACTTCCTGGGTCTCAAGCAGCTGATCGTAAGTCACACTTCCTGTCAGTTTCTATGGAAAAGCAAGTGGCACATCTTGCAGTAAATATTCCGGATGATCAGAGTAAAGGTGAAGAGCTACAGTACATGTACAGGCAGGAATCTCTCCAACCTAGGGTCCAAAACTATAGGGACGACAGTGGGGTCATAAAAACTTACAGTTACAACTGTATCAAGGATCAGAAAAAAGCAAGACAAATACTTTTGCTTTCTGTTTATTTATTATAGAATGTATAGAACTCTAAATGCAGGGAGCTTTTGTTCATGGTCTTATATGAAAATGTTCATGAAGTCCAACATTGCAAAAAAAAAATCTTAAAGTATTAAACCATTGATTGTTTAATTAAAGTGTATTTTGAGGCGTAATGGGTTTGTTCTGATGATGATCCACACAGGCTATTTTTCATTCACTATGGTACTCAGGGAGACGGTACTGATGTCCTTCCTACTAAACATAGTCGGTGAAAGGTTTATAATCACAGCTCCAGATGGCGACTGAAACGATCACCAATGCACCTAATGTTTTAATTTCACAAAAAAAGGGACGTGATCTTTTTTCTCTCTCTCTCTCACTCTCTCTCTCTCTCCCTCTCTCTCTCTCTCTCTCTCTCTCTCTCTCTCTCTCTGAGTGCCTGCTGAGAGTTGGTGGGTGAGAGCGACTGTTTCTAACTTCTTTTCTTCTTTTTTTCCCTATCTTTTGGTGGGACACATTAATTAATTCAATAAATAAATAAATAAATAAAAATAAATAAAATTTAATAAAGTAATAGGAAACGACTCCCCTCTATTTGACTGAGAAAGGCCCGGCGGGGGGAGATGGCGGCGCGGCCGAGTGCCGGTGCCCAGTCGGTCTCACTCCGACACGTGACGCGCTGTGAAGCGAGTCCCGGTGCAGCAGGTACTGGTGGCTGTAGGCGAGATAGTGGGATTCGTGAACATAATGTCGGCATCAAGGATGAACAAGGCCGTAGTCGTGTTTGTGAAAGAGAAACATCTCGTGGATCAACTTATAGAACACGGAGTCTCGGTAAGTGGAAATTTCTTTCCTGTCACATCGCTGGCTTCCACGACGGGTGCCGTCACGATCTCTAACGTGCCTCCGTTCATAGCGAATGAGGACATCGAGCGCGAGCTCTCTCGCTTCGGGAAGTTAGCGAGCGGCATTAAATTATTCCCATTAAACTTCAGACACCTGGAGCTGAGGCACGTCATGTCGTTCAGATGGCGCGTGTTGATGTTCCTGAAGGAATCCTGTTTAGAAATCTCCTTCAGAATCACACACGCGGGGAAAGCGTGCGTGTGTGTTACAAACACTGATACACTCCAGACTCCACGAGTGGAGCACAGTATAGTTGAGGACGGTGTTGAGATAGAAACACAGAGTATGGATGTGTTGGAGGGAAATGGAGGTGGAGAGTGAAAATGTAACAACAGAGAACAATGGCGTGGAAATAGAACAAACAAGCCCAGCAGTAGGTAACACTGATGTTGTTGTTGTTGGTCTTTCGGCTGCTCCCGACAAAGGGTCGCCACATCGGAATATCCAGTCCGCACAACAACTTGGCACAGGCTTTTACGCCGGATGCCCTTCCTGACGCAACCCTCCCATTTTTATCCGGGCTTGGGACCGGCACTGCATCCAGTGGCTGTGGTTTGGGCACTGGCTGGGAATCGAACCCGGGCCTTCCGCATGGCAGGCGAAACACCTACCGCTGAGCCACCAGTGCCCTCAGTAGGTAACACTGATAATAACCGTAAAAAAAAAAAAAAGTGAAATCAGCATAATTAAAGAAAACGTATATAGAACTTCAGAAGAAGTTCAGTGAAAAAAAGTTTGAAGAGAATCTCAGAAGTGCCACAGAAGAAGCCAGTATGGACGGTGAACCTGATTTGGAGATAACAGATATGGACATGGACGATGAGCATAATGAAGACAACAAGTCTGGGGAAGAAGAGTCAGAGAACAGTGCTGCTCCGACTGCAAAGAAGAGTTTTCTCTCTGTCTACAGCTGTCCTCGTATTCTTTTCCTTCCTCTTACCTCTCTTTTACATGGACTGTAGGCACATTAAACATTAATGGGGGCAGGGACAGAAAGAGACGGGCTGTCACGGGACCAATTTCAGTGCCGGGGTAACATTTTTAATTTCAAAAAGATTAAAAGCAACCGTTAATAAAAGCGCTGCGATAGAGAGCAGGGACGTGTTTTAAAGTTACAAGCTGAAATCGGAGGGTTTAATTTTTTATTCATAAATGTTTATGCCTCAAACACAGGAAAAACATTTAACAAAATAAGATACGTAGTCACACAACATGGTAGCAACCACATTGTAGTCATGGGTGGAGCCTGGAACTGCATATTTCACAGTAGATAGGAACGCAGAAGAACCGCACATTCAATCTTCTGCAATTCTAAATGACATAATCAAAACATGTGGACTTATAGATCCTTGGAGAGAAAAGAACCAGGGAATAAAACAATACAACTGGATAAAAACCACTGACATAAGAATGAGTACTAGACAGATTTTATATCACAAAAACTGACAGAAACAGTCTTAGAGTTTTATTCATCCCAGCAGGTTTTCCGACCCCCACATGGCCACAATAGATTTTATATTGTCTGACAAAACAAAACCTCCATCTTAATGGTGTTTTAACCTAAAGCTGCTCCAAGATCAAAATTTCTGTTTTAAATTCTTAATCTTTTGGGAAGAATGGAAAAGAAAGAAAGTGGAATTCACATCCTTAGGCACATGGTGGGAGGTGGGAAAAGCACAAATTAAAATTTTTGCCAGCAATACACAATGCACACAAATGCAATAAAAAAAAAAAGGTCCAGTTGAAGAATTAGAGCGGGAGATAAGAAACCTAGAAAATGAAATACTTGCAAAAAATGAAAAGGGAAAAGAGAAAATCCTTAGAAACAAAAGAGAAGGCACTAAGCTCTTATTTACATAGCAGGCCAAGGGAGCCCTCATCAGATCACAAATCTCCAACATCAAAGACATTGATGCCCCAACCTCCTACTTCTTTAACCTGAAACTGGAAACCCGACAGAACAACCAAATGCTGCACTTAAAACGTCCTAATGACAGCACAACTACATCTCGTGAGGAAGTGAGAAAAATTGCAGTGGACTTTTACAAAGAACTACAGTATACCATGAAGAGGCCATTGATCCGCAATGCAGAGAGGAACTAACAAAAGGACCTACCAAAGCTAACGGAAAAACAAAAGGTTGCATTAGACACGGACATCGAACTTCAGGAACCAGCTACTGCAGCTATCTACTGGACGAGCACCGGGCATTGATGGTCTCCCAGGTTTTACAAACAGTTCTGGAAAACATTGGGAGCAGATTTACACAAGGTTTTTAACTGGTCTATAAACAATGGCAAATTACCGACAAGCTACACACAGGCTGTCTTATCTCTGCTTCCAAAAAAGGGGGACTTTAAAAACTGGTTTTAAAAAACTGGAGACCTGTGGCTCTTTTATGTACAGACTACAAAATACTATCAAAGTAAAATACTATCACACAGACTAAAGGAATACATAGGCACAATAATACACACAAGTCAGACTTATTGTATATACCTGGATGCACAATAATGCACAATGTTTTTACTGTACTGTTACTGTTATATGATGAAACTATTTATCTATAGACCAAGAAAAAGCATACGATAGAGTGGACCACACCTATCTTTTTTATACATTAAATGCATTTGGGATGGGAACAAGGTTCATAGCATGAATCAAGATTTTATACACAGATGCTTGTATCATGCTTAAAGTCAGAGGAGGACTTAGCTGTCCTTTTAAAATACAACGAGGGATCAGACAAGGGTGCCCATTGTCAGGGCAACTACACAGTTTGGCTATTGAACCTGTTTTATACCAACTAAGGAGAAACATGAATGGGCTGTCAGAATATGGCATACCAGACAAAATAGTTGCATCAGCTTACGCTGACGATATACTGTTTTTTATTACCAAACAAGAGGACATTCAGGTCCTCTCCAATAGCCTTAAAATGTATCAGGCTGCGCCTTCTGCACGTGTCAATTGGGGCAAATGTGAAAGTTTTATTGTAGGTCAGTGGCAAAAAAACAAACAAGTTCCCCAACTTCCAGAGAACATGCAATGGGGAAGAACAGGTATTAAATACCTGGGAATCTACCTAGGGGAAGAAAATTACTTGCAAAAAATACTGGGAGGGACTGGTGGAGAAGGTAAGTGCAAAGTTGTCAAAATGGACCTGGGTCCTGTTCCAGCTGTCTTAAGGGGGAGGGTGCTGGTCGCCAACAACTTCTGTGCCTCGATGCTGTGGCACAGGTTCACAGCCCTTGAACCACCAGAAACAACAGTCAGAGAGATTCAGAGAAGGATAGTGGACGTCTTCTGGACCGGGCAACACTGGACACGGGCACCAGTTCTCTACCTGCCGATACAGGAAGAAAGCCAGGGCCTAATCGACCTACCAATCCGAATAAAAATCCGTCTTCAGACAGCACAAAGACTGCTTTACGAAAAAGAGACCACATGGACCTACACAGCATGGCTGCTACTTCAAAAAGTCGAGGATTTAAAATACGACAGACATTTGTTCATAATGGACTTAAATGAGATTATCTGAGGTAAATGAGGTTTTATCGGACAGTTTTAAAAGCGTGGTCTTCACTTTTGAGAATCAGCAGAACAGGGGACCAGCCACGCTACTGTGTAAATCAAGAGCCCCTATTTAACAACCCACTGATTCCAGCAAAAATCCTGACATCAAGGAACCTACGTCAACGTTTTCAAAAAGCTGGAATTACAAAGCTTGGGGACTTGAGGACTGGTGAAACATGGAAACCTACAGCTACACTTGGGGAGGAGACAAAAATCCAGTCTCATCGACTGCTGCAGGGAATGTTGTAAGAGGTGATTCTAGCGCTGCCTCCAGAGTTTAAGGAGGCTTTGGAACGGGGCTCTGGAGGGGCCTGGCAACCCTTCCCCCCTCTCTTCATATTAGCAGCAGCAGAACAACCAGAAGCCAATGAAAGAATACTGTACTTCAAGGTACCTCAACTGACAGACTTTGAAATCGCCACTAAGAGAGCCCTATACACAGTCAGTGTGAAGGTCACCCATCAGAACTCTCTGGCCGAGGTGAAGGTGGTCGGATCTGCTGGCACCGGACTCTTCCCCACGAGGGAGCTGGAGGTCTCTGTACAAACCCCCTGTGGAGAAGCCACAGCTGATCTACAGTGGAGGATCGTGCACGGGGCCGTGGCCACAAACAGACACACAGCACATATCGACTCCACCGTAGCTACAACAGGCCACTTCTGTGGGAGGGAGGAAACTGTAGACCCCCTTTTTTTTAAGATGTGAGAGGCCGATGTTCAACTCTTTAAGAGAGTGGACAGCAAATTTTTATTAAATCTTAACAGAAAGTTTGTATATTTTTGGCCCGAAATACTCAGAAGCAAACAAAGAAAAGATTTGCATAACTAACTTAATAATTGGCAAAACTGGCCACATGGCTTACAAGAAAAAAAAAAAAAACCTATGGCACCCTGAACCCAGAGCTCATACTTAAAACTCTTCTATATTCATGCAACAATGACAAACAAACTGCAGGACTATAAAGTTGTGGGACGGGGGGGGGGGAAATTTTATGCTGTGTGGAAAATTATCTGTTAATTTTAACCTTTTAACTGAAGTTTTATAGGTATACAGACAGTATATACAGTAGAGTTGTGAGAACATTTATTCACCCTTTTTATTTACTTATTCATTTACCCATTTTATTTTGCGTACTTGTTAACCATTTCTTATTTTGTGTGTGTTGTATATGATTTTATGTTACTTCAAAACAAACCAATATAGAATTTCTTTTGTGATTTATATATCTATCTACCTTTTGTCCACTATGTCTAGATCTTTTTTTTTTATTATTATACTATTTAACTATACTATTTAAGTTTTATTTATGCAAAAGGTAAAATTGCTTTCTTAAAATAAACTTTTTTACTTAATCTAAATATTAATTTACCTATCAATCCCTTTGTGTCAATAAGATAAACATGAATGTTTCTAAAATTAAAGACACCTAAAAGTCTCTCTCTCTCTCTCTCTCTCTCGTGATGCATCTGCCCGCCCAGCACGTGAGACGAGGAGTGCGTGCGATACTACAGCAGGGCTGCGTTCAATAACGACAATCCACTTGCAGTAGTTTCACAATTTTATTTATATAGCGCTTTTAATGATGGTCATTGTCTCAAAGCAGCTTCACAAAATTAAAAGATGATTATGGAAATGTGTTTGAATCAGAATAGATCAGATGGTCCCTGATGAACAAGCCGAGGGTGACGGTGCTGAGGGAAAAACTCCCTGAGATGG
>JAQMYJ010000005.1:369388-396863 GCA_030014305.1 Clarias laeviceps
TTTAATAGACAAAAACTTCATTTATCGTTCACTGTCAGCGTCACAGATAGTGCAGATAGTTTATGTTCACATACAGCTACTTGACACACTGCATGAAAGATCATATATGAAAAAGCATAATAGGGGCATTTTAATAGATTCAGATCATCAAACCCACTTTAACATTACACAAAGACACATCAAGTAAGTACAAAATGTAGTTTTTAAATCATAATTTTATAAATTAATGGGAAAAAAAGTTGTCCAAACCTACCCTGGCCTATGTGGAAAAGTAATTGCCCCTTAAACCTAATAACTGGCAGTGACACCAGCGACTGCAGTCAAGTGTTTGTGATAACTGGTACTGACTCTTTCACTTCGCTGTGGAGGAATTTTGGCCCGCTCTTCTCTGCAGAATTGTTTTAATTCGGCCACACTGGAGGGTTTAACCTGTTTAAAGTCACCCCACTGCATCACAATTTTATTTATTTTTTCTTTCACTAGGCCGCTCCAAAACCTTAATTTAGTTATTTTTTTCTAAACCATCCAGAGGTGAACTTGCTGGTGTGTTTTGGATCATTGTCCTGCTGTATAACCCACATGTGCTTGAACTTGAGGTGATGACCTGATGACCTGTCATTCTCCTTCAGGATTTAATGGTAGAGGGCAAAATTCATGGTTCCATTAATTACGGCAAGTCGTCCAGGTCTTGAAGCTGTAAAGTCCCATACCATCACACTACCACCACCTTGTGTGACTGTTGGAATGATGTTCTTTTTATGAAACACTTAGTTTTACGTCAGATGTAACAGAACTTTTGTCTCATCAGTCCACAGAATATTTGTCCGAAAGTCTTGATAATCAAGATGTTTTTTTGGTAAATGTGAGACGAGGATGTGTCCTGTTTTGGTCAGCAGTGGCTTTCACCTTCACCCATGGATGCCATTTTTACCCCCAGTCTCTTTCTTATTGTTGAATCATGAACACTGACCTGGCGATTACTTTCTCACATACGGTCAGGTAGGTTTGGACAGATTTTTTTTTTCCCTTAATAAATGAAATCATCATTTAAAAACTGCATTTTGTATTTACTCAGGTTATCCTTGTGTATTATTAAAATCTGTTTTACGGGCTGAATTGTTTCAGTGTAACAAGTCCAGTGGAACCTTGGATTACGAGCATAATTCGTCTCCTTGTATTTCAAAAACACTCATAAACCCAATTTAATTTTCCCATAAGAAATAATGGAAACTCAAAGTATTCGTTCTACAGCCCAAAAAAATAAATACATAAAAATTATTAACACAAAATATAAAGTAAAAATAAAACAAATTAACCTGCACTTTACCTTTAAAAAAAAAAAAGTAAAAATAAATCCCGACGGATAAGTGTTTCCGTTTGTGCACGCAGGCGCTGTGTGTGTGTTTGTGTGTTTGTGTGTGTGTTTGTGTGTTTGTGTGTTTTTGTGTTTGTGTGTGTGTGTGTGTGTGTGTGTGTGTGTGTGTGTGTGTGTGTGTGTGTGTGTGTGTGAGATTCTAAAGTAAGCTCCCCTCTCCCCCTACTCTTCTTACACAGTTATCCTTCCACACACAACGAAAACGCTGTTTTATCTGAAAAATAAACAAGAAATCTCTCTAATGACACTCGATTGAGCGACACACTAACGGAATCACTGATCACGTGACGCTCGGGGTCAAAACAAGAAGCGCATGTGTGATACATGGTACTCGTAAACCAAGACTTGTTCGTTTTCCAAGTCTAAATTTATTAACCTTTGTTCGTCTTGTGGACACTCGCAATCCGAGGTTTTACTGTAATACAAAAAAAAAAAAAAAAGGAGACAGGAAGGGGGCAAATACTTTTTCACAGCACGGTTGTTAGTTCATCATCCAATCATCCAGTCATCATGTATCTATCAATCTGTTTCTTTTATTGGCTGCTTAAAGATGGTTTTGTCTAATTTACAAAATCAGTGGTTTTGAGGTGGACACGAAATACTCCATGGGGAACGTGAAGGTACTGTAAATAAATACAGACATAGTAAAGTTAAATTTTTCTTCACAGCGTGTATGACTTGGACATTTGCACAAAACCAGAAGTAATGCTGAAGATTAATTCATGCAAATCTATGCAAAGTGCACATTTAAAAACATCTTCCAAGCCGTTGTCCCATGTGAACTCTCCTTTGATTAAAAACTGTTTGGTGCCACTTTGTCTTTTTTGTTTGAAGAATCTGTTACCATTTGCTTTCTTTCAAATTTTAAATCTTTAAAAATCTTTCAAATTATTATAATTTTTAAAATATTATAATGAGCTCTAGTCAGGTGACCTGAGGACGCGTTTTAGAAATATTCATGGAATTTGATCATTTAAAAAAAAAAAAACGGCTTCCAAATATAATTAATTTTTTTAAACACATTTATTTTGAGGAGATTTTATATAACTTAATAAATTTTAGTTTTAGTTTCCAGGTAAACATTCAGCTATTAAAGTGATTATATTCGCATTGTGACTCTTCAGGGTGAAATATAAAGTGAATGGATCTTTACTCATTATTGATGAGTTTGTTTTTATAATAAAGACTAGTCGCTGTGTTTTTGTTCTTTAGTTTTACCTTTTTGTCTGGTGTGTGTGAGTGAGTGAGTGTGTTAGTGAGCGTGTGAGTGAGTGTGTGTGTGTGTGTGTGTGTGACGTGTTCAACAGATAAGCCATGTGTTGTGAATCCTAATTAGGATTAGGTACTGAAGATTTGTCCCTGTGTGTGTGTGTGTGTGTGTGTGTGTGTGTGTGTGTGTGTGTGTGTGTGTGTGTGTGTGTGTGTGTTTTCCCATTGCTCCTTCCATCCAACCTGCTTTTCATTCCATCATCTTTCCCTCCTTTCTTTCTCAACCCCCCCCCCTCCACCCCCGCACCCCTCCTTCCTTCAGTCCAGTATTAACGATTCTGCTTTAATGGTTTGTGAGAGAAGCTCAGGATTCGAGCCAACAGGAGCTAATGGGGTTGATGTTTGTGCTTCCAAAGCAAAGTTGTGTGTTTTTTGTTTTGTTTGCTTTTTATTTATTTAATTTTCAAGCTGCTTAAACATGAAATTATTTTACAATGTTGATTTTATGGCACAAACTCAATAAAAATCAGCATAAATACATTAATTCTCTCATCAGTCGGCCTATCGACTTAACTGTTTTAGGTTTTTGTTTTTATTACAGGAATAATGCTCCGCTCTTGTTTTTGGAGAGAAACACTGATGACATCATTCTTATTTTTTCTTATTTTTGTGTTCAGTGAAAGCGCTGCACTAGTTCACCTGTTTTGATCCGGTGCTCAACCTCATTTTTTAGATAGCTCGATGTTTCTTTGTAATTTTCCTAACTCCAGCTTAATAGCCTGCACAGAGAGAGGAGAAAGCCTCGGTTTTGTTTCACTCGGCACAGTCGTCTCCTCTGCCCCTTTGTAATTTGGAGTGCAGACATCCTGGATCTCTGAAGCAGAACAATGAAGTGTGTGCTCAGATGAGGGCAGTGTGAATTGCACTTAAGCTTCAGGAAGTCATGTTTTTTTTTTTTTAAAACAAAGAAGTCAGCAGGTGGATGTGAGTCGTTGTTGGAGATGCCGTAGGGTACATTGGATTTTTTTTTTTTTCTTTTTTTTTTTTTAGGACCGTTATTAGTTCCGCTGTAGTTGGAGCTGTCAAAGTCTAGTCATTGAGTATTTTCCCCATGAGGCCCAACTTCATTATGAAAGAACACAGCGGTTTTAATCGAACAGTTCCAGGCTGTGAGGCAGGAAATAAGACACTTTTATTTTTGAATCTACCTGTTCTGGATGCAGGACTCGTCAGAAAGATATTAGTCTTACCTTGGAATGGTGTGTCGCAGCACAGCGGGTCACTGTATTTCTGTACGAGTAACACTCTACAAAGCCGTGCTGTAATTTTCTGGTTGCTGTTGTGGGTTTGTTGCTTAGAAGATGGCAGTGTTTTCACCAGAGTCTATTGAGGAGCCATAACTTAAAATAAAACTAAAAACTTATTTAAATTACCGGAGAAACAGCTGATCCTCTGTATTGATCTTTTTATCAGTGAGCTCTGATCTTGTGATTAATCATTTCAGGAAACTGTGAATGAGGAACGTCTCCTGTATCAACAGTTTGCTTTATAGAATGTGTAAAGGGACAAAGTTCAGAGTAGATCATGGTTCAACACCGCATTGCATCTTAAATCCTCTTAAAGATGTTCTTCAGATTCATCATGATTAATACAGCCAAGTCCATACCAGCATGGCGATGAGTAAGAAATCACTTTGGTCCACTGAGCAGCAGTCCGGTTCTTTTTCTCCTTAGCCCAGGTAAGACCCCTCTGACGTCGTATCTGGTTCAGGAGTGTCTTGATACTAGCGATGCAGCAGAAGGCCATTTCCTGAAGACATCTGTGTGTGGTGGCTCTTGTTGCACTGACTCCAGCCTCACTCAACTCCTTCTGAAGCTCTCCCAAGGTCTTGAATCGGCATTGCTTGACGATCTTCTCAAGGCTGCGCTCATCCCTGTTGTCTCTGCATCTTTTCCCTTCCAGTCACCTTTCCATGAGCACGCTTTAATACTCGGCCCTTTCTGTGATGAGCGTCCGTGGCTTATCCTCCACGTGGAGGGGGTCAACGATCGTCTCCGTTTCACACCATCGTGGGTGTGTGTACCGATCTCGACTGAGAGAGACACCGTATTGATGCTTCACTTTGTTTATGGTGGCCAGAATTCAGACACGACATCCAGCTGAGTTTCCCAGACCGCCTCACGATACGTCACGGTATAATAGAGACTTCAACATTTTAATTTCTAATACGGGGAGAGTACGACCGCAAACTGTATCGGCAATTCAAAGCCTCTTCCTGTGGAGAGCCCGTGATAATAAGACTAATCCAGAGCAGGTTGAGAGTGCCTAAGGGTTGAGAG
Source organism: Clarias laeviceps (assembly GCA_030014305.1). Lineage (NCBI taxonomy): Eukaryota > Metazoa > Chordata > Actinopteri > Siluriformes > Clariidae > Clarias > Clarias laeviceps. The sequence goes on from JAQMYJ010000005.1 coordinate 374,312, forward strand.
TACCTAATACAGAATGTGAAGAGTGTTTCAATTACAGCATGGCTAAACTCTGAGCACCTGCAATCCATCTCTTCCGAGAGTGTGAGCCCAGAAGCCTACAGAGAAATACATCAAGGCTGCCATGTTTGTTTGCTCCAAGTCATCCTGATGAAAAGGCTTGTATTCAGGTTCTTCTTTATTCCTTTCGGGTTTTTTTTCTCTCTTTAGATTCTGCACCTCTCTGCATCTCGAGCCCCAAACGATTTGCACCAGGCTGTTATTTTCTTCTTTTAGACCAGTTTATTGTTTTCAATATGTGGCTTTGCTTAAACTCTCACAGTGCATGTCATTTCTTTACAAACCTAGCCGAGCTTCTCAGCTGTGTTCTTCTGTGAGACTCATTTGAGTGTGTCGAGTGTCTTCAGTTTCTGTCGATCCCAAGGCGACTGCGTGTTATTCTAGCTGGATAGTTATATAATTGCTTTGTGGTGAACTTTGTTTTTATGTTTCCTCAGAGTTTCCACACACCTACACGGTCCTAATTCAGAGCTCCAGAGGTGGTCATGAAGGCCAATTAATCATGCATTAAGAAAGTGCTAAAAAAAATTTTTTTTTTAAAGAAACGACTAGATATAGGTCATGCTGTAGGTTTAGTCTTGGCCCACGTTTAAGAACACTATGTTGAATCATCAGACCAAACCTTTTGTTTTGCAGAACGGCTTATGGCTGTTAAAACTACAGGTCGTCCCCAACTTATGAACAATTTCCATTCCGGGAGCGCGTTCGTAAGTCGGATTTGTTCTTAAGTCCAACAAAGCGAGTCTTGTACGCCTTTAACACGAATATACAACATAAAACATAAAAAAAATTATAAATTGGTTCTGTATTATAGGAGACTTTAAATCATGAGGGGAATATTGGTGACGCAGTGAGGGTAACCAATATTGGGTCAATATATGAGGGTCCCAGGAGGGAACGGACAACACTACATGGTGTTTAATGTGCACTTGAACGGAAACCATTTTGTCTCAGAGCTGTTTTTAACTGTATTGGATTGTGAACTCTGTTTTGTTGAGGATTTGCTGAATTTAGAATTATTCACCATCGCGACAGCTTTACAATTCAATTAAATTTTATTTGTATAGCAATTTTAATTGTCATGTCGCAAAGCAGCTTTACACAATCAAAAGAAAACAGACAGACATTTCCTATCATCGTGCTCCCGGACTGATTCATTGAAACCGGTGAGGCCGACTCCACACACACACACACACACACACACACACACACACACACACACACACACACACACACACAAAAGCGCGTGCTCCTCCATATCAAGTGCAATGCAATGTCTATTTTTTTTATAATACACGTGAGCTACTTTCGTGATTTGTTCTCATTCATGAATGCTCGTAGAATCGTGCTCTGTTCGTATCTGCGGAAATTTGTAACTTGAATGTTCATAAGTCAGGGACTTAAAATAAAGTTACACTAAGAAATCTGTATCTTGTAATCCAGGCACGCCGACTACAGACTGAGGTTTGTCCACTACTGATTATATCCAGACCCCCTCCGCTCCCAAACACTCCAGCACAGCGCGTACAGAACGCCGTGTACACCACTAGCAGGATATTAAGTTCATCCGTTGTGAATTCTCTCTCCTGCGCGTCCCAGTTGTCTCCGTGTCGGTGCATTTTAATACAACGTACAACCGCATCATATCCGCGTCCTTTTGACGCAAAGCATAAAACAAATGTTTTATTTTATCTATTTTGCGAGTACCTTGCAACCCCCGAATTTGCAGTACATCATAATGGACCCCCATTTCCACTCGCCTTGACTTTTTTATGTTCTGTCTCAGCGGCTGCAGCTGCTTTCGCCCATTTCCCTGCCAGTCGTTTTCAGCTTCATTTCCCGCCCTAATGAAGATTTAAAGGCACCCCGGCTGTAGTGAGAACCAGAGGAGACACGTTAGAGGAAGAGGCACACGGAGATGCTGAGCAGGACACAAATCTCAGGGCTCGGAGGGATGCGGGAAGAATATACATGAGATAGGAAAGAGTAAGCGGGAAAAAAAAGGAGCAATGAATGCAGACTGAGGGGAAAGAGTGTGAGGGGGAACATTACAACTCGGGAGACTGGAAATTTAATTGAAATGGATTGTTTTGTTTCCATAATGTTGTTCTGCAGGAAAGCACTGAACTAGTCAAGTCTTTGTGGCCGGTGTTTGAGTCACTGTTGAGGACGGTGTTGTTGTTGTTCTCAAACACTCACAAAAGTATCATCACTGAAATATTTCTCACTCATGTCTTTCTAACCAGGCCACAAAAAACTGGAGGGCAGCCGTGGACCTGACGGGGAGACTACTGACGGCTCACGGACAAGGCTACGGCAAGAGCGGCCAGCCGAGCGCCCACACCGCCGACACGCTGCAGGTGAGTACAAGGACCCCCGGGATACTGAGGTGCACCACACATACAGTACGTACCACCAGACTGGAGACGCTGTAGAACAACCACCTACTTCAGCTTTTAACGGGGTTAAGTGTTTGTTAGTGGAACTGGAGGGAAAATGGAAAAGGCATGATGGCGAAGAATTAGAAGTAATAAAACACTCTGGTTTGTGCTATTATTGGACGATAATCAGCTCCAGGGTGAGAACATTACAGCGCCCAGACGTGACAGTGTGCAGCACTCCGTCTAGTCTGTTGTTCATATGATACTGTAGGTATTAATAACATGTCTTTAATGGTGTTTTTTTGCACATCTGAGAACGGAAAGAGAGTCGACGATGTCGTAGCCATCAGTGACGGGAGACACAGGAGCAAAATTGTCCACACTTCCTGAAAGGGAGGAACGTTATTCTTCCTCTCGCTTATCGATCAGAGCAACGATAGAAACTCGAAGGCATCTGTAAACTCATGGATTTGGAAAAGGCCAGATGGCTTTTTCCTCAAATGTGTTAGACTGTACTGACACACACACACACACACACACACACATTTAAAATAATTACAGTCAAGATACTACTACTAATAATTTGTTATTTAATGCAATGCAGTTTCTCTATAACAGTCCTATATTGTTAAAAACCGGTTGGATCCGGCTGGGTATGGAGTCAGACAGACGTCTGCGTTACTCTGGTGTCACTCCCTCGATCCGTGCCTGCTCGATCACTTCCTGAAGATCATGTACAGAGGATGGTTTCATGACCACTCCTGCCTTCTTCACCATGGTCCTACAGTTCTCTATAGGGTTTAGGACTGGAGATGACCCAGGCCACGCCTCCAGAAGCTCCACAACCTCGTCACATAGGCAGTTTTTAACTAGTTTTTCAGTTAATTAGCACAACTCATCATCTAGATAGGTGAGAACTAATTAGTGACATCACCTGTTCTGTGCACAGGGAGAACTGTAATACATGGCATATGGCGTCTTAATACTTTCGGCCTCCACTGTACATGATTCCATTCCGTTGTAAACACACACACAGTCGTCTCTCTCCCACTCACGATGAACTCGTCGTAATACATCTGGCATTATGCATGTAATTGTGTAATTATGTTAATTTCCCCAGTGTGTGGAGACGTCTGGGAGACGTCTGAGAGACTGGGTGTAATGGGTGCGAGCTGGCTGGTGGGTGGGGCTCAGTAAATTAGTCAATAGATTGTGTTTTACTTCTGCTATAAGATGTGGATTGTTTATGAAGTAACACCACAGCTCAGCTTTGGCTCTCTGTCCACGCACACACACACACACACACACACACACACACACACAGCCTGCCATGTCAGCTATATCAAAGCCTTCCACCTCTCTGATGTCTGACCTCCAGTGGCACGAATACGTTCCACTCTGCTGACTCTCTCTCCGTGATAATGGAAAGTTACTGACTTTCATTATGAACGTTTTAGCCCTATAGGCTACAGAAAACACATTAGCATAATGAGTTCAATTAAGTCTTTAGATACATCTTAACTTTGATGCACCATCTTTATTTTTTTTTGTTGTTGTTGTTGCGTCTCTTAGAACAGGATTTTCCTTTGATGTTTTTATCAGAAAGTTGCTAGAACTTGAGTAATCATTCTAAATTGAGTAATAAGTGTCTTAAATGAATCCTGTGTGTTTTCTTGCAGTTATGGTTTGTGCGTCTGGCTCTGTTGGTTAAGCTTAACCTCTTCCAAAACGCCGAGCTGGAGTTTGAGCCGTTTGGTTATCTGGACCAGCCGGACCTGTACTACGAGTACTACCCTACGGCGTACCCCGGCAGACGAGGTACTGTAGCATCTTCACCGACTGAGTGCTGCATCTGTACGAACCTCCACAGTAACAACACATTGATTTGTGAAGGAAAGTGGGAGAATTAAGACAATCCCAGATAAGGCGTGCACAATTATTGAAAAGAAGGGCTTGAGCAGTTTGTTCACACTGAAGTGCAGAGGAGGCTTTGAAAGCCTTTTTAAGCGACAGAGACAAAGCGTGGAAGAGACATTAATGGAATTATAATGTGTTTGAAGGTATGCATGTAAGACACGCATAATACAGGAACTGAATCGGGTTTTCGTCGTAGCCGCAGGCCATTTAGTCTGTTTGAGCATTAGTGTTTGTGTTTTTTTTTTTTCGGCTTTCAAGGTTACACTTCACTGATTAGAGCAATTGAAATCCAGCGCAGAAAAAAAAATCAGCTTTGTGTGGGGCTTTTCTTTCAAATAAAATCAAACGATAATACTCGCTCTCTGGTTTTACTCTGCTGTAGTTTTAGTTTTAGAGAAAGAGAGTGCAGAGAAGTTTAAGACTACATCTAAAGTCCGGAGTAGCGCCGGCCTCCGAGCCGCAGAACTCGTAGTCTAAAGAGACAGGCAGGCCGTGCAGCCATTAATCTTGTCAAATCCAGCTACACGACTGGACGCAGAGATAGAGAAAGAAGAAAATAGGGGAAAAAAGATTGAGGTGAAAGTAATTAAGGATTAATTATCCATATCTTAATAACAATCGCAGATTTGTGGCTTTGCTTGTCTGATTGGGTTTGATTAACCCTTAGATAGCGTTCTTTATCAGCTTCCCATCCATATGTTTTACTTTTATTCAGTTGCATACTGTGGTGAGGCGGTAATCTCATTTAGAGTATGATTGTGTATATTTACTTTACTACAAATGTGTTAAAACTGATGTGTTAGAGATTTTGAGTAAACGCAGAGATGTCTCAGGTAAAATATTACTCAAGTAAAAGTAAAAATCCACCATTTTTACCGGTAGAAGGTACAAAGTGCTTACCTTTAAATGTGCTGCACTCAAATGTACAAAACACTGAGCTCGTTTTTAGCTTTTAGGTCTTATTAAAACAACATCTCTCTCTCTCTGATTTCAAACTCCTGCTACATGATTAAGTGTTTCATGGAGGGAAGGCAAATCACACACTTTCATTAAATAATCAGCAGGTGGTGATATTACAGGTTTAAATACTGCTATTAAAACCACTGTGGTCATGTAATGCCAACGCCATGCACTAATGAAGTGAAGTAGAAAGTACAGATATTTAGGATGCACTGGAGTGAAAGTTATATCAACTAATAAAACTATTCATGTAAAGTTCATGTATGTGAAACATTCAATTAAAAAACGTAAATGTGCTTAGATACCTTCTACATCTGGACAAGGGGTAGTGAAAAAGGGAGACAGTAAAGACAGGAAGAAAAGCAGACTAAATGTATTTATCTGTGTTTGGTAAAAATTCTCCCTTTCTTCTGCTACAACGCTGGTGTATTCTCAGGTCTGATATATTATTGACACAGTGCTGTTACAGGAAAATAATCAACATCAGGGCCACATTACACCACTCCACAACTGATTATTATCCTAAACCAGCATGGCTCTGTGTGTTACTCTTTACTTTATGTGCAATATACTAGATGTACTGTATGTATGTGGACCGTTGTTGTTGTTGTTGTTGATGTTTCCTGCAGACTGTGTTTGTCCACCCAGTGAATTTCAGCAGTTGCTTTGTCCTGTACACACCGTGACCTTGTCCGGATGAATGAATGGATAAATCCCGTTGTCCACCGTGTGTCATAAATATGTTGTGCAGCACTCCGCATCCAATGTGCAGACATTTTTATTCAGTGTGACCTTCGTTTACTGAAGGTTTTATATATAAAACCACATTTTATATACAGACAGTATAAATACATATACAGTGTATATTATTATTATTTTTTTTTTTTTTTAGGTTTGCTCATCATGACGGTATAATCCACCACCTCCTGTAATGTGTTTTGTTTAGTCTCTCAGGGTATACTTTTGTATGTATTAACTATTAACAATTAATGTAATTTATTAATAACAATTAACTTTTTTTTATTATCGGGGTTTGTGTTGTATATATGCATCGTGCAGCCCTACTAGACTTGTGGGTTTTAATGTACAGAACCAGTCAAAAGTTTTTTTTGTTTTTTTTTGGTTTACTGATTTCTTTCCTACATCCTAGAATAATAATTGATTTTTTTAAAACAATAAACACATATGTAGTTAAATAACAACAGTCAGTTGAAGACATATGAAGGTCAGCTGTTCTGGATCAGTTCTCACATGAACAGTATTGTGTTGAGTGTGTTTGTAAAACCCATCGAGCTCCATGATGATGAAACTGTCTCTCATGAAGACCTTCCCAGGAAAACAAGACCAAAACTGAGCTCTGCTGCAGAGAAGTTCATTTAGAGTCACCAGCCTCAGAAATCACCAATTAACAACCAGCACCTCAGATTAGAGCCGTTATGAGCAGAAGAAGCAGAAATACATCTCAATATCAACTGTTCAAAGGAGATTATTGTATATTTTGGATAATAAACACCTTCAGTATTGTTTAACAGAGTAGAAAAAAATAAACATCAGGGAAGACCATGGAGTGTCCACATTTTTGCCTGGTATTGTATATATTTAAATAAAATGTACTGACTTTAGTGAGGAAGTATGATTTGAGGCATTGGCGTGTATCTCACGGTGATCAGGAATATCTGAAGCCTTGTGTGTGTGTTTGTACTTGACTGTCCTCGGTTTGTGGTCGTTCAGGTTCGATGGTGCCGTTCTCTATGCGTGTGCTGCATGCTGAACTGCCTCAGTACCTAAACAAGCCCCAGGAGTCTCTGGACCGCCTGCACAGCATGAAAAGCATCTGTCAGAAAGTGAGTGAGGCTAGAACTTTCCAGTCACACTGTCTGTGCTGTTATTATCCTGCTCTCAAACACTGCTGCGCTCCATCAACAGATCCTGACCAACCTGGAGGAAGGACTGGCCGAGGACGGGAGCATGGTGACGCTCACACAGGAAAACAGACAAGGTATCGGAGACACAGACGGGAGGGGGCGCCGTCAAATATTACATCATCTGTTCAGTGCTCTTTTAACTCTTAGCCGCAGTAAAACATTTAAAACTGCTAATGTATAAGAGTCGCATCACTTGAAGTGATTCTGTAAATGTCCATCTCTTTTATGCCTTCATTCATGAGAAATTTCATCACAAGTCCCAGTTTGACTTGAACGGCCCCTCGTACAACATTCAAAAATGAATGAATGATTGAATGAACAAAGTTCAGTTCAGTCTGTACCCGTCACATATACATTACTGTATAATGAAATTCTTTACTCTTCACATATCCCAGTCTATTGTTAGAAGGCCGCGATCAGAGCGCAGGGTCGGACGTTATACAGCGCCCCCTGGAGCAGACAGGGTTAAGGGCCTCGCTCAAGGGCCCAACAGCGGCAACCTCGCGGAGCTGGGGCTCGAACCGCCACCCTCCCGATGGACACTGACCGCCCACACTGAACTACCTACTACTACATAGACATATTTTACTATTTTTAAGCGTAAACTTGTTCTGTTAGCAGATAAATTATGCTCATCTATACATATAATAAAACTGTAAAGTGGGCGTGTCTGTACATTAAAGATATTTGTAAAAAAGAAAATTGTGGGGACGTAAGATAAGTAATAGAGAACATCAGAATGGTTTTCAAAAACTACTGAATGAATTTTAATGGGGTTTTCACAGGTGTATTTGGCTGAGCTTGAGGTAACATACAGGCTTTGTTTCATCGCAGTGTGGAAGAGAAGATATGCTAATTTGAAATTAAAATGGAAAACTCCCTTATATCATAAAAAAAATAAAAAATCGACCTTGAAAAAATCTTTAGTTTATCTTAAAATTAAACAGATGGCGCTGTACATTTTTAAATACGTGCCTACGAGTGTGCAGTTGTGTTTTAAAATGTACTGTTCAGTTAAAGTGTGTTTGTTGATTTGTGATAACTATACAATTTCAAAATTCCATTTAAACGAAGTCGGGGCACTGCTAATAGAACAATAAATTTATGTTGAAAATATTTTAAAAATAGGGTTAAAATAATCTTAAGATTTGTGTTTATTTTTTATATTAAGAATTTATATTATATTACACAACTGTGACTCTCTTCAGGATATTTCCCCTCTCTCAGACTTATAGACTCCAGATTATTTTATACTTTGATGTTTGATGCTATAAATTTGTGTCTTTGTGTTTCGTTGTCCGTTTGCATAATTACGGAGGTTTTAACACAAACAAGGATCGTCTTGTGAGAACACACACTGGTCGATACGCGAGTCCATTGCGCAGCCCCATACTCACACACACACACACACACCTACAGGTTTATTTAGCCTAGACAATCCATACACCAGCATGTGTTGGGTGAAAACTGGAGGACTTGTAGGACTCCCACGCTGAGTCAGATCAGACCTGAGCTCTGGATCAAACCGGGGTCTCTGGAGCTACGACTTCATCACCATGCTGCCCCTCGTTTATTGTGTTTTCACTTTCATTTTATTATTAATAATTCTCTAACTGATGGTATCAAGTCTGTATTTCCTGCTCTTGCTTGGCAGTCGAGCCATGTCGAAGCTGCTGCTTATGTACAAAAATCAATTTATTTTTATGAATTGCCCTTTCCTGCTCCGTACCTCTATCAGGCTTTTACCACAACTGTTCCTTTTCCTGAAGCTTATTACACACATCACATTCTAAACTGCTGCATATGATCACAATGTCAGAAAATATTCTACATTCAAATGTAAAACTCTAAATTTAGCATTTTCATACTGCAGTTCTGCGCTGTTTAAAGCTGCTCGCAGTTTATTTTGTTAATCTATTTCTTAGCTAGTTTGGAATCTGGTACTGCAAGTCTCAATCTAAAAAGATTAGAATGAATTATTACAAAATTTCATGAAGAATTAAAAATATCTAAATGTATGAGTGAATCCCAGGATGAAACATTGCTCTCGGGTGTGTGTGCCTGGTTTGTTTCAGGATCAGGACACAAAGCCGATGTTCGTATTCACTCGACTCCCTCACCGTGAGGTTTTGTGTCGACTGTGGCGAATAGAGACAAATGTGTGTGTATACACGAAGCGTATGGAGTGGACTGAAGTGTGTGATGCCAGCTCCCACACAGACAGCCCGTTTGTCCTTCCCTCCTCCCTCACATCCCTCCCATCACCTGTGCTCCTGCTGAAGAGTGTATTAACTTTCCCTTCAGACACACACACACGCGCGCACACACACACACACAAGTCTCCAAGCTGCCGAGTGCTCACAGCCCAGGAGCTTCATGCCACTTCTCCTCCATCTGCTGCCCTCACCCTCACCCTCACTCCTGAGCTCGGAATACAGCATGGCAGCTCGGCACACGACCCGCAGCCCTTGGGTCAGAGTCGGAGGTTAAAGATCTAAGAGCGTGCTCCCGGAATCAACGTTTCATAGGTCGAAGCCCGAGTAAACAATTCATAAACACAATCCTGAGAGAGAAGATTGAACAAGCACACACAATAATTTGGGTGCTTTTGTTTATTTTCATTTTAAGCCTAAAGCTTAAAGCGGTGAGTAGAGCTAGTTCACAGTGTCTGGACTTTTATATTCTACAGGTCGTCTCCAACTCTTCAAGTTGCGAATTTCCACGGATACGAGCGGACCACAGTTCTATGAACATTCGTAGGTGCAAATAAATTGCGGAAGTAGCTCACAGACAACACTTACATTTTACATTTCACTGTGAGATTAATTTCCTTATGCGCGGTTCTGGTTTCTGGCCACATGATAGCGTTGTGGGGAAAGGGGACAGAGATTTAGTCAAGTGGATTGGTGTGCTTTACATTATATATTTGTGTCAAAGGGCTATAAGACTAACTTTGCCGGACTTAAGAACAAATCAGACTTATGAACACGCTTCCGGAACAGAACTCGTTCGTAAGTCGAGACAAAAACACCCAATGGCTGTTACGATTTGGAAATAAAATGAAAGAAAATTAATAACAGTTTACTGAAAAATGCTTACCTGTATGTTAAGACAAAAAAGACACTTTTCTGCTTTTTGAATTAAAGTAGTGCATCGACCAAATACACACACAACTCTTACAAATGCCATTTCACTGAAAGGGACACGGAACAAGAAAGACACGTGTGTTTCCAGTAACGCTTCACATCCAGTAGTTCACCTGTGATGAAGGGATTTGTGTTTCGAGATCCAGCCGAAAACTGCCATGATCTCTTTGGTTAAATAAATTGATGAGTTGGAGTCCTTAATAGCTGTAATGTCTGAATTCTGGCTTGATTTGGTTCTGCTGCTTGGCACACTTCGAGAAAATGCCTTTTTATCTCATGCACAAGGTTTTTGTGGAGAAATTCAGGATTTTTTTTTTCTTTGTCTGCCAGGATTTTCTTGGTAGTGATGTTGGCACCCATGCACACAGATGCTGAGGTTACACCTCACTTACAGTCACGAGAGAGAGAGACGTTAAAGATGAACTTTGTGTTATTCAGTAGAACTAGAATAAGTGTTTTAGGATATTAGAGAGAATAAAAATAATTTCAGTATCTGAACAATGTTTTTTTTTTATTGATTTTTCTCTAGCATTATTTAGATTTTTTTTTTTTATCAAATCATCCAACGACAGATCCTCGGACAGCCCGAAAACGTGTTATCTATCATTCTGAACAGCTCATTAGCAACAGTCTCTGTTCTTTCTTTCATCTCCTGTAGCTTTTCTCATTTCAGCTACACGTGTAAGATGGTAGCCTCTCTCCTCTGTCTCGCTGTAGTCTTTTGATGTCGCCAGATGCTGTGAAGCTGCAGCGCTCCGTTGATGAAGACAAGCAGAAAGCCGCAACACACACACACACACACACACACACACACACACACACACACACACACACACACACACACGAACACACACACGAACACACTGAGAAATCTTTAAGAGAACAGAAACGCTCACTGATGGTGCCTACAGTCAGCCGGAGGGAGGAATGAATGTGATTGTCGCAGTGTCTTTCCCTCCTTCACCATAATTCCCTCTCGCAGAAGAATAATTGATGGTTTGGACAATTGAAAGGGTGTGATGCTGAGGGGGAGGAGGGGACTGGAATGGTTAGTCTGTTTTCTCAATCTTTCTCTCTCTCTCTTTCCCAGCCTCTATTCAGCTGTGGAGGTCACGTCTGTGCCGGGTGATGTACTCCATGGCAAACTGTCTGCTAATGATGAAGGTATGTGGGCGGCGGGAGAGAGCTGCTGCAGAGACACACTACCGTAGCTCTGCTTATACGAGCGCCACACAGTCGCGTGTACAACCGCAGTGTGATGGATAGATCGGTGACCGCATGAATAAAATAACCATTAGTCCTGGTTACTAGGTGTAAAGAACAGATGAATCAACATCAAAAAACATCAGATATCTGAAAGGATTTAACATCCAAAGTGTAGATTGTAAATTGTGCTTCGTGAAAATATAAAGACGGACCACTATAGGAGCTTTTGACAATACAGGTGACCACTAAAGAAGTAAAACTGCTCTGCTTTATCAGAACACACTGATTAATAAAAATGAGCACAAGGTGTTGTGGATGGAGCAGAGAGGAAAGCGTACGACGAAGCTCCGCACTAGAACACACCACTTCTGTGAGCACTGAGACACTTCCTTCGTTCTCACACACACCAGGGCCTGCACCGTGCTCACGACCCAAGATGCACTTCATCAGACGTTCTGCTTCTTTTTAGCGATGCGCTAGCTGATGCGCTAGCTGATGCTGCTCTGTGGTCTCAGGTCATGTGTCCTCACGTTCCCCCTGAGATTTGGTCCATAGTTTAGGTTTAATTAGGATTTAAATAGCACTATGAGGTATGAGTCAGGTATGACATTTATTTTTCATTGAGATTATACACGCATACACACACACACACACACACACACACACACACACACACACACAGTTAAACCTTGGATTACTAGCATAACTGGTTCCGGAAGTGTGCTTCTATATCAAAACACTTGTATATCAAAGTGAATTCACCCATACGAAATATTGGAAACTCTGACGAGTTGTTCCACGACCCAAAAATATTCATATAAAAATAATTAATATAAAGTAAAAATAAAACAAATTAACCTGCACTTTACCCTTGAAAAGAATTGTAGTTGTAGTGATTGAGACCAGACAGAGGAGAGGAGGAATGGGGAGGCAGGGGGCTACTGTGTAGGATGACTTTCTCACACACACACACACACACACACACACACACACATAGGTTGTTTCGTCGGACCTTCCCCTAAATCAATGAGTACACTTTTACATATCGGACATTTTAATTATTTGCAATTCATTAAAATGCTTCTACATAATAAATTATGTTCCTAAAACATACAGTATTTTACTTTTGTCTTGTTAAACTTGGAGCCGATTAAGTGTATCTTGTGATTGGGATTGTTTTTGCTTTCTTTTATTTTTATCATTATGCATTTTTTGCCCCAGAATATCTTTATATCCTAGTCTGACTCACCTTTGCCGGTCTACACTTCAATAAAAGTGAGGAGCATTTGGTTTTGTTTGCTCGCCCAGGTCAGCTGCTATCCACAGTCTTACTGTCTAGACGTGAGCTTCAGTAGGATATAAGGACACGAGGAAAAGGCTTTCACTTAAGCAACACAACATTCATGTAATTCAAAAAGAGATTGCTGTTCTCAGGACAGTTCATTCATTAAGATTCTGAAAATGTAGCCTTTTTTTGGGTGGGAGGGGGGTAAATGTGCCTAAAAAATATTTCTGTTAAACCCAGATCTGCGTTTTATTCTTACATTATTCATGAGAACGTTTAAAGTTCAGTGCTACAGTGCCATCTGCTGGCTAAAGATATATTCTACACTTCTGCACCTTGTATGTTTTGCCACTGAACACCTGCTTAGTGTTAGCTGTCTTCTACCTGTCATGTTTCTCTTCTCACTGTCCCACACACATATACACACACACACACACACACACACACACACAGGACTATGTGCTGGCTGTCGAGACGTATCACTCCATCATCCAGTACGAGCCACAGCAAAGAGTGCAGCTGTTGAGTGGGATCGGACGCATCTTCCTACAGGTGAGATTGGCCAGAACATCTGCAGTCTCTGCCAGGCTTTTACTGTCGATGTAGAACGTTAAGGCTCGTCTGCACAGGCACAACGTGTCGTATTTAATGATAAACAAATGTTGTACGTCTTTCGCCTGCGTTATTCATAATTATACCCGAGCACTGTTAAATCCTTAAATCTGATTCGTCGTTAATTTTCTGTGCCCAGATCTCTTACTGTACTGCTGACAAATCACACATTTAAGTTAATGTGGTAGGTTTATGATGTTATAGTTTCTGTAGTAACGGCTTATTTATACAGTGAGTTGGCAAACGCTCCATATACAGCGATCAGCCACAGCATTAAAACGGCCAGCGTAGTGTCGGATCCTCCCTGTCCCACTGGGAACCTCTGGCATCACTCTACAAGACCTCTGGGGGGCGCTGTGGTGTGTGTGGCACCAGGATGTTAGTGCCAGATCATTTGGGTGCTGTGGGGTGGGGGGTGGGGACTCCGTGTATCAGACTTGTTTGTTCAGTGTTTTCCATGGACGCTCAGTCGGATTGAGATCTGGGGAATTTGGAGGATCAACATCTATGAAGTCTTTACCTGCTGAGCGCCGTATGGGTGTGGAGTGTGTGGAGTGTGTGGAGTGTGTGGAGAGTTCTGATACCTTTATTTCAGGGCTAGCATTGGCTTTTTTCAGCACTTTGTGCTACATTAGCTTTTCTGTGGGATGGGACTAGACGGACTGACCTTTGCTCCTCCCACCTCCAATAGTCGATGTTATTCAGGTCACATGGCGGTGGTGTTAATGGCTGATTGGTGTAATTTACAATTAAAAATAAACAGATAACAAAAAACACATTAACAGGGAAAACCTGATGTTTGATAAGGTGATGTTTCAGGTAAATCAACAAGTTTTTAACAACTAGAAAGTGGAAACTGGGTGTTTCAGATTCTCAGTAATATGACCGAGAGAGACAGAGTGATAAAGAAGCAACTAAATACAGCTGTGTGAACATGACTGATGACCACAACATTAAATGTAACTCTAAACAGATAGACTTTCATTAAGACACAAGTCACAGGCTTCTGATGCTGTTTATTTTTCTATAGCAACATGGTGCAGACATGCTGGTTTATTTCTTTCTCATTATGAAATGATAATCTACAAAAATTATTTTATCTTCTATTTTCTTGATTTATCAAAAAAATAAAAAACTGGTGAAGCTTACACATTATAAAAAGATACGTTATAAATGTGCTTCAGCATTCTGATTATGACAGATTAATGACTTCGTATCTCCGCCCTCAATGTGATTTTATTTTTTTATTATATTGCCAGATTGGAGACATTAGAACTGCAGAGAAGTATTTCCAGGAAGTAGAGAAAGCGGGTCAGGAAAAAGGACCAGGCCTCACCCACGACACTGCTGTTTTAATGAACAGGTAATGCAGCGCTACAAAGACTGTAATTATTCTGTGTTTTTCAGACTGATTCACCTTCACTATTATCCTTTCTCTCTCTCTCTCTCTTTTAAGGGCATTTGTGTACCTGAGCCAGAATAATTATGCCGACGCCCACACATGTTTCTCCAGCGTCTTGAAAATCGATCCCAACAATCCTGTGGTAAATACTGTGAATTTTCAGTTATTATCAGAACACACTGTTTATTGGCTTTCTTTTTCCAAGGCTTCATTGAAAAGAAAAGAAAAAATTATGTCCTTATTGTTCAAGCGATTCATTGTCAGAAACGAGCACACACACTGTGACAGAAACACACACACACACACACACACTAACAGATCGACCATGTGCTTTTGTATCTGTCTGTGCTCGTCTGCAAACCCAGACTACAGTACAAAGGTCTGGTTTAGATGTTGTTAGATGAGATCGTTAAAGCCTTTTTTCAAACCTTAGACAGTTTTTTGCCACTTTTGATTTCAGTGAAGCATTTAAAGGAAAAATATCTATATTAAATATTCTATCTGTATTTATAACTTGAGGAACTTGGTTAGAGAGTGTAGTCAAGCTTTGGTGTCTCGGGGTTCGGGTTTAGGCTCCTCTGACCTCGTGGCCATTGTTCAGTCAGTATAAAAACAGTGGAGTCCATTTGCATTGGGTGTCTCGTGGGTCGGGGACACCGTGTGCATAGACTGTAGTTTGTTAGTTCTGAGGCATTTATTAATTTATTTAGGGATCCAGCACAAAAAGGTCATCATTTTCAAGAGTAATGTATACTATACAGACTAATAAACACAAGATATGACTGAGGAGAGGAAGTTCTTGAGTTGAGTTTATGAATGGCTTTATAATGTCGTTCTTTTTCTGTAGGCTGGAAATATAGTTGTCCTTAACAAGTCGTATATATTCATGGACAGCGTATACAGCACCTCCTCGTTTAATCATACTCGCTTGTTAGTTTACAGTACACTGATGAGGAGAGCTGAATTACGGTGTAATGACAACATTATGTCTCACAGATGTCTCACACCTTAAGAAATCTGTTAAACAAGGGGTCGCTATAGATTAGATTTCTATTTATAGGGCTGCAGGTTTGATCAGAGAATCATGTTGCAATTATTTTGACACATACTGCGATTTAAACTGCAATATATAAGTATTAAACAAACAATTTTATATTCAGACGTACTGTATTTATCTCAGCTACGAGCAAATAATGGCACAAATTATGACATCAATAAATATTGGCAAACATCCTCGTAGCAACTCAAAATATAGACAAATATTTCATTTTAAATTGGCAAATTCTACACACTCTATATTGCCAAAAATATTGGCTCGCCTGCCTTCACGTGTATGAACTTGAGTAACATCCGATTCAAATTCACATTTTATTCGTCACATACACAGTATGATATGAAGTGAAATGTTTATACGACTGCTGTTGACCTCAATATTACAAAAGAAGGTTCAAAAGAAAGTTTTAAGTGTGAATAAGATAATTTTAAAAAATAATAATTTACATAATATACAAGCAATAAGATAATGAAAATAAATATATTAATATAAAGAAATTAAGAATATGTAATAAAAATAGAAAAATATATATAGTAAAATGAAATATAATAGAAATGTAATGTAGTGCAGTGTAGAGCCGAGTCCAGTTATTGGCCAGATAAAGTGCAAGATTGCAGTTCAAGTTCAGTGTACAAATGTGCAAATGTGCAAATGTTCCATGTTTGACCGTACGTGTGTGTGTCCTAGTAAAAAGTAAAACGTTTGCAGTCCTGAAGTGTGCAAAATGTGCAAGCGTGTGAGTGTTAAGTCCTGTGTGGTGTTGTGGTTGAGAGACCGTCTTTCGCTATCTTCCTGGCCTTGGACCAGCACCAAGTCCATTATTCATAGGGTTTAATCTGATGTTGGCCCCGCCCCCTTTGCAGCTATAACAGCGTCAACTCTTCTGTGAGGGCTTTCCACAGGGCTTAGGAGTGTGTTTGTGTTTATGGGAATTTTTTGACTGTTCTTCCAGAAGCCCATTTGTGAGGTCAGACGCTGATGTTTGACGAGAAGGCGTGGCTCACAGTCTCCGCCTCTAATTCATCCCAAAGGTGTTTTATCAGGTTGAGGCAGGACAGTCAAGTTCTACCACTCCCTCATCCATGTCTTTATGGACGTTGCTTTGTGCACTGGTGTGCATTCATGTTGGAGCAGGAAGGGGCCGTCCACAAACTGTTCCCACAAAGTTGTCTAAAATGACTGATGTTGTCTAAATGTTGTCTGATGATGTCTAAAATGTCTCGGTATTCTGAAGCATTAAGAGTTCCTTTCACTGGAACTAAGGGCCGAGAACAACTCCTGAAAAACGACCCCCTACCAGTTCCAACATGACTGCGTGGACTAAACCGTGTTTAAAGCCTTCACAGAAGAGTCTTGAAGCTGTTATAGCTGCAAAAGGGGCGGAGCCAACATCATATTAAACCCCATGGATTAAGAATTAGATGTTACTCAAGTTCACATGCATGTGAAAGCCAGTGAGCGAAAGTTCCACTTTCGAGTTTTAATTTTTTTTCCTCTGCAGGCGAACAACAACGCAGCGGTGTGCTTACTGTATTTGGGCCGCCTGAAGGAGTCTCTGGGTCAGCTGGAGAGCCTGGTGCAGCAGGACCCTGCGCTCTACCTGCACGAGAGCGTCCTCTTCAACCTGACCACCATGTACGAGCTGGAGTCCTCACGCAGCACGCAGAAGAAACAGGCTCTGCTGGAGGCCGTTGCCGGGCGCGAGGGCGACAGCTTTAACACCCAGTGCCTCAAACTAGTGTAACTGATGACCAGGAGTGAGGTAGACGACTGTATCGCTGCTCTCTGTGTCACGGGCTCGAGCTCAAACTACACTGGGTTTATATCTGAAGGTTTTTGTTTTTTCTTAAAACTTTGAATGTTTTATGTGTGACCAAAATCAAAACTGGCCTAAAATGACCTGTGTGTGTTCATACTAAAGTGTGCATGATACATTTAAAACTCTTACCCCAATGTTTTTATATCATCATGTTGAATCAGGAGAATGTAAATAGAGGGAGAATAAAAGAGACATTAATGTAAATATTTAGTGTATGTACAGGAGATCGAGAGAGTGTGAGTGGTACATAGTCTTACAGGAAGAGAAAAATAACTAAATAAAAGCATCGTGAGGGAGGACAACTCCGAGTTCATATCTGGGCTTTCAGTTTTTATTTCATGAAGAACAATTATGGTCCACAAATATGGAAAGAAAGAAACTCACACCTCAGCCGGGATCGTCAGTCACAGACGTACAGCTTTCTTTAAAACTTTTGCAACGTTTAAATGTTTTACTGAGGCTATGAGTCTCATCACCGTACTGTGACTGAAGTATTCTGTAAATATCAATTGCTTCAATGCTTTCACTTTGATTTGAATGTTCCTCGTAACTTCTACTATAAAGATTCACAGTTGAACATACTGGGAAATATATAAGACTTTTACATTTTTCCTCTGTAATTCTCTAAAACTCTAATCTGGCTCAGCTAGTGATTCTATTATATGAAAGCGACTGAATGTGGACCGCGAATGCTAACACATGCTCCATCTGTTTAACCTGCTGCAGTAAAGGGCAGCGCTGCACACTGTACTGTACTGTACTTTATCCGCCAGTTTTGTTCCCATCACTGTATTTCAGGATCTCTGAGCGATACGTGAATGCATTACACAACTGACTGACGTTTTGTCAAGGTTGAAAAGAAATGTCTTTGACTTTAATGTTTATTGGAAGAGAATAAGAAGTTAACTATGAGAAGACGTCCTCTCTTCAGCAAGGGACACTGACAGTGCACAGGTCACTGTATTTACTGACTTCATAATAAAATGGTCTTTAGTCTATAATACTTCCACACAATACATCAAATCCACACTGTTGATGTACAATATACAGTGTATCTCAAAAATATTTTCCTTTGTAATTTAATTTAAAAAGTAAAACACTCATATAGTCCAGATTCATTACAGGCAAAGTGAAATATTTCAGGCCATTTTTTGCTTTAATTTTAAAGGTTGTGGCTTACAGCTCTTGAAAATCAAAAATCCAGTTCAGTGAAACCTTGGATTACGAGCATAATTCGTCCCAGAAGTGGCTCGTATTCCAAAAAAAACCTCGTAAACCAAATCGAATTTTCCCATAAGAAATAGTGGAAACCCAAATTATTCGTTCCACAGCCCAAAAAATAAATACATAAAAATAATTAATACAAAATATAAAGTAAAAATAAAACAAATTAATCTTCACTTTACCTTTAAAAATAAATCCCAACAGATATTTTATATCTGTTTATACGTTTATACGCGCCGGCACTGTGTGCACACACACAAAGACACTAAAGGTGAGAGAGAGAGAATGTGTGAACCGGTACGGTGTCAAATTACGCAAGCGCAAACACATAACGACAGAGAGAGAAAATGGATTTTTAACCTTCTAATGAGACTTTCTTTTGCTTTACATGCGCACACACACGTGTTATAAGCAACAGTACACACACACTTACAAACACAAAATAAAATATGTTTTACACACACACACACGTGGTCACAGTGTTATAGTAAACAGTACACGTGCACGGATGTTGATTATACCAGTAAGAGACGAGCACTAAGATCCAGCAGGGGAGACGATTACCCACAATTCCACAGTGCAAGAGAGAAAAACCGTTGGCTCAGTTGTGATCACGTGATGCTCGGCGTCAAAACAAGAAGCACATGCGTGATACATGATACTCGGTACTTGTAGATCAAGACTAGTCAAAATTTATAAAAAGATTTTGCTCGTCTCGCAAACCGCGTTACTTGCAATCTGAGGATCCACTGTACTATAAAATAGTTAAGTTAATAAACTTAATTAACTTAATTTTTATTAAAAAAAGGTTTCTCAAGCCAATAAACATATAGCTGCTAATGCTAACCTTTTATATGCCTTTCAGACATTGAAATTATTATTATCACAGGCAATGTTCCATCAAATATTGACACAGATCTGTAACCCCATCACTTTCTCTTTCTGTCTCTCTTTATAGTCCATAAATATAACTAATGTTCAGGGTTCAGTAACGGGAGACCAGAGCCTCAATCAGAGCCGTACTCAGTGTACCTTCAACATCGACCTCAAGTCCACCTTCCTCAATTTTGCCCTTAGAAATTTCAGGGTTTCCAAACTCCTCAATTCCACCCTCCTCAATTTTACCCCATTTAATTCCACCCTCCGTAGCCTCCTCAGTTCCACCCTCCTCAATTCCAGCCCCTTTAATACCACCATAATTCCCCTCCTCAATTCCACCCTTATCAATGCCACCATAGGAAATTACACCCTCCTCGACCTTGTCAATTCTTATACCCTTACTCCCAGCATCTTAGATTCCCCCATTCCTAGTCTCTTCAGCAATGATTATCTCAATACCTACTTACTTAATTTGTCCCCATTCAACCCCATCTTTTACACTTTCGGCCTTGCCTACTACCTCAATAACACCCTCTTCAACTCCTCCTTCAACTCCACCACTGTAAATTCTGCCGCACAATCCACCGTTATCACTGTACTCAATTCTATCTTTCAAAACTCCCTGTTTTCCAATTACACCATCCGTGACCTCCTCAATTCCACCCTCATCAGTGTACCTGCTCAGCTGCCTTTCAACATCATCATCCTTAACGGGACAACAAACGGTGAGCCTTCATGCTGTATCATACACACATGCACATGTACTGTACACAAGCCCTCTGAGATAAAGCACACAACATTAAAATCACATAACAGTGACATATGTAAACAACAAAACATTTCCAATTAGTTTAACTTAATAGTATAAAATGTGTACTAAATTAATTATAAAAAAATAATTTCATTCTTAGTGTTTCTGTATTGACTGTCATTTTTTCACATAATCCTACAGGAAGTGGCTGATATAAAACACCAGCATCTCAACCAAACTTAATTTCACTTGGGTCAATGAAAGTAATGTGATGATGAGATGATATCAGGGATGCAGCTAAGAGCAAAGTTTAGTAAAGATTTTATGTTCCATTCCTACAGGAACACAACTGGGAAATGCATTTACAGTATTTACCTCCAGTGGACCATTAGACCTGGCAAATCCAAGGAGCAATGTTCCAGCCCCAGTGCCGGTAATGGGAGTTATTTATTATTATTATTATTATTATTATTGGTGACATCAGGTGATTCAGTGATATTTGTTTTAAAATAAAGAATATTTCTTTGAATGATGAGTGTAAACCATTAGGGATTATAATCACCAGTGACCTCTTGATATGATGTTATCATGATATCTCAGTGCTTCTTTGATTAAAATTGTAATTTTATAAATATCTTGATTCGATATTACATTTGTACTTGATTTTGTTTAAATTTTAAACCTTTAAAAAAGGTTATTGATTAATTAAATGTAGCTGTTCCTTATAACACTTGTTATAAATATAAAACTTGTTTTTTCACTTTAAAAAAATCAAGCGCAGTATTTAAACAATACAAACTAACTTGAAATACAAGAGTTTAACATTTAACTTATTAAGAATTAAATTAAGCAAAAAAATAATACATTGTTACTGAGCAGCGTGTATCACAGTCTTCCGCCATAATCACTATTTTTAAACAACCTTAGCAATTAATTTACTCCTACCGCACAGGATGGAAACGTGTAAATAACTCAGTGTACCTAACTTATTAATACAAAGAAATCACATTCTGTAAGGTTGAGTATCTGCCAAAGTGAAAATATGAACTAATACCAGTAAAAATATTCACTTTATCTTTTCTAATTAATATCTATTGGTGCAGGTGTTTGTTTACATTGAGACAGTAGCGCATTAGTAAAAGTTTGTTGTGTGATAAAAGAGTATTAGTGGGAATAAAAAGAAAGGTGTTCAGGACAGTGGTGAGACCAGCGATGCTTTACGGCTTAGAGACAGTGACAAAAAAGAAAAGACCAGAGGGACAGTTGGAGGTAGCAGAGATGCAGATGTTGATGTTTTCTTTGGGAGGGACAAGGATGGATAAAAAACAAGAATGAGTCTATCAGAGGCCCATGTAAGACGCTTTGGAGATAAAGTCAGAGAGGCCAGATTGAGGTGGTTTGGACGTGTTCAGAGGAGAGATTGTGAATATATCTGTAGAAGGATGCTGATGTTGGAACTGGCAGACAGGAGGTCTAGAGGAAGACCAGAGAGGATACACACGATTGCCAGGCAACGCTGCAATCAGCCTGAACGCGCCACACCAGGTGGCATTTTTATTTAAGGGTCCTGACAGTCGCACTTTATGCGATCATTTAGGTAGCACTTGTAAGGTATCATGGCCAAAGACAGAAAGACAAAGAAAGAAAGAAAAAAGAAAGACAGAGCGACAAGCGCGCTGTTCAGAGGCAGAGCCCCAGCCTCTGCCTGTCTAAGAGAGAGAGAGAGAAATAGAGCAACATGCATCAGTCCAGCGTGCACGCTAAGCTTAAGTTAATAGTTAAAATCACAAGCTCTCCCTCTCCATAAAATACATCCTCGGTAAGGGCACAGGCCCAGAGAGGATCTTCAGTTTTATTTTGGTTATCTGAGCCCTGTCCGTTCTCGCATAGACGGGGAGCTCTGTTTATTTTTGCGCCCAATTTTCTTTTGTTTG
>JAQMYJ010000005.1:436481-478500 GCA_030014305.1 Clarias laeviceps
CTGGTCTCCTGGACACACAGTATATCCACCTTCCTTCTCTGCATCATATCAACCAACTCTCTTCCCTTCCCTGTCATGGTCCCCCCACCCCCCATTATAATTATCCATTCGTTAGTAATTAGCCTTAAAAGTTCTTGGCTATTTTTTTATTTGAATCCAAACATTGTTTTTTTTGGTCATGCATTGTGTTTCCCAGCCTATTTTGGTCCAAAATTGTGATTGCGTTTCTTCCACTTGATGCTCCTTTCCACTGGCTAAAACATTATTCACGACTTTAGATGCAGTTCTGTCCTTTTGTTTTGTGACTGTACAGTATTTAACACCTGGGGGGGGAGAATCTATTAAAGCGTCAGTGATTTCAAGAACTAATAGCAGGGTTAAAAAGTGTGTTTAGAAAGGCAGGTCATCATCAGCATTAATATGAGCATTAAATCTAATCAGTTTTTAAATGTTAATGCGCTCAGACATCTTCATACAAAGAGATAAAAGGAGCTGATTCGATTCAGTATCTCCTGGTTTCTGAATCGGTGGTCATACCCAACACTCCCACAAACACCAACACTGATTTTCTGCTTCATTTTTACATTTATATCACAATCACAGGTTAGACTGTAAAGAACACACATTTATCTGTTCAGTCGTTTCACTGCAGCTGGTGTGAGTTGTTTTATTCTCATTAGTTCATCATGTATAGGGACGGCTTATAGGCTTCCTTAAAAGTTATACAACACAATTTAATCTGGGTCACGCTGTACATCAACACACACATCACACACACACACACACACACACACGACTCTGTACACTCACTGCGCCCTTGTTGGACATTGCTGATCTTTCTGGGACTGGAACTTTACCCCTGCTGTATAATTTTGCCTTATCCCTCCATATTTGCACTTAAGTTTGTATTTAGATGTTAGTTTTCGTCTGGCAGTTTAGTTTATCCTGTAAGTGTGGTGTCATCAGTGACCTCTGTCTTTACTCATGTCAATCAGAGCAACTAATAAAAGAAACATGCTGTGATGCTCCAGCACTGCTGCTCCTGTCTGTGTGTCACTCCCAGGTGTGTGTTGTACTGTAGGTGTGGGACAATACCAACACACTCTCAGACTTAAAGTTAAACACGAATTGTTAAAACATAAAACACAATAGACATTTTATTTCACAAAGTGGGCTTCATGAAAACCGGAAATGATCACCTCATTATTTATTTGCCTTTTAATCTGTAGATGTTCTGTAACTAATGCTGAATTTCTGTCTCTCTTCCTTGTCCTCTTAATGCACATTACCGAAGTGTCTAGTTATTTCCTGAATAAAATTTTAAAAAAGTCACTTTAATAGTTTATTAACCAGGTGCTTTAATAACAAGCAATAAGCTAAAAATAATAGGGATAGAAAATACTGAATAAATTAGCAGATTTTTTATTTAACTTTAAAACCAGAAACACAGAAAAATATTAAAACATACTAATACAATAACATGTAAAAGGGAAGGGACGGCAAAAACCTGAACAAATGAACAATTTAAGGATGCCAAGATAATTGTAATAATTAAATTAATTACTGCAAAATTGATGTCTTTAGCCTTAAGTATTTTATAGCTTTGCAAATAGCACTTGATGCAGCACATAGTGTTTTTGTGCACAAATGTCTGTAAATGAGAAATTATTCTTTAAGATTATTGTTGTTCATTAATTTTCATTCATATGAGGCAGATTTGTAACAGTAAATGGCTGTTTAAGCTGCTGTGTTGTAAACATGTGGACAGCATGGCCAGTAAAACATGCAACTTGGAACAATTAACAATTAACGCACTGACTCTGGTGACGGTCAGCCTTCTGTACAGCGAGACGAGTCTGGACTCGTACCGTCTGTATGGAGCTTGTGATTCTCAGCTCAGTCGATCAGTACAGACTGCATGACCGGCCTGGCTGAGGCGTGTGTAACCTCTTTCCTGGGTCGTCGAAAGCACGTTCACTCTTTAGACTGAAACAGAAGTCTGAGATTCTGGGACTGGAGCCAGGCTGATCTTTATGCTTACATTGGTGGCTTTTTGCACCTGCCAGTTTGTGGCCAATAGTACAGCATAAAGTAAATGTCTCCCCGTTCTCTCCTCTCTTCTTCCTGCATGTCTCCCCCCCTGTCCAATCTTTCTGTCTTGCCTTTGTCTTTTTTCGCTCTTTTCCTTTCCTTCTCTCTTTTGGCCTCCCCTGCTTCAGTTGGCCTGCTGTGGGTGTGAGTATAGACAAGTCGGACCCATCTACGGTGGAGGGTATAGTGGGCCAGTGGGTGGTGTTGCCATGCAAAGTGAACCCGCGGCCATCGTCTACGGTGACAGTCGAGTGGAGAAAAGACGGTGTTCTTCTTGAGTCCTTCAGGTTAGTACAGCATCAGTTCTTCCATTACATCTTGTCACGTTGGTCCTCTTCATGTTTCCTCTTAGACCTGATCGTCCGGTAAGTCATATGAATAGTTCACTAAACATTCCTGTATTTTGAAGTTTAATTAAATTATGCATTTTTGTCTGTATTCTCCAGATCATTAAGTGTTTTACGAAACAAGTTGATACATTGATGACTTAAAAAGAAATCTGAGCAGTTTATCATTTCCAGGTTTATATGAGATCTTATATAAAGCAAATGGTCTCATGCATCAATTACATACTTGGTAATGTGGTTGATTTAATGAAAGTGTTTGATTCACTCACAAATTAGAAGTGAGAATCAGAGCGTGTATATCAGTTTTCTATAAAAGGAGCAGCAACAGTAGTTACAGCTTCAAGAACAAATCACAGGAATGTTTTTATTATTTTACTGTAACTTACACAGGGACCATGTGAGCGGATTAAATGTTCTTAAAACAGTGACATCTTCTGTGGGGAGACATTTATTTCTCCAGTGTCAGTGCTTCAAAATGGGCAGAAGAAAAGCTGTTCCCTCTCATTTACTTTCATGTGAACATCTTCAGGATGGGAACAAAAGGTCCTTCATGTGACATGACAAGCCACATTCTGTCTCTTATTTCATGAGAGAAAAAAGAGGAAGGTGAGGGAACAACAGTTTATGGCTGCAATAAAAGTCAAAACTGTGATGAGTCAATACAAGAAAATATGAGAGAACCAGAATTATACTATATTAGACTAGATTACTATATTATATTAGACAAGATAGTGGGACTGGAACCAAACACGAAACATGAGAAGTAAAAGCTGAGTACCAAGAAACAAGAGCACACAATGACAAGGAATACTAGGGCCGTTCAAGTCAAAGCGGGATAACAGTTCTAACACAGTAACACAGTTTAATATAAAACTTCCTTTATTTCTCTATATAATCCCCTGATACACTAATGCACTCATCTCAGTGTTTCACTAGAGTTTGTACACCATCTGGGTAGAAAGTTTTCTCAGTACGCCGGAGCCGTGATCTGAAACACTGGCCTCCCAGGAACTCCTTTAACGATCCAAAGCATGAGGAAATGTCATCACAAGTCCCGGTTTGATTTGAACGCCCCTTGTATAGACACAGTGGATTTCACTTGTATATAATAACAAAAAAAGGGAAGAAATGACGTGTAGGGAGCGTCTCATGTCAGGACCCAGTTTATACCCTTAAGGAGGTGATGTGTGATGGTAACAGGCACTTGGTTGTTTTGCAGATGTTTCGCCACTGCTGAAATGTAAATATAAACCGATAAAACATTAGAAAAGCTTATTTAACTGTAAATTTTGCACTTTAGAGCACAGTCTTAATAAAGGTTGTCTTCTTCCCCTTTAACCTCTTATTCCTTTTGGAGCTTCACTACTGAATATTTCCTGTTTATTAACACACAGTCACGTACGACAGCCCGATGGCTCCCTGTTCATGGGCCCTGTGAGGGTCACAGACTCTGGCTGGCTGCTGTGCGTCGCCACACGAGACCGTGACCGAGATCACCGCTACATTTACCTCTCTGTCTCAGGTAAACACGTCTCCTGCTCTATACTGAGGGACTGAGTTGTGCTGAACTGGATTAGTGAAAGGCCACAGACACTCTAACACTCTTCCTTCTAGATTTATATTCATTTCTTTTATTACGATGCTTGAACATCTGCAGGAGAGAGTATCGCTCTGAGATACTGATGGCTTTTCTGTTGTAGAGCCCAAAGACGGGGCAGGTAGACCAGATTCTGCAGACTCGAGAGTTTTTCCTCCCAGGTACTCACTATTAAACACACACACACACACACACACACACACACACACACACACACACCAGAACATTTGAAACACTTACTGTTTACTTGGTGGTTGTTCTGGTTTCTCTCAGGTTCAGTATTGACCGATCAGAACCCTCAGTGTTAAACGCTCGCGCAGGTCAGAGTGCCAGGCTCCACTGCACCGTCCTACCGTCTTCAGCTGCTGCTTCAGTCGTCATACAGTGGACGAAAGATGGAGCCGTTCTCAACACACTCAGGTACAGTATGTGGGACGTACAGATGGGGACAAATTGAGATAAAAACAGTGTCTCTCTCTTATACTGCAGGGAATTTTGTTAGCTTTGGTCATTAGTAATGGGACGGGTGTACCTGGGGCTTTGAAGCTTGTATCGAGAAGGAGGGTGTGTGGAAGGTGAAGCCTTGCTGTGGGATTGGTATCGTTTTGAAAACAGTCACATGACCGAGGCCTCGGTGTGTGTGTGGTGTCACGGTTTTATTTCGAGTGTCATTTCCTCGATAGACGCGTTTGAAACAGCTGGCACTTTTTGGGTTGTCCTTGGTAGTTTGGTTCATGAGTCAATGCCCTGCTACCCGTTATCACCCAGATGAGGATGAGGTTCCCTGTTGAGTCTGGTTCCTCTCAAGGTTTCTTCCTGTTACCATCTCAGGGAGTTTTTCCCTCAGCAACGTCGCCCTCGGCTCGTTCATCAGGGACCATCTGATCTATTCTGATTCACACACACTCACATCTCATACAAACTTAAATAATCCTTTTGATTGTGTAAAGCTGCTTCGCGCCAATGACAATTGTTAAAAGCGCTATACAGTACAAATAGAATAGAATAGAATGAGTTCTTGAAGTATTGATGACAGTGTTTCATAAAAAAAAAAAAGTATTTAGCAAATGTGATTCATAACGTTAAATGATTGTTATATTGATTATTTCATTATATTTAGCCTATATTTTATATTTCGTTATATGGAGTGAGAGATGGGATGTTATGCAGTGTATGCAGTGTTGTTACTTTGCATGCTTATTCATTATGGCATTTGGATTCTTATTCATATTACACATTAATTTAAGGTGATTTGCTTGTTCAGAAAGAATACATCAGTTTTTAGGCATAATCATGCTCTCTATCAGAACACACAGCCGGGCAAGAAGATCAACCAGAGTCATTATTATTGTTAGTTAATTGCATTAAGTGCAGTTATTTGGCTGAGACAAACTTGTTCAAGAACTGGAGCTCCACAAGACATCTGTATCTGTAACCTACAGTAAACCTGCTTTAACACTCCAGCGCTGATGGACACCTGCATTCTCAGTTCCATGAGAGACGAGTTCTCAGCTTTTATCCAAGAAGAACCATTTAAACCCAGTTACAGGGGTGAAGATTATTTTTATGAATATATCTAAATTAAATATACCCGTCTCTCCCTCTTGTAGCATAGACACTGTTTATACTGTAGTTACAGTAGCAAAGCTTTGTGACCACAAACACAGAATGTCACATTTTTGTTTATTTAAGTTTAACTCTACATAAAGGTTTATTACAATATTCTTAATTAGAAGAATTACAGATTGACTGCTATATTATATACAGTAGTTCTTGACCCTAACCAAGTGCTCCTGCTAGTAAAATGATCTCACTGTGATGTTTCAGCAGTAGGTGTCGCTAATGAATCATGTGCTTTAAATGAGGCTTTTAATCTTCATCAGTCTCAGCGCTTTGTGAAGCCTCAATGGGACAAGACCAAATAAAATCCTGCAAAAAACCCCAAATATCTAAAGTGCAGATTATAACAGGAAGTAATTAGGTTTTTTAATTTTGTTCTGGAATTCAAAGTTCATGAGTTGTGGGTGTCCATTTTTATTGAGGACCAGGACCAGTTTAATGGTTTTAATGGTTCTAATGAGGTTATTGTAAGCAGGGTTGGAACCCAAGCAGGACTAAATGGGCCAAGGGTTAACCAAAGGTTCAGGCCCATTAAAACCTAGACTAGAACAGACTGTTTTCTCTATACACTAATATCCTTAGACTGAGCGCTTTACAGAGCTCACTTGTTGGGTAGGGAAGCTAAAGAAATTACCCAGATATACCCAGGAGAGTCTTACTGACATTACTGGTTGAGAATTAAACCACCAGCACATATCATGACTGACTCAACACCGAGCGGTGGGTGATTAAAGAGCTCTCCTTAAATAAACTTAGGCTCAGGTGAAGCTCATTTCCAGAAATTATAAATAAGGGGCGCTCTCTGCTGGCACAAGCTGGTATGGCAGTGTTTTGGTTTGCCTGCTGGTTTCTGTAGTGGTGGCTCTAACAGCTGTCTCTTTACATTATGTCATTATAATTTAATCTGTAATGTGACTCTACACCTTTCACAGACTCGAGTTTGTAGTTGACTGCAGTACTTTCTTGTATTATTACAACACTGCTGCATCTGCTGATATCCTGATCTGCTTTCATTTCTACAATTCTCTACACATCACACTCTACAATGTTTATTTCATTTAGTCTTCTTCTTTTATTTAGTGTTATTCCTGTTGTTTAGTAATTTTATCATTAGTTGCATTGTTCATTGTCTATAAATGTGCCTGTAGAAATAACGAGTTAAACAGCGACTGGTGTGCTGTTAAAAGTAAATAATCAACGACAGGGTGGCCTGATGTTAGGCGTCACGGGAACCGACCCGAGCACGGAGATTTTCTTATGATCACACGTCTTGAATTGTTTTTCATTTACATCACAACAATTTGCCCCATTCTAACATTTTATATTAATTAAAGAATGTCATCATACTGTGTGTTTAAGCTTTTAGAGAGAATTCACAGAGAAGAACCTCATCTTACCGTTTCAGCTTAAACATTCAGCTTTGACTCTGATTGTTACACTTTAAAGCACTGAAACTAGATTCTCTTTACATTAACGTTAAGTAACGTCACCTGACAGGAGAAAGTACCATATAAAATATTACAGGTCTTTCACTGTGAAAGTTTTTTAGGCCATGGATTACTAGCTTATATTACTAGCTTTAGATTATGTGGCAAGTGTGTGTGAATGAACTGTTACTGTAGAAATGACACTCTATTAAAGAGTGATTTATTCAAACATCTGTTAGAGCTCTTTACTTTTACTCTATTATTCAACCCCTCTGACCAAAAGAGTTTCCATTAGTATTGTTGTATATATTTAAGCAATTATTTATAGTGTGGCTGTGATATCTTTAACACTCTGCCTGTGGCTTCGTGCCTGTGACTGTACCAGAGCTGTGCTGATATTCAGCACAACGTCACTCCCTATTGTGTAATATTTCTATTATACAACTGTTCTACAAACAAAGTTTATCATCAACAGGTTGTGATTTGTTTATTTATTAAATCAGTTATTTGGTTTTGACCAACACATTTTATTTGACGAGCGACAGTTAGTGTAATTAACAGGGTGAAAACTACTATGCTGCCAAAAAGTGAGGAGAGTAAACCATGGAGGTTTATTTCTCCACTTATTCCACTTTAGAATAGCCTCAGCTAACTAACAGCTCTGGGGTCGAATCCCAAATAGTATTAAATGGAGGGTGGACAATCCCTTGTTACACATGCCAAGAAGTGCCCTTGATCACCAGGGGTTAATGTTTATTAGAACACCTGTGGAACGGAGTGATACATATACTGTAGTTAAACGTCTCAGTGCTCTTACTGTCTAATATCACTACTTGTGGAGCCTCTAACCTCATGAGATTATCCGGTTGGAACTAAAGGTTGTATAATGTATAATATATGAATCTGAAAATGTTACATTAAAATGGTCTTATCATTAGTGAACAGAAACCTTTGTGTTTAAGAAGCCTAAACCTTTCCTAAAAGACCATAGTTATAATAAAAGATCAATTTAAATTAAGCCTTTTAATTATTACATAAGAAATTCTTGTGTAATATTAGGATGTGTTTGTAAATCTAGTCATTGGTCACCTTTAAAGCACTTTTTTTTCACGGGTGTCTGCACACAAGTGGTTTTCTTGTTTGTTTTGTGGTTATAGTCCCACTCTCCTGTGTGATGTATTCCAGACACTCTCAGCACTCTGACGGCACCCTGGTGATTAATAACCTCACATCTGATGATTCGGGCACTTATACCTGCACGGCCTCCAACAGCCAGCAGCAGGAGCAACTGCAAATCCAGCTCAGAGTCTCAGGTTTGTAATTGAAATGATCCTTTAGTGTGTGTATACACGCTATGAGTGGGCGTGGCACAACTGTGTTTCTGCTTCCCCTTCCAGGGGATCTGAGGATCACCACAGCTCCCGAAAACGTGCAGACGTCTCAGGGCAGCGTGGTTCGGCTCCCGTGTGTCGCATCAGGAGAAAATGTCAACATCGCTTGGTCCAGGTTTGTAGAATCCTCAGTTGTATTTATAATAAGTTTTTTATTTGATTTAGGATCATGTAGATTACCACTTCTAGTTCAAATAAGTGTCTAAACTGTCAGTTTTTGTTATTGTTTTATTTTCCCCATTCCTGTGCAGGAACGGTGTGCCAGTGAGACCAAATGGGCATCGGGTGCAGGTGTCGGAGGATGGCAGTCTGACGCTCTATAACGTGCAGCCTGTGGACGAGGGCTTGTACACCTGCAATGCCTACGCTGGCACACACGCTGTCAGTGCCTCTGCCGAAATTCGAATAACCAAAGGTATAGCTTTTCTCATCAGACCATGTTTTTTTTCCTTTTTTTTAAAAAAAAATCTCATTTTATTTAATCTCTGAAAACATACTGATGGTGATGACTTGGTTCCATTTTATAAATAATGCTATAAAAAGGCAAAATCTCAATAGTTTCAAATGAGTAGCTACCAGGTTTTGGGCCTTGTGCAAAATGAATCAACTCCCTAAATGTCATGTTGGTATATTTTTGCTGTTTAACTGTTTCCATGTCCATGTCCTTTAGTTTTTATACTGTATGTTTGAATATTTTAGAGTTTATTGTTTTTGAGGTTTCAGGTTTCCCCAGGGGAATATAAATATAAAGTTGGCGTAAGCTCAGTGGTTAAGCTGTTGAAGGTGGTGGACTACAGACCAGAAGGTCCCAGGTTTAAACCTCAGCACCACCAGGCAGCCACAGTTGGGCCTTTGATTAAGGCCCTTAACCTGCTCATACGTGTAAGGAGGTGAAATATAAGTCTCTCTCTGGATAAGAACATCTGCCAAGTTCTGTAGATGTAAACAGAGCTGAGCAAGAACCTGGGAGAGAAGGTATCTTCTTATATGATGTCACAATGGGGAAACATTCAAATTGGCTGCTTTAAGGCCTGGTTAATATCTCTCCGTCTTCATTCGCTTATCCATTTCCCCGGCCAACTCAACCACCTCAACTACCTCTGACTGGGGGATCCTGAAGCGTTCCCAGTGTGGAGAGAGATCTCTACACCTAGTCTTCAGTCTGCCCTGTGGAAAAGCGGGAATTCACATTTGTTTGTTTGTATACACACATATCTTGAATTAATTAGAATTTTGTATAACCCCTTTAGAGTGTCTAGGCATTCAGCATTTTACATATAATAAGTAAATCGTGACAATAATAATTACAGCCCTGGTTATATTAGGGGTATCTTAAACTATTTCTTGGGGAATACCGGGGTTTATTACTAGAAAAAGAGCAAAGTCATTGCACAAAGTCAATGTGGGGAGGGTCTATCAAACACGACATCCAGTGTAAAAATTATTGCCATTTGAAATATGCAGATCAAATGACAACTACAGTATTACAGCTATAGCTAAAGGTGATGACTACAGTGTCATTGATATATAACTGCAATAATAATAATAATAATACTGTGTACCCTCTGGTATTAAAACAAACTCAGACTTGAGAACTAACGTGCGACAATAAATCTGTACAATAATATGTGTAGTTACACGTCACATGTAATTATTTCTGATCTTTTATGATGTGCTGTGATATCTGGCATCAGGACCTTGGCAGCGGATCCTTGGGTGCTGTGGGTTGCAGGGTGGGGCCTTCATGGATCAGAATAGTTTTTCCACTGGATCGCATGGGTGGATCGAATTGGGATCTGGGGAGTTTGAAGCCAGGTCGGCAGCCAGGGGCCCTTTGCATTCTGGGCCCCGTGCGTCGCCGTCTGTGGTGCACTGGGTGTTCTGGTTCCTTTCTATCATGCAAACATTGATATTGATGTTTCTGTGGATCAGACCGATGGGCTTGCCTGTGGTCCCTGCTGGTGTGGATGGGCCTTGGGTACCCATGATCCGGTCCTGAAGTTTACTTGTGTATAGTTGGTGATCATTGTTGTTCATTTTACCTGTTAGTGGTGTTAGTTATGGCTAATCAATATCTACTGTACAACTGCAATAGTAATAATTAGCTAACTGATTAACACACTGAACTGTTCGTTTTCTCTTCAGATTCTGAGGGGGGTCAAAGCCTGTCTCCCGACTGCGTGGACGAGCCTGAGTTAGCCAACTGTCGGCTGATCGTCAGTGCCCGTCTGTGTGGACACAAGTACTACTCCAGCTTCTGCTGTGCCAGCTGTTACAGCTACTCTTTAGGAAATGGCAAGCCTAGGAGACATGTATAGGGATTGAGAATCCACAGCGAACAGTCTCACCTGCTTATATGCCACTGAATGCTGGGAAACTCCACTCGTCAGGCGGACCAGGCGGACACTCTATCAGCAGTTTGGGTTTACGGTGCTTCACTGTTCCCTGTAAAGAGGAACTGATGTTCAGATGTCTGAGCCTGGATCAACAATGAGAGACAGAACACTTCTATCCAAGAGTACAGAGGACCACTCTGGCATGTGCGAATGTAATGTATTGTAAAAGCAGTTGAATATATTAGTTCATTTTATAACAGGAAAAGATATTTTTGTTTTTATTTTTATTATATATGCATTTATATTTATAATGATGTTCTGTGTCTTTATATTTTTTTAATGTACGTTACCATGTCTTTTTGCGTGAAACACACAACACTGAATAAGGTCCTTCACACACTCATTATCTTTATTAATCTGTTTTTTTCTCATCTGGTTTTGATAACTGTGTGTCATCAGCATAACAGTAGAAACTAATACCATACTTACTAAGGAAAATAGCAATGGTCCTAAAACTGAACCCTGTGGAACACCAAACTTCAGAACATGCAGATTAGTCACCATTTAAACAAACTGATTATGATCAGTCAAACAGGATCTGATCCAGCAGAGGGCTGTTCCCTTAATTCCTACTACCTTTTCTAATCTGTGAAGGAGAATACTATGACCATTGGTGTCAAGAGTTGCACTGAGGTCGAGTAACACAAGCAAAGAAACGCAACCCTGATCAGACGCCAATAGGAGGTCATTTACTACTTTAACCAGCGCTGCCTCTGTGCTGTGATGAGGCCTAAATCCTGACTGATACAGTTTGTGAATGTTATTCTTATACAGATATGAACATAGCTGCTGCGCTAGAGTGTCAGCCTTTTCTAGAATTTTGGAAATAAAAGGGTGTTTAGTTAATTCTGGTAAAGTTGATGATTCTGCTGAAGAGATTAGTAAAATTAGTTTCTCCTATATTATAGAATCTCCTATAACCAGAGATCTTTCAGGTTTCTCAGCGAGTGCCTCACTGAGAAGAATAAACTTGTTGGAAGCAGACGAGGTGTGCTCCAGTGGGCTAGCCTTAGCGTGAGCTTTCAAAACTCTTGATGTTTGACATAAATAGTGAAAAGGCAGTGTAATTTAAACGCTAATAAGCAAGAAATGTCACTAAGAGCAAGGTGGGAGAATTTATCCCAAATGTGTCGTCAGTCAATCACAGAG
Source organism: Clarias laeviceps (assembly GCA_030014305.1). NCBI lineage: Eukaryota > Metazoa > Chordata > Actinopteri > Siluriformes > Clariidae > Clarias > Clarias laeviceps. The sequence goes on from JAQMYJ010000005.1 coordinate 448,500, forward strand.
CCCTGTGTTCACACACTATAAGGCAAATTATGCTGCGCTTGACTTATCTTAAAAGTTAATAAAACATTTACCTCTGGGTGCTAAAGCTACGAAGCATTTATTTTTTTCCTTAAAACAATGAAGTACAGTCAGTTTTAAAGCCAATAAGCCTCCCTGCAAAAATATACATAAAATATAAAACATGCAAAACTCCAAAGTCTTTACACAGACCCGGGGACCCAGGCAATAAAGTGTTCATTTAAAATATTTCATATATTAAAATATCTAGAATATAAACCAGTACATTTTCCACTTTTCAATTCATAATGCAATTTTAGTTTTGGAAGTGAACTGATGATCAGTTAGTTATTTGTGCATTAATAGTATTTCTTAAAGGTAAGGTGGGTACAGTAATGTATAAGGAGGCTTCAATCCTGGTTTTCAAAGAATATACTTTAAATAGTGCAGTTATTTTCCTGGTAATTTCTTGGATTTTGTGGAATTAAGCTTCATCAAAAAATAAAGTGCAGCAGAGGTTAAAGATTCAGTAATTACCACTAGAGGGCTCTGTTCACACTGTGAATACTAAATATCTGGTGTGTGTGTGTGTGTGTGTGTCTGCTTGAGTTGTGAAGAATGTAGGCTGACATTTCCGGCTGAGAAACACAACAGGAAATAAACAGTGAAACAGAGATGATGATGGTGATGTATTGGGTTCACCAGCGTTAGTTCACCACATTCACATTGCAGTACATAAATGAGTAAAATATTTTATACTGTTTTTAAAATTACCCAGATCTCTCAAACACTCTCAGTTCTGTTTTTGTTTGTTTGTTTGTTTGTTATAGGAATTTACAAAAGTTTGGAAGTCAACAAATATATAATGTAAATCTAACAAAGTTCTCTGGATTGATGGAATCTTTAACTATGAATGAAAAGTTCATTAATTATGACTTATAAACTTTGAGTGAATAAAAGTGTGTAGTGGATAAAGTGACCTGATTGAAGAACCGTGTAGTTCCGCCTCTTAACCGTTAACCTTCCAGTTTCTGTAGCGAGTTCTCACTAACGACTTCAGTTAACTTTCAAAATGGCCTGTGCACATGTGATCCTCTACATTACAACATTCACCAGCATTTTTACTAACTGTAAGATCATAATGTTATCGATGTCGCTTTGTTGTGAACTGTTTCATCATCCATTTACTTCAAATTTATTTCATCACAGGTCAAAAGCTCATACAGGTCCAACAGAAACCAGAAGACTTGATTCTTTACTCTGGATCTTCACTGAATGTCTCTTGCTCTATAACTGGCATGAGTAATCCGGACCTGTTCTGGTACCGCTGGAACGAGACGGCAGGATTCCTACTGGTCTTCACCTCTCGAGGTGCTGGGTTGATGGACCCAACCAGTGATGGAAAGTTTAAATCTATCAGATCTACAGATCTTCAGATGGTTCTGGTGTCTGATGGAGTGAGTGAGACCGACTCTGCAGTGTGGTTCTGTGCAGCCAGTCCCCACAGTATCCCAGTGTCGTTACAGAGCCGTACAAAAACTACTAGAATTAGGACTTGTTTCTAAATAAACAGTTGTGCATTTTTCTTTGTACAGAAACACCTGTACCGGGAAAAGACATGACAACGATCAACAGTGAGAAAATGTAGGCTGACATTTCAGACCTAAAGACTCAACAGGAAGCCGACAGGCACGAAAGGAAACTATCTCATGTTAGCTGTTTCTGTTTCCAAGTTACATGTTGTTCATTTTACAAGTTAAATCATTACATTAATTAATATTATTATCAATCACATTATAAAAAAAAAGTTTCAAGCAAAAAAGGCAATTCATTCTTTGATTGAGTGGCGACAATCAGAACTATTGAGACGTGCAGGATATTTATTCACTCATGAGAAGGTCTTAAGATCAAAGTGTGAGGAGCCGGTTTAATGAGGTTACGTTCAAGAAACCTGTTTTTTAATTTATTTTTTATCAAATGTAATGTTGTTTTGTTTATGTGAATCCAAGTTTATGTGGATTAGGTGGAGTGAACAGGATTATCATCTCACAATGGAATATTTTAATCTTTCTTGCATACTGTACAAGGCTTTAGTCTAAAACTTGCTGGTGTTTATGACACTATGTTCTAAATAGATTTCCCAGAACTCTAACAGACTAAAGGCTCTCCTGTGTGACCTCATCTGCATTTCTCCTCCTCTTCTGCAGGTTGATTCAGTGCTGGGTTTCACCCCCTAACCAGTAACCGTCTATTTCAGCACTAAACTCTACTGTCAGAATCCATAGAATCAAACAGAAATACTTCATATTAAAAGTTTGATTCTATGGATTCTGAGAGTAGAGTGGCTTTTCACCGCATGTATGATTACACTGTCATGAAAATAATATTATTAATTAATTCATTGTCACCATTGCAGATCTGCAAGTCTATCAGGAACCAGAAGACCTGGTTTTCCCCCCTGGATCATCACTAAAGATATCGTGTAATAAAATTGGGACTAATAGCCCATATCTGTACTGGTACCGCTGGAACGGAACTGGAGGGTTCAGACTGGTTTTCACCTCTCTGGGTCTCGGGTCGATGGATCCATCCAGTTACGGCCAGTTTAAGTCCGACAGACCGAAAGATCTGCAGCTCATTCTGGAGTCTGATGGAGTGAGTGAGATCCACTCTGCAGTCTGGTACTGCGCAGCCACGACCCACAGCATCCCGGTGTGATTACAGAGCCGTACAACAACCACACCACATTAGAACTGGGTTCATTATTATACCGATTTTACATTAAGATCTCAGTGTGAGCTCTTAGGCTGAAGTGTGAAGGTGAGAGAGTCAACAGGAAGTGCGCACACACACACACACACACACACACACACACACACACACACACACACACAGTAAAACTGAAATTCTCATTTTGTAACAGAGATGGTGGTGTTGTTTTACTCACAGCTCAGTTTTGTTTCGGTCATACTTGTTGTTTCCTACTTTAAATATCTTTCATTAGTCAGTCACGCCCACAATATCTCAATATTTCTTATGATTTCCATTACAAAAAAAAAAGTTTGTTTCCCCATTGATTTTCCTACTTTATGAACATATCGTGGAATAAACTTTTCTATTTCATAAAAGTTGCTGAAAAAGGGTTAAAATCTAACAACATGTCCTGATGTCATTTCCTGTCATTCTAAAAACCTGGTTTCTGCAAAGGTTTTGTTTTTGTTGACTTATGGTTATGTTAATCTGGTAAAGTGTTTTTGATAATTTTACAATAATATATTAAGTCCTAGTTTTAATCGTGTCATATACAGTACAATTTTCTTTATAGTATACTGATTAAAATTTTTGACCATGAAACAAAAGGAACACCTTGTACAGTAACAGTGTGTAATTCTCAATGACACACACTACGCATGCGCTGGGTCCCACCCCATATCCAGTAAAACCCATCTCTACACTTAACCAGGTTAATGTTAATGCACCGAGTTAATGTACAGTAACGCTGCACTGCTCAGGATGAGCTGTTTGTGTTTGATCTTCTGTATTCTGACATCACAATGGCTACTGATCTCATGTAAGCTAACATCGGCAATACCGCTGCATTTAGAACAGTTTCAGAAACAAATACACATACGGTATATACTGTACATAATAGACTTTCACCATTGCAGGTCAGCAGGTCATAGAGGTCCATCAGGAACCAGAGACGCTGATTCTTTCTCCTGGATCATCTTTAAAGATTACCTGCTCTATAACCGGCACTGATAACCCGTATCTTTACTGGTATCAGTGGAACGAGACAGCAGGGTTCACACTGGTCTTCACCTCCGCATATACTGGTAAAGTCGATCCACCCAGTTACGGCCAGTTCAAATCTCACAGACGAAAAGATCTTCAGATCATTCTGGGCTCTGATGGAGTGAGTGAGATCGACTCTGCAGTCTGGTACTGCGCAGCCAGAACCCACAGTATTCCAGCGTCATTACAGAGCTGTACAAAAACCACAACATCTCTTTAACCTTCTCAAAAACACACTTTTGTACACATCTTTCTTTTGTTGAGATCACAGGACCATAGTGGAATGAAGCACAACTGTGTCACGTGTTCGATTAAACAAAGGATCCGAGTGCAGTCTGAAGGTTCAGGGATGAGAATAAAGATTCAACAGGAAGCAAATAAAAAAACATTCAGTTCTTATTGTTCAGTTTGTAAGAGATGTGGTGGTGTTGGTTTTTCATGTTTGTTCCAGTGATGCTCTTTGAAAGTCACTTTATTCCCCCAATAATATAATAAAAAAAACATCAGAAAAAAAAAGTTTTTCTGGAAAAAAAAATCATTTTATGAACAAAACATAGGCTGAACTTGACTGCACTTCTTCTTGTAAACATTCAGAGAGTGGAATGTCTGATATCGATGGATAACTTGTCGCCAACTTGTGCAAGATGATTTTCACTAAACATCCACTTACACGTTACAGGAACCTCAGCTGGGATTTATCGCCACGTCCCCATACAGTCCTGCCCTCACTCCACATCATTCCACATGTTCATTCCACCTTGATGGTGTCCAGGCTCTAGTGAAACACTGTGATCAGTGCATTAGTGTATCAGGGGATTATATAGAGAAATAAAGGGAGTTTTTACTCTCAGGACTGAGTTCTGTTATTCTGTACAATCACAAGTCCTGCTTTGACATGAACGCCTCTCATAGTTTTATTCGTTGGTGAGTATGACAAGTTTTTGGGAGTTTGTTAAATTGTTTTGGATTATCTTCCTATAATGATTATACAATATGAATCTAACAGTTATATTTTATGGTATTATTTTGAGCATTTTCAAAACATATCTAGTTTTTTTAAAGAACATTTCAGTGTCACAATGTTGTTGATCTGAACATCAGTTCTGGAGTGAGTGAGTGAGTGAGTGAGTGAGATATTAAGTTATTAAAAGATTATTAAAGTGGCAGTTTTAAGTATATTTGACATTGTTAAAAATCACAACTGAATAAAGCATCAGCTAAAACTGTGTAGTGAACAAGTGCCGCCTAAAGTCTGAGTGTAAAAGTCAAAAGGAAACCAGCAAACAATAAAACTGAAATTCTCATTCTGTAACAGAGATGGTGTTGAAGGTTTACTCATGAATCATTTTTTTTCCACTGATGCTTTTTATAAGTTACTCAGTTTCCCCCACTGTATTAATATTCATCAGTCACAATAACACATGATTTCTTTGCAAAAAGCTGAATTAAAAATATGTTTTTTAAATTATTATAATTATAATACTTTTTTAGTATTTAATTTACATTATGCTCTGAGGAACGTGTTCAGGTTCCACAAAACCACTTTACATGTTTAATTTCCTACCATTCAGGAAACCTGGCATTTGTAAATATTTAATTTTTCAGTGATCTCACTTTTATTTATTTGAAATTGGTGAAATGTTTTGGATCCTTTAACAGTAACACAACAATCACCACGTTTTAATCTTGTATACAATTTGCTCTAAAATATCCTGATTTTAAAAAAAGATTTCCAGGAACTCTGAAACAGAAAATAGTGTCATGTGATCTACACACACACACACACACACACACACACACACACTGAGCAAGCAGGAGGTCCCGCCCACAACCAGTCCCACCCCGTCTCTACCCCTAACCAGAGCTGATGTACAGTAACGCTGCACTGCTCAGGATGAGGTGTTTGAATTTGATCCTCTGTATTCTGACATCACAGCGGCTACTGACCTCATGTAAGCTTATAAAGTTAGTGATACTGAATTATTCAAAACTGTTTCAAAAGCATCTTTTTAATAATAAGACATTTTTAACTTGGCAGGTCAGCAGGTCATACGGGTCAACCAGGAACCAAAGGACCTGGTACTTTCTCCTGGATCATCGTTAAAGATTTCCTGCTCTGTAAATGGTACCAGTACCCCATATATTTACTGGTATCGCTGGAATGAAACAGCCTTGTTCACACTGGTCTTTACCTCTCAAACTACTGGTTCAGTGACTCCCCCCAGTGAGGGCCAGTTTAGGTCTCACAGACCCGATTGGCCTAACATTGTTCTGGAGTCTGATGGAGTGAGTGAGATCGACTCTACAGTGTGGTATTGTGCAGCCAGAACCCACAGCATCCCAGTGTGATTACAGAGTCGTACAAAAACCACAACATCTCAATAAGCTTGGGTTTGTATTGTTCAGTATCACACAACCACAGTATCGCAGAACTGATAGACGTTTTACTGTTTACGCTGAGACGCTTTCTCAACAACCCTCAAAGCACGGGAAAACCTGCACAAAGACCAGAGGCGAAATTTAAACCACAATGTCGCAATGAAATAAAGTATATATTCACAGTATTTTGCTATAACTGTCGCTCTCTCTCTCTTTCTCTCTCTCTCATATCATCTATACCGCTTTATCCTGTATTCAGGGTCGCGGTGGGCCTGGAGCCCATCCCAGGAGGCTTAGGGCACGAGGCATGGTACACCCTGGACAGGGTGCCAATATATTGCAATCCGTGTGTGATGTAGCACAGGGTCCCACCCACTGCTCAGTAACACCCTGCTTCAGTCCTGCTCACTACAGCTGCTGCTGCATGTTGTGTTCGTTATCAGGATGCATTTGTTTGCAACTCTTTTTATTCTGACGGTACACTGGTTCTCAAAAACATGTAAGCTAATAATGTGATTAATTTAACATTACTGAGAACTTTATGAAAAGGAATATTAAAGTAATGACTTTTTAAAATGTATACTGTATATTCCCAGGCATGCAGCTCATACAGGTCCAACAGAACCCCATCGAGCTGATACTCTCTAAAGGATCATCGCTGAACGTCTCCTGTTCTGTAACTGGGATCAGTAGTCCAAACTTGTACTGGTACTACTGGAATAAGACAGCAGGGTTCACACTGGTCTTCACCTCTGTAGCTACTGGTTCAGTAAATCCTCCCAGTTATGGCCAGTTTAAAGCTCACAGACCGAAACAGCTTCAGATTTCTCTGGAGTCTGATGCAGTGAGTGCGATCGACTCTGCAGTGTGGTATTGTGCAGCCAGTCTCCACAGCACACCAGTGTGATTACAGAGCCGTACAAAAACCACAACATGCATTTGAGAGTAACATTAGGTTTAGGTTGTGATGGTGGTGTTGGATTACTCACAGCTTATTTTTGTTCCAGTTCTGCTTGTTGTAAAATACATTTCCCCCCTGTATATAATAATATTAATCAATTACAATCACATTATATTGTTTCAAAGCAAAACAACAAATATAAAATGAAAATATTTTTCTTATAACCTAAAAAAAACAATTATGGATGCAAAATGTTTTTTTTACAAAAAGATTATTAGCATTATTAGTTTTAGCACAATGCATTAATATTTTATAAACAAACTTTTTACTTACATTTTTTGAAGTACAAACAATTTTCAAGCAAAAATATTAATATGAGAACATTTTATTGGGAACAACATGTTAAGATCTCACAGTGGTATCTAAAGGATTCAGTGGCTTTAACTGCAGAATTTTTTTTGTTCTTGTGACAGATTTATGTCAGTCTGGTGGAGAGCTTTGGATAATTATCCAAGAAAAACCTGATGGAGTGAGTAATCTCAGCTTCCCAAAGCATTCAAGGGTCATAAGGTTTGGTGTGGAACAAAAGCCTCAAGAAGTAATTAAGCTTATGATTTGGAAATATCATCACGTTCAACAATCACAATCACATTAGTTTGTTAGGATTAAAGTATGAATTTTCTGTTCTCAAAAAAAGTTAACTTTAACATTTTTAAAAGCTATACTTTACACCCTTTACTTTATCTCATTATGAACAAATCATGATGTGAGAGCAAATGCAACAATCAACATATCGAAATGACTCAGAGTCCTCTATAAGGCTTCAGTGGCTTTTATTAAAATAATCCGCTCATTGGCAAAGCTTTATTCTTAGGTAAATAAAACATATTATACATTATCTATTATTACCAGTTTTATAGACCTGATTGGTTTAATATTGTTCTGGAGTCTGATCGACTCTGCAGTGTGTCACTGTACAACTGGTCTCCACAGTATCCTAGTGTCATCACAGAGCTGTAATAAAACCACAACATCATCTCATTAAAGTGAACGTCCTCTAAAATAATCAGCCTCGTGTACATTCTATACATTTGAGATGTAGGACGACTTAAATATTTAAATAGAAACAAGCAAACACATCATTTTTATTAAAAATAAATAAATAAATAAATAAATACTAAATAAATAAAAGCTGTTTATGCTAATTTAACTGACAACTTCAACAAGCTTTTGTAAATGATTGTAAGTCTGTACAATTTTAAGCGTATGGTTTTTATTTTTAAATAAAAGTTCATTTTCAAGTTCATTTATATTGGTTTTGTTCATGCTGATATTTATAATTAAGAATGTTGCTGCTAACAAACCTATTATATTGAGTGCCATCCATCCACTATAACTCACTTACACTATCACAACAAGAAAACTGTAGATAATATCACTTTTAGTATTTATCGCACTACAGCGTTATTAAAGAAAAACCTAACGAATCTCAGGAAATCATCTGGATTTCTAAAAATGAAATAATCCACTTATATAACCACATAGCTAAACTTTTGCAGTTACCACATTTATTCAAATAAAAGTCCATTTGCAAATGTGATGTCTAATTTAAAAAGATGCACAAGAAGCATCATGATTAATTTCATTCTATAGAAATGATCTGCGTAGTGCCTCGGAGTGATGAACTCAAACATGGACTCAGTTTCTATGTGACGTTTCTAGGAACTGGATAATCAGAGATCAACAACAGCATGTGTAATTCTGTACCCGTGACGCAGAGTGAATTCGCTCAGGGTTCCATCCCACTGCTAAGTCACAGCCTGTTTCAGCATCGAGTCCTAGTTGTTAGAACTGATACTGTATTTTCTGCTACTTAACATGATAAATTTACATTTAACCCTCTTTATTCTGACAACACACTGCCTTCTGGCTACATGTAAGCAAACACTACGATCAATTCAGCATTATTGAGACCCTTTACAACACTAATTCATTTTCATCACTACAGGTTTCGAAGATATTCGGGTCCATCAGGACCCAGACGACCTGGTTCTTTCAAAAGGATCATCACTAAATGTCTCCTGCTTCATAACTGGTACTAATGATCCATATCTTTACTGGTACCGCTGGACTCCTGCAGACGGCTTCACACTAATGTTCTACTCTATAAGTGCTGGTTCAGTGACTGCATTAAGCACGAGTCAGTTTAAGTCTCACAGACCTGAGAGGCTTCAAATCATTCTGGAGTCTGAAGGTGTGAGTGAGATCGACTCTGCAGTGTGGTATTGTGCAGCCAGAACCCACAGTATTCCAGCGTCATTACAGAGCCGTACAAAAACCACAACTGCTCATTACGACTAGGACTGCTGTCTGAGGTCACATGACCTTGATTTATTGTGCCACAGCTATGTATGTTCATATGCTCACTTTACTCACAGTAAAAAATCTGACTAGGTGAAAATTTAAATATGTATTTATTATTTTTATCAGGCTACTGTATACAGTATCTGGCATGTTTTGGCTTAAAAATCACAGACCATTAAAAAACCCGCCCATCTAGTGGTGCAAACTTCATTTAAATATCAAAGCAATCATAACTTTATTATTTCTATTGCACAACAAAATGGTTTGTCTTGTGTTTCAATCTATGTAGGCCAAACATCTCTCGTGATGACACGTGTGATACAACCAGTGAGCGAACTCGAAGTGCTGTACACACATTACACAGGATGAAAATGCTCTGCACCAGTTTCCGCACTCCTTTGCAGAGGCCCGTGAGCGCTGAGGCTTCGTTTGCAGCAGCAGGTGTTCGCATAAAGCAGCTCTGTGGTGAAGAAGCTGGTGGAACAAAAGGTTCATTCTGAGACGCTCTCACCACATCCTCTCATCTGTCTGCCCCTCCATCTTCACATCGCTCTCAGCAAGCAGCTACCACATCCTGCCCTCAGCCCTCACTCACACACTTTAACACAGAAACCTTGCGTAGGGGTTGATAACTTTTCGATAAGTGAATAAAAATAACAATGCATGTAAAAACATATTGTTCTGTCTTCAGTGGTGATTTATTTTATTGGTATTGAACAACATGTGCTTTGCTATTTAATTAGCTGGAATTAAACATCTAATTTGCATATGAACTACATTTCCATTAGTCATTCAACATACTGTTCATCTAAAAAAAACAATCCTAAAGCTTCAATAATCTTTATTTTAAACTGGAAAATTCAGATATGAGCCATGGAACACAACCTACACATGCAAATCCGGAGACTTTCCACTGTAGTTACACCATCTTTAGTAGAAATGCTGTTTCTGAGAAGTCATTTATTTTCATTAAAACATTCATTTACAGTATATGGTTCATTAAAATGCACAAGAAACAAAGTGTTTTGCTCCATTTTGCTTTATTATAGGAAATATTTCTGTAACTATTTACATTAAGGTTCCCTTTACTAATGTTACTCACTGCATGTGCTGATATCAATAAGCTAAAATTGTTATAAAAGTAAAAAAGTTAGTTAACATATGTATTAATAATTTGTTAAATATTAACTAAATACACCAGCAGTAATACATATTTAATAACAATGACTGATAATACAGAAATGGACAACAAATGATATTACACTTCCTAAATGGAGACTAATTAAAAAATTTTAATTCTGGAATACTGGGACTTACAGCTCCTAACCTTTAGGCTAAATATTAACTCCAACATATGAAGTAAGTTGTTTGTATTCCACACTGTTGATTTAATATTACATAGAATGTGCTGTATGTCTTACAGTATGAATTTACATTGAATTTACATCTATCAGCCATAACATTAACACTATCAATTATACCCATAAACTGGTGACAGGGTCACGGGCACCAAAAACTCGCACATGTCTGTCTGGTCCGATCATACAGAAGAGTCAATGCTGACCTTAAGAGAAAGGCATCAGAACACCAAGCACACTACAGCCGAGTGCTCATGGGGCCCAGCAGGCAAACAGTCCAAAACCACCGACCCAGTCTGCAAACTCCTCTGATCCCATGGGATGCTCCAGACAATCAAGTGGAGGCCCCGCCCAGCTACCCACCACACCGCAATATCCTGGTGCCAGGCAGGCAATACTGGGCATAATGTTCTGCATCGTAATGTCATGGCTGATCAACATTAACTAATTTAGGTGTTAAATATTTGGCTTATTTGGTTCATCAATAAATGAATGAAAACATTTGTTAGTTTGTTAATGTGTACTTGGTGCATTAATGCTGAAGGTCTTGGTTTATTGTAAACTAACCAATCAATTAAATGATCTGAGTAAAGATAAAATCGTAAGATACACTGCAGAAAGCTTGCATATTACAGTCGTACAGCCACGTTGAGGAACTTTATGTAGAGCATAAACAACTTTATTGTCCTCAGCTACAAAAACACCACAAATGCACTAAATTCACATTTATTAAAGCTGCAAAATGGAATTTGAATCATATACTGTACACACAGTACACCAGGCGTGTTGGATAATAGTTCTGTAATCTGTGAGGGTTTTGTTTATCAGCAGAATTGCTAAACATTATTTAGCTCATCATAATGTCTCCATCTTCTGTCATCAGTGTCTTTTCTTTCGTAGCCTGCGGGGACAATATGCATTTAATCAATACCATAATCCAAACAGAGACAACTAAACAATTAGATACAAATGCTGTATTTCTTTTAAAGTTAATATTATATTATGCTGCTTAAATTAGTAATTTGTGGATTATCTATAAATATTAATACTACAATTAAACATCACTATGGTAACTAAGTGTTAATTAAATCATTGGTGAAAAAACACTACAGTCAACATATATGTAGGTTAAATACTTTAGTTAAAATGCAGCTGAATGGAAAGTTGTGTGTGCTGGCAATATTACCTGTATATTAAATCTGTATGTACATGTATGTGTCCTCAGTAGGTACAGTATATACATACTGTAGGTTTAATATGTTTATAATAAATTAATATACAGATTTCATTGTGTTTGTGCCTTTGTGTTGTTGTACCCTGCATTTCCACACCACGATGCTGATAAACGCAGCATACAGCAAACTTTTGCCAAGAAACACCAAGTAGCCAAATCGTACAGTGACAAACGTCCTCACTAAAACCACAAATAGGCAAATATCATTTTATTAGCAACAAAACATTTATAATCAGCTCTATTTGTTCTCTTTATTGTGCATTTATAATTTATCCATTTTAACTCACCTGGTATTTTGTCTGGAAAACAAAAAAAAATACAACATTAATTAGTGCATCTCACTACAGACCAAATACTCTTAAAGAACCAGAACCATGTGCCCTTAACCTCATGCATTAGGGTACGACTGGATTTCATTTCCCCCCAGACATGCTAAGTTTACTGCATTAAGGGGAACAGAACATGGCTTTTCCCACTGATATTACATTTATAAATATATGTAAATCATATGTACGTATGTAAGTAAAATAAAGGCAAGTAATTTAAATGTATTAAAAGTATCTTAAGTTTAGGGGGAAAAAAAATCTAATTTTCTGAAGATCACAGAAAGATAAAGTATGTTCTCCCCTCTTTCTTTGACGGTACAACCCTGTTACCCATTTAATCACAATTTATATATTTGCTAATTTGCAAAAAAATGATACTATTTTACACAGTGTAATTTAAAACTTAATGTAGTCAATTGTCAGTAAAGAAGCAGCAAAAAACAAACAAGGTTTTATTCATAAAAGGTTTTGTTGTATGAGACGCACTGAGTGTTAAACACATGCTTGTACCTGGTATAAACGTGATGGTTTGGTGAATCTTCTCGTACTCGTTTCCATCATAAAAAGTGATGATGCATGTGAATTTGTTTTTGATGTTGGTCCACTCGGTTAGATTGACCCTCAGTCTGCTGGACATGCTGTAAAGCCTCGTGTCTGGATCCTGTTGGGCCACATGGTCTGTCGCGACACTATAATTCCTCTCTTTCCCATTCACGTTCCATTTTATACTAACATGATCAGGATAGAAATCTTTGGCTAAACACACCAAAGTTACCTTGTCCCCTTTTATCTTTGCGTTGCAGAGCTCTTTTTGAGAAGGTGGCATTAAGTTTATTGTCGGGCTGATGATGGTCACGTTGGGCTCTGAGGGGAAAAGGAAAATATTTTTTTGGAGAGGTAGTCAGGAAATTAATCAGTGACAGAAAACAATATTTTCACCGTAAATCGTTTTCATTGATATCCTGGCATTTTATTTTATAAGTTATTTGTCCAAATTAATAAATAAATACATGCATTAGTCCGTAATGGATTAGGAAATAATGAAGTGTTTACATTCACAGTCTCTGACTCATTTAGAGGTTCCTCTAAAAACAGGAAGGATGATTACTTTTGCATTTGAGATCATAAATAGGGGAATATGAGATGATAATGGAACACATGACTGACAGGTGTTTCTTGATGCCCAGATGTGTCCTATTTAAAAAGATAAAATGCTTTAATTAAATTGGGAGGAACTTCATCATGCAACAGTGACTTAAAACACACTGCCAGTGCCAGTAAACTACAGACTTTATCAGGTGAAATAAGATTAACCCACCTGAGCATTCAGGATCTCAAACACAAATGTCTCCAGTGTTTAGCAAAAACAAAAGAATCGGCATCTCGTTCCAGTACTTTAGAATAGAGTTGTATATGAACAGAAATTAATGCTAATGAGAAATATTGGGCAACTTAATTAGTATTATGACTCTTGACTCCAGTATTATGACTTTTTTTCATGTTGTGTATGTTGTGTGTGTTTCCTCTAAAGCTTCTGTCACCAAAACAATACCTTTTATGTGCAAACGTACTTGGCAATAAAGCTTGTTCTAATTCTGTTTTGATTGTATTTATAGACACATTGGTTTGGAAATAATAATGCAAAATAAGGCCTATAAGGTTAAACATATACTGTAGGCTAAATTCGAGATTCTTGACATCAGGGCAGTTTGTTGGTTGTGTTGACTTCAAATTGCAAATAGTTTCAAGTTACTGAACTTTATGCACAAAAGAGACAACGTACATATTTGTTATTAATGCTGCATACAGTACGCACTACTAGTTTCATATGCTGCACTCTAGAAAAAGTTACCAAGATATTGTCATTACTAATGAATATTCATATAGAGTCTGACTCAGCTGTTAATGTAAAGTTTTTCCTATCGGGGCAAGGATTGGTGTATGTGTTGATTTATATTGATCAAAGTCATTAGTCGTATATGTTTATTATACACATCAGTCATATACATAAAACTATTAGTTCAGTATTAATGTATTGCTCATTTGTGGCCTTTAAGCTTAAAGCAGCACTTAACTACCAAGTTAGTAAGTGTTACCAAATTCTGTTATAAGCATCTTTGTGTGGAGTTCTGTAAGAAAATAAAAAGATAAATTTAAACTATATGAACAGGTTCAGAACTCAGTGCTACATTAAACATCTTCCTAATTTCTATCTAGCAAAAAATCTTAATAATAATTATCTTAGAGAAACTACTTGAAATCCATAAAAGTTTGGCAAAGTGTTTGTTGCCAAACGTGAAAGTCTTTGTTTTGATGACGTTCTCAATTTCTTTTAAATATCTACAAATTAAGATAGTAAGAATATGTTACTTTATGCAATGAAATCGGTATGCAAAAATCAACATTTAGTATGAAGTCATTTATTCTTCAGAACCAGTTGGATCCGGCTGGGTATCGAGTCAGAAAGACGTCTGCAGAACTTTGGTGTCACTCACTCGATCTGTGACCACTTGATCACGTACAGACATTTGCCACGAAATTCACTGTTCACTTCACAGGAATCACAAGTTACTTTAGAATTCCCAAGTTTTAGGTGTTTTTAGGTGACACCCGGCTTCCGGAATTAAAAGTCCTGCAATATATTTGTTCCATCTATTAACTAAAGCAGCTGATTCTAATTAGCACGACTCGTCAGATAGGAGAGAATTAATTCCCACCTGTTTTATGCGCAGGGAGAAACTACAATACAATACAGGGCACGTGTTGTGTTAACTCTTTTGGCCTCCACGCTAATCTAAGTTGTACTGTATGTAGTGCTAAAACCTAACAATCCTTATAATGAGTTATATTGAATTTTATCATTTAGTCATTTAATATAAGTGTATTGGGTATAAAATTAAATGTTGTAATAATAATGCAGTGGTTAACTTACCCAGGACGGTTAATTTGGTCCCTGGTCCAAATTCCAACTTTGCGTAACTAGTACATCTTGATTTATCTCATGACAGAAACCAAACTTACATTCATGAGCATTATTTGAGTTTTACTAACTCTTTAATTTAATTACCGATAAATCATTGAAGAACTTCATAACTGAAAACCTAACATGACGGTAATCAGGATAAGTATACAGTATTTTGCAAACCATATATTAACTGACTTTAAACCGTGGATTTTAATTATCAGTGGCCGAACGAATCACGACTCAGAGTGTAGCATGTTATGACTTGAACATCCTAGATATACAATTTAGCGCTATGTGAGAAAATTTATTGAGGAAGTCATTAAAGTGTAATTTTTGATGAATGAAGCTATAATAATAATAATAATAATAATAATAATAGTAATAAAAACACATAATTTTATAGGGAGTCATCCTCAATAACCTATTATTATTATTATTATTATTATTATTATTATTATTATTATTATTATGCTTTTAGAATAAGGGAATAGAGAGGACAGTGAAGAACACAGTTACAATCCGTTAAGTTTTTAAAGTAAAGTACTCACCTAGAACTGTTAGTTTCGTCCCAGGGCCAAATTTCAAGTCGGCAAAGCTGACACACTGACACGAGGCCTGACATAAACTTCATCAACTTAAAGGCACTGATGGCTATCAGCGTTTGAGGCCCCTCGGCTTTTAGAGCCTGAAAAAACAAACCTTTCTCTGTACAACCTAACAGGGGCCTCTCATAACCTTCAGAACTGTGCAGAATCAGTTGGGTCTGATTCATTAAACTCATAATTTAATGAGCCTTCTATAGAAATTGTAGTAATATTTTCAGTGTGATCTGTCTGGGCTCACAGTGGCTGTGGGACCATGTTTGTGAGTAGCTGCTGCTGCCTTGTTCAAAGAAAATCACATAATCTTCAATGTAAAGAACAAAATAAAACGTAAACATAGATTTTAGACATGCAGAATGTTTCACACCTTTTTGTGGCCCTTTCACACGTAATGCATGTGTTTTTATTTTTCCAGATGTTTTGTTCATAATGCACTTATTTTCACATTTTAATCTTTTGCATGTTGGATGCAGACAATTACACCATTACATTGACCATTGTGTGTGTGTGTGTGTGTGTGTGTGTTTTTCCTTGCCACTGTTGGCCATTCAGCTTGCTTATCACAGACAAACTGATCATTTTAATTTGCACTTCTTAAACCTCATTACATTTTTATAATTTCTACTTAGATTTTTTTAGTTCGGTAAATCGCGTAGAGACAATGGCCATTGTTAAAAGCGCTGTACAAATATAATATAATTGAATTGAATTGAAAGGGGTGACACTGTGGCATTGTGGTTAACACCTCCGGGGTTGAGGGGTCAAGTCCAATCCTCAGGTGTGTGTGTGTGTGGATGGTCTTGGTGGCCTTCCTCCTGGTACGCCGGTTTCCTCCCACAGTCTTAAAGACATACAGTGTAGGCTACTTGGTGTCACTGTGTGTGTGTGTGTGTGTGTGTGTGCCTCCTGGATCCATGTACAGGATAAGTGTCATAGAGAGTGAGTGAGAGTGAGAGAGTGAACTGAACTGTGACCTCCAATATAATATACTGGCGTCTCATCCAGACTGTATTCTCCCTCCGTACTCCTAATCTTACTGGTTCTGGATGAGAATCCACATGACCCTGGGTAGGACAAAATATTTACTGAAAAAAATAAATATGAATATGATGTACAGTATAATGCATGGTTTATTTATCATGTGTTGACATAAATCCAAGTGTACAATAGCTGTGTTTAAGGACACAAACATCCTTCAGCAATATTTTCTTTTCCATGATGATACAGTTTGTTTTATTTTAATCCTAAAAATTAAAAATTCATACAGTCATAATGTTTTAAAAAGATTTTTGTTTTATACATCAAGTAAAAATTACAAGTGCTGAGTAAAATATTTGTAATAAAAATAGCTAAATATATACAGGAAATGTTGTTAAACAAATGTAATAAAAACAAATGAAAAACAGGAAAGCACTTGAAAATAATCATGCTTGTAAATACAGAGCTAATATCGCTGTTAGCATATTAATATAAACTGTCATGACCTCTGTCATGACCTCTGTCATGTGACCAGACGGTTGTTTGTCGTCGTCCCCACACCGGTCTCAACGGCGTTACTTTGAAATAAATCCCTGTGCAACAGAAAATTAGATTTTATATAAATTAATTGTTCTTAGCCTAAGTTGTTATTAGTAACTGTACACACACTTAGTGTAATAATATAAACATTAACATTATAAAGGTAAACATGATAGCAGTGAGTGAGGTTCTGTACCTGTCTCACGATGTACGTGATGAATAAACCATATGCGAAACTTTTGGCAATAAACATGCCATAGGCCAACATCATTGTATTCCCTGATCGAACATACTTTTCTAAAATCAGACAACAATGAGATTAATTAAATTACAAATGCAAATGTAAAAAAATGTAAAAACATTCAGAATAATATATTTGATTAATAAATTCATAAAAATGATAACCCTATTAACAACAACAGTATGTATAGTATTGGAATGAGGGATCTTACCAGGACTGTACTCATTATCATCAACTAAAAAACAAACAAACAAAGTATTAGGAACATTAGTACAACAACAACAATAATAATAATAATAATAATAATAATAATAATAATAATAATAATAAATATACATAGATACATACTTTTAGGACTTGTTATGGAGTGCTCACTTTCTATCGTATTGCTCCCATTAAAGAATGAGACAATGCAGGTGAATTTTTGGCCTTTAGCCCATTCTTTATATTCGATGTTCAGTCTGCTGCTGATGGTGTAGAACTTTTTATCTTTATCTCGAGTGGCAGCCGCGTCTGTACCGACATCAGTGGTACGTTTTTCTCCATCAATTTCCCAGCGCACTGTCACATGGTCGGGGTAAAATTTTTCAGCCACACACACTAGTGTAACATTTGTCTTTGTACACAGTTCAGTCTGTGAAACATTTAGAACCTGGACATTTGGTGGCTTGATATCAATGTTTTTATCTGAAATCACAAGAAATGGGACATTGTTATGAAATGGATCAGTGTTACGGATTAATAGTGAAGACAAGGAGAAATGAGTTGAATCAAATTATTTCTTGCATGAATTCATTTGAATGGTATATATAACCAAGAAATTTAAGCACATTTATAAAATATCCCCTTTTATCCATGTGTTTTTTTTCAAGCCCAAGTGTTTTACTTTTAAAGTTTAATTTAACATGAGTTTTAGCTGACATGCTCCAGCACATCCAGTTACTAGTTACAGCATTTGATGAATCTGTGGAGGATTTTATATCACACCATGTACGGCATTTGGCACACGCCCTCATCCAGAGCAATTTACATTTTG
The DNA here is from genome assembly GCA_030014305.1 of Clarias laeviceps. Taxonomy (NCBI): domain Eukaryota; kingdom Metazoa; phylum Chordata; class Actinopteri; order Siluriformes; family Clariidae; genus Clarias; species Clarias laeviceps. Next base: position 467,216 of record JAQMYJ010000005.1, read on the forward strand.
TCATCTCATCTTACATTTTATATTCTGTATATACTGTATAATCAGCCACTCATAATCAGCATGTATAGCGTGTTGAGCGTGTTCTCTTCTTGACATGTCTTATCCACTGCACAATGTTTGCCATGTTATATTGTATATTACCATGTATGTACCAGATCCTTATCACCTGCTGTACGTTCTGTACATTAATCAGTCTCACCCTGTACATATGGACTCATACCCTCAGTTACCACATTGTTATTTATTCAATAAAACTTATGCACTTCTGGTTAGGTTCTAACTGCATTTCATTGGCTTTGTACATGTACTTCGCACAATCACGTTGGATCTAATTCTAATCTGATCTCATTATACATCTGAGCGTTTGATGGTTCAGGGTCATGCTCAAGGTTTAATTCATGAAATGTTGTGCATTTATTGCCAAACTTATGGCAAAAAGGTGTTTTGTATTATCTTTTTTTAAAAAGAAATCTACCACTACATTGACGTACATGTGGACCGTACCAACGTTTGGTGATTTGAGTGGGTCGCTGGTTAAATTAAGTTATTGAAGAAAAGGATCCACACCCATATATATTAGGTGTTATTTTACTTCTAAATGCAGCACAACTAAAGTGCCACTGTTTATTAACACCCTATCATGGCTGACCCTGAACTTTGACCCCAGCTCCATGATAATAAATAAATTAATTATAGGAATCAAATCAAATCAAATAAAAATCCTTTGCTGTGACAGACTCTTAAAGGTTTTTGTCAAAATACATTTGTACACTGTGCCTCACTAAAGATCCCATGTTCTAAGTTTAAGTTTATTACATCCATCAATAAATAAAAGCAGAAATTCTGATTTATGGCCTCATTAATTGTTTGATAACTAAATATCTTTATTATAGGGAAAAAGCTTTGAGACAACTGTATGTGCTTATTCAGTAAAAATAATTAGATAGTTAAAGTCAGGTCTTAATCTATTTTCATCTCATATAGTAAAGTGTGTGTTGTTTTTAGACCCCGATTACTTAAGTAGTTTTTGAACCAGAGGAATATTTTCATGTTTGTACTTAATGTTCCGATATTTTAAATGACTAATAAGTGATTTATACAGTATTATATTATGTACATGTACATGAAGATACCACATGTATAATAAAATCCATAAATGTTTTAAATAATTATGAATTATTCATACTCAAATAGAAAAGACTTTACAGAGGATTATCTAAGGGTATTCTTTTAACTTTTAGACTTCCATTCTGCTCACCTGTAGAATTCTAATAGGGAAGATATTAGGACTTGGATAATCACTTCAACAATAATATTAAACTGAATAATATTTACATTTATAATAAATTACTGTATAAATGGTACAAACACAGATCAGTCTTACATTTGCTGAAACAAAAACTAAGTTTTGACAAGCACACGCTGTCATTTCATAAACTGTATGGTTTTGGAATATTTATCTGATCTTACAGTTGTATGTTGAACTCAACTGACTCCTTGGCAGGAAAGCCACAAGCAATTTTCTAAGAATTTACAATAATCCTGTAAGGTTTCATCTCAATGTACGAGCGGGTCGTCTAGCATAATCGTCTTTTAATTTGTTATACATTTATCATAGACAATGATGAATAAAGCTACATTTTCAGCCCTTTTTCTTGCATTATATAAAAAACATGTTTTACAGCGATTTGCAGCAACTAGACTAATCTGTATTATTTCTATAATATTTTACATATTAGCTTCTCCGACAGAACATAACAGTGTGTAAAGGGAATTCCATTCTCTAATAAAAACAGATGAGCTTCATCTTACCGAGAACAGTGAGTTTGGTCCCTTGGCCAAAGTATGCAGGTCGGTTGTTCACACTGAATTTCAGTAAGAGGAAAAAGACCTGCAGCTCCTACGCTGTAAAGGAGTCTATCTGATCCATCTACACTACTCTTAAAATCCAATGGTTCTTTAAAATATTACACTAAACATGAATATTTCTAGTATGTACTTTTGTCTGCTATAAAACTTAAAAAAAGAAGAAACAAACTAAATGTGAACAGAACTCCACTAACATGCACTAGTAGATCATAACTTCACAGATTATTTCTAAAGCCTAAGTGACTCATGTAAGTCGATTTACTGTATTCATTGTATTAGAGTGAATTATCTCAAGAACTAGTCTATTATCAGGATGGTGAGTCCAGTGTCCCTCCACATCTACACTTTTAGTTACGTACTACACTGTATGTTCACAAAATGCCCCGTCACAGTCATTATGTTCAGTTAGAAGAAAATAATAATGCTAAGTAATATATTAAAACAAAAATGTGAATTTCTCACCTATCACTGTGAGTTTGGTGCCACTGCCAAAGTGTGCAGGGTTGTTGAAGTTCACACTGATATCACGCTATAAAGAAAACCTGCACTGCTCTCACAATCTGCTAAACACCAACGTTCAAGATTTTGTAGGACAATTAATGTTTATTAGAAATTAAAACGATTCTACATGTGGCAGTACAGACTGTAACAGAAGAGGCCAAACTACTGGAGCTGTAACAGTCTGTACTGAACGCCAGCATGCAAGAGAAAGTAAAGATTTATTTTCAAAATACCACTTTACAAATACTCTAATTACCAACCAATATCAAATAACCTCTTTACAGATTACCAAATGAGTTAAATGTTTAGCATATTAACTGTAACTGCTATTAGTGATAGTTCTAATGATATTTCTTACCAAGAACTGTTAACTTGGTCCCTCCACCAAAGTGAGCTTGAAGGCTCCCAAAGGCACAGACTTCACTAATAGCTTATTAATGAAGTCAAGCAGTTATCATTCTCTAATTTGGCCTTGAAATCTACTATCGAAATAAATAAATCTATCTAAAATTATTTTAGTTTTAAATAAACATCATTATGCTTTTGACATGTCAATAACATCTCTATTCCTCCAGTTCCACATCCAGCCCAAAGGAGATGAGAATTTCTTTATCATGTTCACACAGGTCAAGTCAGGTCAATAACCCCTTTCAAGAAACCTCAGAAATGTTTAAAATACTAAATCACACTTTCTTACCTCTTACTGTGAGTTTAGTTCCACCGCCAAAGTACGCCTGATTTAAGCCTGTCACACTGACACTAAGCAACCGAAAAACTCCCAAACTTTGTGCAAAACAAACTCAGCTCTGCTATTATGCAGTTCTTAAGATCTTGTAAGAATATATTCTCTATGTAATTAGTTTTTTCTTACCTAAAACAGTGAGTTTGGTGCCGACTCCAAAATATGCTTGCAAACCGGAGCACAGAGTTTTAAGGCTGTATGTTTAACGTCTATACTTAGCTTAGCGTGCTACAGCATTGTAGTTTTCTTTCTTTTCACACACTTACATCAAACAAGTGACACACTTCTTGCACACTTAAATCTTTATCAGCTCAGGACATTCATGTAGAGAATTGATAAGCTGATATTAAACTGTTTAAGATTTATTACAACGCTGGAATAAAACAGATAATCTTACCGAGAACCGTGAGTTTGGTCCCCTGGCCGAAGTGCGCAGGCTGAGTGTTCACACTGAACAGCAGTAAGATTAAAACAGCCTGCAGCACTTAGGCTGGAATATTTACTGCACTTTGTTCCCATCATTGCACATTTCCTACACAATCCCTACTGTAATGATTCTTACTGTATGTTCATGGCATGCAAGTTGAATTTAAATCAGAAGAGTAATGTCTCTTTGAAAACATTATTTAAATTCATCCTAAACTCTTCACATTACACTTCACAAATGAGATTAAACAATAATGAAGTGAAAATGATATTTTCTCACCTCTAACTGTGAGTTTAGTTCCACTGCCAAAGTAAGCAGGATCTGTGTATGTCACACTGACACTGAGCTACTGAAAAACCTCCACTCTCTCTTTTTCCCCCGCAAAACTAATGTGAACCTCACTGTAGTTCTGTGATTATTTAATAGCAACATTTCGATGATCTTAAGAAGATATACAGTATAGATCTGAAGCTTTTCTTACCTAAAACTGTAAGTTTGGTGCCTGATCCAAAATGTGCTTGTGAAGTAGAGCACAGAGTTTCAAGGCTGTATCTTTAATGTCTATGTTTCCGATTAGAGAATTACGCTCTAGATTGCAGTTTTATTTACAATATCACACATTTACATTAAAACAAGTACAGTGTAAGAAGATTTACTTTAGAGCAAGTTAAAATTTCTTACCAAGAACAGTTAGTTTAGTCCCTTGACCGAAGTAAGCTGGATTGTTTCCATAAGCACAACATGATCACTTGTGAACGAAACGGCTGGCGAGCAAATTTACTATAGAATAAACTCACTTGCTATTTTTTTTCTTTATAATGTAACCCTTCAAGATTTCCCTGTTTTTTTTAATACAGTGGATAAAATGATTTCAAAACTCATAATATTAAACAGATGCTTGCTATTGATTAGTAACATGATATTTCTTACCAAGAACTGTTAACTTGGTCCCTCCACCAAAGTGAGCTTCACGGCTCCCAGAGGCACAGTGTACAAACTCACTAATGAAATCATTGTTCCATCATGTCTTATATAATGTGTACAATCTATGATTTGGCTAAAGCTTGATTTCTTTATGTGCATCACATGTATATCATTCACATACTGTATATAAGACTTCTATATCATGTCTATGCAGTCTTTAAGGAGGCCAGAAATTATTTAAAACAACACATTTTGCTTGTTCAAATGACTTTTTCAAATAGTTTCAAAGTTAATAAAGAAACATGCTTATTTTAGAACAGTTTTTGAAACCTTACCTCTTACAGTAAGTTTAGTTCCATGTCCAAAGTAAGCAGGATAGGTGCCTGTCACACTGAAAAACTAAGCTACTGAAAAACTCCTGAAGGACTGGATATATTTTCTATGCCCTAAAGGGTGACCAACTGCTTATCCTTTATTTCTTTAACAGATTCAAAGCTAAATGCTTATTCTAATAAAGAGCAACTGCAATTGACAAGTAACACATTTCTTACCAAGAACTGTTAACTTGGTTCCTCCACCGAAGTAAGCTTGACTGGCTCCAGAGGCACAGCAAACAAGTTCACTAATGAAATCACCCCACTGTCACTTGCCATATAGGCTGTACAATCTAATCTTTCTTTACTGCTTACCTATTTTTGTGCATCTACATCATGTGTATATTTTTTATAGCAATTTTAGCAAATCTATGAAGATGCTCCCTCTCTTGGGAATAGCATTTTGATTATATGACCAACCTCTTAAAAACATAAAAAATAACTGCAATAAAATGTAACCCTTTATGTAGACCATATTTTATAACAATAAGTCTAATTAAGCCTCCTCACCTCTGACCGTGAGCTTCGTTCCACTGCCGAAGTAAGCAGGATAGTTGCCTGTCACACTGACACTCAGCTACTGAAAAACTTCCTAAGGACTGAAAATATTTCTATGTCCTAAAAATAATGACCAACTGTATATTCTTTCTTCTTTTCACATATTAGCCGATCTATATACTGATAAAATTAAAAGGCATGACTGCAACTGATTAGTAACATGATATTTCTTACCAAGAACTGTTAACTTGGTTCCTCCACCAAAGTGAGCTTGACCAGCACCAGAGACACAGCGTACAAACTCAATATTGAAATCACCCAAACATATCCATCACCTGCCTATTTCTTTGTGTATCACAAACATATTGTGAGTACATTTACATATAAAGTTCAAGAAACCCAGGAAAAATGGTCTCAGCTCAGAATAGTGGTTCGATTATAGAGTTTTAAAATCTTGTTAACAAAACTTAATAAATAGAGTTAATGAAATTTTATCCTTTATACATCGGACAGTTAAGAACATAAATAATTAAGATTTCTCACCTCTGACTGTTAGTTTAGTTCCACTGCCAAAGAATGCCGGGTCGTAGTTATCACACTGACACTAAGCTACTAAATAACGTCCATCCTTTATACTGCTATATATTTAGCTATAATATTAATATAGACGCTTATAAATTGACACATGGTACTAGAGCAAAATTTTTACTTAATTAAATAAAGTACTTAATATTACCAGAACAACCAAAACACTTTATTATCTTAAATCTATATACTGTATTTTTTTCAAATTCTTTAATTTTTTTAAGAAACCATAATCATGCTTTTTTTTTTTTTTTGTACAAATTTAATCAAGTTTTCTCACCTCTTACTGTGAGTTTAGTTCCACTGCCAAAGTGTGCAGGATTGTAGTTAGTCACATTGAAACTAAGCTACTGAAAAACCTCCACTGGTCGAGCAAAATTAATGTAACTCCCAATGTTACAATAAGAACACAATATCGACATTTTATTGGATTTTTCTTACCTAAGACGGTGAGTTTGGTACCTGCTCCAAAATATGCTTGTGAATATGAGCACAGAGTTTTACGGCTGTATCTTTAATCTCTTAATGAACATTTCCTTTCACTGAAGTGTTCTCAATTTTTCTACACCTTGTTTACAAGGCCTTGTTTAGACACCTTTTACAAGGCAAACACGGTGAACTTTTGTTGTGAAAATGACTTAATTACACGGTCTTTACTGTGTTTCTTGCGTTCTAACATGACCAGATTTACCTGATTTTCCTTGTGTTTTCTTCTAACACAACTTTATACAAACCTGTTTCTTTCTACAGTAAAAACAAAAATGACTAGAAACAAGTCAAACAAAATAAAGCCACTACTTACCAAGAACAGTCAACTTTGTGCCGCCACCGAAATAGGCTTGATAATTGGCACAGCATTTGGTTGTCATATCAAAAAGTGTGTCTAGATTCATGTCCTAACAATTATTTATAGCTATAATTACAGCTATACATGCCATTAAATAATATTTTTATCCTGATGTTTGCTAAGTATGTTTTCAGTTAAATAATTTTAATTTAGAGCACTTTCTTACCCAAAACTGTGAGTTTTGTTCCATCTCCGAAGTATGCTGGCTCATTGTAAGTCACAGTCTGATTGCATTAACTAATTTCCCAGATCTCTCTAATGCTAATTGTATCCACTGGACATGATATAGATTTTCAAATTCAGTAGGCTTCACCGTTAATAAAACCTGACTTTTATGATTTTAAGACCAAAAATTTTCTTACCTAAAACTGTGAGTTTTGTTCCACCTCCAAAGTGTGCTTGATCACGGTTATCACGGTATGATTACATAAACAATTTTTTTCAGATATCTCTGATGCCAATTGTCAGTGTTTTGGGCATGAACCTCTGTTTCTATTTATTTTTTAACTTAAAACATACAAATCTCTTGGTTTTTGCTATAAGGGAGAGTGAAAAATTAATCTAGATGAAAAGTACAGGAACCAATTTCACATAAAAAAACTCTCAGAGCATTAAGGCAGGTTTTCTGCTCTGCCCAATAGAGAAACACTTTATATTTCCAATTAGCAATGCAATTTCACAATGTTACATTGGTCATAATTACAGGATCAAAACATTCTTACCTAAAACCGTTAATTTTGTTCCATTTCCAAAGTATGCTTGATAACCGCTGTCACAGTAGGACTGCGTGAACCAATTTCTCCCTAATGCTAATGCTATAAACCTAGCATGACAAAAAAAATCCTATACATTTTAACTGCATCGGAGGGTTTAAATATTTGAAAAGAAAAACTCAAGAGCTCCTATGACTGAGTGCAACAGCACCATAGCTGAAGAATATGACCTCCATTTAAACCGCCAGCACATAAAAGGCCTTTCAAAAAAATTCATCCAAATTATACCATTCTACATATTTTTCATTACCAGCAAAATGCATTTAATGTTGATTTTAGATTATTTCAAGAACAAAACTTTCTTACCTAAAACAGTGAGTTTTGTTCCAGCTCCAAAGTATGCTGGATTGGCATTGGCACAGTACACTTGTGCAAACAAATTTCCTAGATCTTTCTAATGCAAAATTTTCCTCAACTCTATAATTTTATATGACTACATATTTTCTAATGGATGCCGATATGGCAAAGTGAAATGATAGATTAATTAGACATCATTGCTGGCTTAGGAACCACTGGCACTTAAAGAAACAAGTCAAGGCAGAGTGATTTTCTTCACTATCTGCATGTCTGTTCATTAAACATTGATGACATTTTCAGCACCAAAACTTTCTTACCTAAAACAGTGAGTTTTGTTCCAGCTCCAAAGTATGCTTGAGTGTTCGCACAGTACACTTGTGCAAACAAATTTCTAAGGTCTATTTCATGCTAGTTATACCAAGCTGCCATAATTGCATTTAGAAACCTCCTTAAGGATGATGAGACTTTATAAAAATGCTTATTAGATTTTATAAATTCCTAAACAATCTAGTCACAAGCCACGTGTTATTAATTAGAATCTTAGTAAACTTACCTAAAACAGTCAGTTTTGTTCCTTTTCCAAAATATGCTTGACTGCCAGTGTCACATTGTAAAACAGTGCTTCAGTATACGTATATCCTTGTAGTATTCCATAAAGGATAAAAAAATCATGAAACAAGGTAAATACAGTATGATTTCCAATTTATAAGCACTTTGGTGTAAAGTTTTAAGTGATCTTTCATTACAAAAATTATGAAGAGCAACAGTGATCCAACAGTGATGCAACAGTATCCATTTTCATAATGGAAAAAAGTTATAAAATCATCAATAATGAGTGATAAAAGAAAGTTGCATATTGATAAAGAGATGTAGAGACTGGGAGTTTAAATTAATGTTAAATAAACCATATGTTCCTGCTCTCGGATCTACTGACACTGACAGTAAATGCAGGGAGGTTTTTGTACGGCGGCTCTATGGGAATGTATCATTGTGGCCCCCTGTCCCCACGGTGTTAAAGCATTAAACAAAAACAAAATCGTGTGTTCTGCCTCTCACCCGTACCCCTCCCGCAACTCAGTTTATCTTTATTTCTCATCAGACACTCTGCACAATATTATAATTTTGTCAGGTGTTTCAGCAGGCAGCGTAATCTAAACTGAATGTTACTATTTCTGTGAGAAGAAATTGAGCAGGTGCATCGTATTAAAGAAAAAAAATCTTCCTGTGTCATAACCCCCACCCACATCCTCCTGTAACTGTACTAAAGTGTGACTGATTACAGGATCGACTGCCTTCACTATAACCACACCAGGAGATGGAGACACAGAAGCCTAACATTACTCATCTAATTAATAACGTTCCCTAAAACTGATCAGGCTATACTTGTTTTTTTGTTTTTTTTTGTCTGTGGATATTTTCCAGACATGGGACAGATAATTCTAGTACAGGTTTCAATATGTTTCCAATGTTTTAGGAACTTTGCCACACCCTCTTCCCACTCTGCCTTTTGCTATTAGAGCTTCCCAGTTTATATTACATTTGGCCTGTTCCTAGAGAGCCTTAAAACAACAACAACAAAAAAACTAAACAAAACATATAAAAACCTGAACAAAACTTCATGAAATGTTCATGTTTACGCTCAACTGAGCTATAAATATGTTATTATTAAATCTTAACAGATACGTTTCTAGAGCTTTGCCCTGTAATCTTTTGATAGCCTCTTGGTCTTTATGCTTCTGTTTGTTCTTTTTTAAAAAAAATTTTTTTAAGTTTTATTAAAATAAATTTTCTGAATACTCAAGTTCCCAGATTTTTTCTTGAGTAATGATATTTGAGATGGAGATTTTCTGTTCTGTCAATGCCTTCATCTTTTAAAACACAAACAGGGTCTCAGTAAACACTGACACACCTTATAAACCAAAATCTTCAACTTAACTAATCACCTAATCCTGGTAACTTTATATTAAGTTTACTATAACTGACATTTATTTACCACATTAGAAAACATGAACACAGTATAAACTTTAGCAATAATGCAGCATAAATAACATTTACATTGGTAGCTCTTAAAGCTCAGAGTATTTTAGCCATTATTTGTTTAGCTTTTTATTTTATTTATTTATTTTTTTAATAAACATATATCGGGCTCAAGATTGTGCAGTATGGGGTAACCCATCCCAAAATGGGCAATATGATAAACTGAAAAATACAATTTTAGTTACAAGCATGACTGAACAAAAAAAAAAAAAAAAAAAAAAAAACTATAAATCAATGGCAAAACAATAGCATAAATACACACAATCAAATGTTTTTCTGGTTGTTTTTGTTTGTTTTTATGACCAAAAATAAATAAATAATAGTCTGCTCATTTTTGTGATGTCATTCACATATTCCAGTAGTGGTAAAATGTACATGTTATGAAAGTAACATAACTTTGGTTTTACCTTATACAGTATATACGAAAACTTAAATACACAGTTTGATGTCTGAATACAATGGCACCTGATACAATGAATTTTGTATTGTAATAATAAAAAATAAAATAAGTTAAATAAGTAATGTCTTTATCAACCAATGTTCATATAATCAGTGAGAAATTTTAATCTACAACAAGTTCAATACATTTTGTAGTTAAACTTTCAAAAATAAGGTTGAATGTCATATTCCAGTATTTACTCCTGAAGACAATACATATTTAGGAATATATATTATCGTATATATATTGTACATTATTTTCTGATGGGCCAATGATTGGTCAATGTACAACGTGCAATTGACATGGTCTCCCTCAACACTTAAATAAATAACTACTTAAGACCAATAAATTAAATAATTACTGCAGTGATTAATAAGTTTCAGGTAGCAACAATTATTTTGACAATTGTTAAAAGCGGTATACAAATAAAATTTAATTTAATTGAATTGAATTTTACCTCCACTGATGTAGTGAGTAGCTTCTCATTTCTTAAACAACCATGTAGCAAGATATATACTGTGTATTTGTTTCTAAATGGTCAAATTAATTATCTGCATCAAGCAAAAATAAAAATAAATAAATAAATAAAAATAACTAATAGGTGATTGCTGAAATTATTAGAATTGTGTTGATAAATTACCCAATGCGTTATAAAAAACAGGAAGGAAGTAATGGGTCGGAAATAATCATGAATGACTCGTAATCAATTAATCCTTTTAATGATGTGTGAAGTTGAATTATGAAATCACAATAATATTTTGTGAAACTAAGATCATTTTCATCTACACTCAGTGTGAACTCATGATTGGGACTAAACAGCTGTGTGTCCATAAGAAAACCACATATCAGTGAGATTAATCAGAAAAAAGGCTTTAAGGAACATAAAGACTGGACTTTGGAGTGATGGAAAGAGGTCATGTGACCTGATGAGTCCAGACTGATCCTATTCCAGAGTGATGGGCGTGTCAGGGT